>CM062925.1:93717601-94287112 GCA_031878705.1 Tapirus indicus | reverse complement strand
TGGGTAGAGAATGCCCTTTCTCCCCATCACTACAATAAGCAGCTTTTGGACTCAGCACAACCAAGATGAGTGTCATAATACCTGGCTTTGCTGGCTACTAACTACAATGGGCAATATCCCCAGAAAAGCTATTGGATGTAAGGGGGGGGGGGACTACTCTTAAAGGGCCCACACACAAATTCACCCTTTTTGGAAAGCAACCTAAAATCACCAAAAAGAAATGTGCACAGTCCTTAGGTGAAAAGAGACTCATCTAATAGGCTCTGGGTGCATCTTGGTGAGAGGTAAGACCTCTCCAGGGACTGAGACATTCATGGTAGCCATTACTGTGACCTAGTACAGATGTGCTGCCACAGATGCTGGCAGACACAATTGGAATTCTTCCCCTGGCCTGTTAGCCCAGAAGTCTGCCCCACCCACTAGAGCACCAATTTAATCCAGCTCAGCCAGGGCAGGTAGCCTGCCATAGGGACTGGCCCCACCAAACAGCAAGCCCCAGGGCAACTTCTGGACCTATATAGGCAGGATGCCTGGAACCTCTGCAACTGGGTGAATGGGTCTGCCTCTGTGGGGCAGGACATGCACAAGGGGCAGGCCTGTGTAGGCAGAATGTGTGGGACCTCTGCAGTGGGGCAACTGGGTCTTCAGTGGGTCAGAGAATGTGCAGTGGGCAAGACTGTGTTGATGGTGTGTGTGGCCCTATGGGCAGTGGGGCCTGTCAGCCTCAGCAGACTTGTGCTTCTCAAACAGCCACATAGGGGATTGGCCTCACCCTCCAAAGCCTGAAGCAATTGAATGATCCCATGCCTGGCACAAGAACCACTCAGATGCAACCCTGAGAGAGCTGACAACAGCCTTGCAGGCCAGAGGCTTACAGCAATTGTAAACCCCTAAGCCTAGCAACTAGCCACACTGGGGATCTACTTACTTAACAGAAAAATTGCAAGAGGAAAGTGCTATTAGACCTTGGATCCAATTGTACTGGGGATCCCCAGGCCCAACAAATTGACTGAAAGGACCATAGCAACCACATGCAGCTGAGCACTACAACCAGACAGCCAGGCATACAACCCAGCCTCCCCAGGCACCTGCAACAAGAACAACCCTGCCACAACTGAAGGGCACGTGTTGCCCACACAGGGGACATTCCTGGAACATTTGGAACTGATGATGAGAGGGAAGCACACTGCTGGGCCTCATAAGGCATCTCTTGCATAAAGTCACCTCTCTAAGATTGGGAGCTATAGCTGACCTACCTAATACATAGGTATAAGCACAGAGAAAGAGGCAAAATTAGGAGATAAAGGAATATGTTCCAAGTAAGGGAACAGGACAAAACACCAGAAAAAGAGCTAAACAAACAGAAATAAACAACCTACATGACAAAGAGTTTAAATGAATAGTCATAAGGAAGCTCACTGATCTTGAGAGAAGAATGGATGAACTCAGTGAGAACTTCAACAAAGGATGGAAAATATAAAAAAGAACCAATCAGAAATGGAGAATAGTACACTGGAAATGAAAAATTCACTAGAGGGAGTCCATAGCAGAAGAATGGATCAGCAAACTGGATGAAAGACTAGAGGAAATCACCCAAGCTGAACAGATGAAAGAAAAAAGAATTAAAAATAATGAGGACAGTCTAAGGGAAATCTGGGACAACATGTTCACTAACATCCATGTTATGAGTGTCCCAGAAGGAGAAGAGAGAGACAAAGAGTCAGAGAATCTATTTGAAGAAATAATAGCAGAAAACTTTCCTATCCTAAGGAGGGAAACAGATATCTGGGTACAGGAAGCACAGAGCACACCAAAGAAGATAAACACAAAGAGGCCGACACCAAGAAACATTATAAATAAAATTTCAACAATTAAAGATAAAGAGAGAACCATAAAAGCCACAAGAGAAAGGCAATAAGTTACATACAAAGGAAACCATTGAGGCTATCAGCTGACTTCTCAGCAGAAACATAACAGGCTAAAATGGAGTGGCATGACATATTTAAAGTGCCAAAAGGAAAAAACCTACAGGACTACTCTTCCTGGCAAGGTTTTATCATTCAGAATAGAAAAAGAGACAAAGAGTTTCCCAGAAAAACAAAAACTAAAGGAGTTTATCACCAAGAAACCAGCTTTACAGGGAATGCTAAAGGGACTCATTTAAGTGGAAAAGAGAAGACCACAAATAGGAATAAGAAAATCATCAAAAAACAAGCAATAAAAACACTGGTAAAGGTAAATCTACAATAAAGGTAGCAGATCAACCGCCTAAAAAGCTAATATGAAGGCCAAAAGACAAAAGTACTAAAATTATCTATTTCCGTGATAGGAAGGTAATGGATACACATGCACAAAAAAGAAGGTTAAATATGATATGAAAAACATAAAATGGGAGGAGTGGAGTAGAGCTTTTAGCTAGAGGTAAAACTAAAGAGACCTTCAACTTAATAGAGAATGTTACATGCATAGGTTAAAACATATAAACCTCACGGTAACCACAAACCAGAAACCTATAATAAATATACAGAGAATTAAGAGGAAGGAACCCAAATATAATTCTAAAGAAAGCCATCAAACCACAAGGGAAGAGAGCAAGAGAAGAGGGAAGGGACAGAGAACTACTAAAACACACAGAAAAAAAGGTAACAAAATGTCAATAAGTAAGTTCTTATCAATAGCTACTTTAAATGTCAATTGACTAAGTGCTCCAATAAAGACACATAGAGTGGCTGAATGGCTTAAAAACCAAGACCCATATATATGCTGCATACAAGAGACTCACTTCAGACCTAAAGACACTCAAAACTGAAAGTGAAGGGATGGATAAAGATACTTCATGCAAATAGCAATGAAAGGAAAGCTGGGGTAGAGAGGCTTATATCAGACAGAATAGACTTTAAAACAAAAGTGTAACAAGACACAAAGAAGGGCACTACATAATGACAAAGGGAACATCCAACAAGAGGATATAACACTTGTAAATATCTATGCACCCAACATAGTACCACTTAATTATATAAAGCAATTATTAATAGACATAAAGGAGAAATAGACAGCAACACAATAATAGTAGGGAATTTAACACTCCACTTACACCAATGGATAGATCATCCAAACAGAAGACCAATAAGGAAACATTAGCCTTAAATGACACATTACACCAGTTGGGCACAGTAGATATATACAGAACATTTCATCCAAAAAACAAAGAATACACATTCTTTTCAAAAGCACATGGAACATCCTCCAGGATAGATCACATATTAGGCCACAAAGCAAGTGTCAAAATATTTAAGAAGATTGAAATAATACCAAGCATCTTTTCTGACCACAGTGGTATGAAACCAGAAATCAACTACAGGAAGACAATTGGAAAAGCCACAAATATGTAGAGATTAAACAAAATGCTCCTGAACAACAATTGGATCAATGAAGAAATCAAAGGAAAAATAAAAAAAAATACCTGGAGACAAATGAAAATGAAAACACAACATGCCATAATTTGTGGGATACAGCAAAAGCAGTTCTAAGAGGGAAGTTTATAGCAATATACACCTAGCTCAACAAACAAGAAAAATCTCAACCTAAGAGTGCACCTAAAGGAACTGGTAAAAGAAGAACAAACAAAGCCCCAAATCAGTAGAAGGAAGGAAATAGTAAAAATCAGAGCAGAAATAAATGAACTAGAGGCTAAGAAAAAAAAAATTGAAAAAAATCACTGAAGCTAAGACCTGGTTCTTTGAAAAGATAAACCAAATTTACAAGCCTTTAACTAAACTCACCAAGAAAAAAAGAGAGAAGGCCCAAATAAATGAAATCATAAATGAAAGAGGAAAAATTATGATGGATACCTCAGAAATACAAAAGAGTATAAGAGAATATTAGGAAAAGCTATATGCCAACAAATTGGATAATCTGGAAGAAATGGATAAATCCTTAGAATTATAAGACCTCCCAAAACTGAATAAAGGAGAAAAAGAGAATTTGAATAGACCAATCATCAGTAAGGAGATTGAAAAAGTAATCAAAAACCTCCCCCCAAAATAAAAGTATAGAACTAGACAGCTTTCCCAGTGAATTCTACCAAACATTCAAAGAAGATTTAACACCTGTCCTTCTCAAATATTTCAAAAAATTGAAGAGGAGGGGAAGCTTCCTAGCTCATTCTAGGAAGCCAACATTACCCTGATACCAAAACCAGACAAGGACAACACAAAAAAAGAAAATTGCAGGCCAATATCACTGATGAATATCGATACAAAAATCCTCCACACAATACTAACAAATTGAGTAAAATACATTAAAAATATCATATGCCATGATCATGTGGGATTTATTCCAGGGGTACAGGGATGGTTCAACATCTGCAAATAAAGCAATGTGATACACCACATTAACATAATGAAGAATAAAATTCACACTATCATCTCAATAGATGCAAAGAAAACATTTGACAAGATACAGCATCGATTTATAATAAAAACCCTGAATAAAATGGGTATAAAAGGAAAGTACCTCAACATAATAAAGGCCATATATGACAAACCCACAGCTAATATCATTCTTAGTGGAGAAAAAACTGAAACCTATCCCTCTAAGAACAGGAACCAGACAAGGACGACCACTTGCACCACTTCTATTTAACATAGTATTGGAAGTCCTAGCCAGAGCAATCAAGTTAGAAAAAGAAATAAAAGGGATTCAAATTGGAAAAGAAGAAGTGAAACTGTCACTATTTGCAGATGACATGATTTTATATGTAGAAAACCCTAAAGAATCCACCCCAAAACTTTTAGAAATAATAAATGAATATGGTAAAGTTGCAGGATACAAATCAATATACAAAAATAGCTGTGTTTCTACACACTAACAGTAAAGTAGCAGAAACAGAAATTAAGAATGCCACCCCATTTACAACTGTAACAAAAAGAATAAAATACCTAGGAATAAACATAACCAAAGAGGTGAAAGATCTGTACGCTGAAAACTGGAAAACATGGTTGAAAGAAATGGAAAGATACTCTGTGCTCTTGGATTGGACAAATTAACATAGTTAAAATGTCCAAACTTTCTAAAGCAATCTACAGATTCAGTGCAATCTCTATCAAAGTTCCAATGACATTTTTCACAGACATAGAAGAATCCTAAAATTTATATGGAGCCACAAAAGACCCCAAATAACCAAAGGAATCCTGAGCAAAAAAGAACAAAGCTGGAGGTATCACACTCCCTGAATTCAAAATATACTACAAAGTATAGTAATCACAACAGCATGGTACTGGCCCGAAAACAGACACACGGATGGATGGAACAGAACTGAGAGGCCAGAAATAAACCCAGACATCTACAGACAGCTAATTTTTGACAAGGGAGTCAAGCACACACAGTGGAGAAAGGAAAGTCTTTTCAATAAATGGTGTTGGGAAAGCTGGACAGCCACATACAAAACAATGAAAGTAGACCATCATCTTACACCGTACACAAAAATTAACTCAAAGTGGATTAACAAATTTAATGCAAGACCTGAAACCATGAAAATTTTCGAAGAAAACATAGACATTATGCTCTTCAACATTGGCCTTCGCAGCATATTTTCAAGTACCATGTCTGATTGGACAAGGGAAACAATAGAAAAAATAAACAAATGGGACTACATCAAACTAAAAGTCTTCTGCACAGCCAAGGAAACCATCAACAAAACAAAAAGACAACCTAACAACTGGGAGAAGACATTTGCAAACCATATATCTGCAAAGGGGTTGATATCCAAAATATATAAGGAACTCACACATCTCAACAACAGAAAAACTAACAACCCAATTAAAAACTGTGCAAAACATCTGAACAGACATTTCTCCAAAGAAGACACATGGATGGCCAACAGGCACATGAAAAGATGTTCAACATCACTAATTATCAGGGAAATGCAAATCAAAACAATGAGTTATTACCTCATGCCTGTCAGAACGGCTATAATAAACAAGACAGGAAATAAGTATTGAAGAGGATGTGGAGAAAAGGGAATTCTCATACACTGCTGGTAGGAGTGCAAACTGGTGCAGCCACTGTGGAAAACAATATGGAGATTCCTCAAAAAATTAAGAATAGAACTACCATACAATCCAGCTATCCCACTGCTGGGTATTTATTCAAAGAACATGAAAACACAAATGCATAAAGATATATGCACCCCTATGTTCATTGCACATTATTCACAATAGCCAAGACTTGAACACAACCTAGGTGCCCATCAAGGGATGAATGGATAAAGAAGACATGTTATATATACACAATGGAATACTACCCAGCCATAAATGATGATGAAATCTGGCCATTTATGACAACACAGTATTGAGGGCATTATGCTAAGTGAAATAAGTCAGAGGGAGAAAGTCAAATACCGTATGATCTCACTCATAAATAGAAGGTAAAAATAACAACAAACAATCACATAGAGACATAAATTGGATTGGTAGTTACCAAAGGGATTGGGCGCAGGGAGGAGGGTGAAAGGGATGATTAGGCACATATGTGTGGTCATGGATTGTAATTAGTCTTTGGGTGCTGAGCATGATGTAATCTACACAGAAATCAAAATATAATGATGTACACCTGAAATTTATATAATTTATAAACCATTACCACAATAAAAAATATATAATATTAAACAAAAAAAGAGATAAAAAAGAAATATGCAGCACATAGTCTCTTTGCAAAACAAGCCTTCACCTAGAGGAAGAAAATGCTGAGAAGAATGTCAAATGAGTAGGGCAGATATACTAGGATGGAAAGTTTCAACAGGGAGAGGGTTTCTGGAAGATGCAGGACTCAGAAAGTACTGGTACAGTGACAAATAATATCTAAAGTACAGAGTACTCCTTTGGAAGGCAAGATATGTTTAGACTCAAAAAAACAGCAGGTAGAAAGTACTCTTGAATCAAGCTTAGCTCTGAGAGTTAAAGTGGCTGTATAGTCATATTTTAAGGCCACCATAAAAATGGGAGAGTGATTTCTTGAGCTTGAAACTGAAAAGGCAACGTTGATATATCTCCAACTTCATATGTACCTTCTTCTGATAGTCAAAATGCCCATCATTTTTACGCATTGAAGGAACAAAAGAGTTACTATTGAACTCCATATAATGATACTTAAATTGCAAAAGGATAAAAATAACCAATCTTCCAAATATTACTAAAATCAGAGCATGCAAGGCCATAAAGCAATCAAATGCATACTGTATTAATTATGACTTAAAATAATATAAAACAAAAATTTAAAAAATGACTAAAGTTTCAAGAAAATCAAATATGTCAGAAATGAGAAGACTAGGCATCAGGAGGACATGAAATGATGATTCAGAGAACTCAAAATAATAACCAAAAAACAGAAATAAAACAAAATTCAGAAATTGTAATTTAGTAAAACACAAGAGTGAGTGGTCACTATGGAAAGCATACTTAAGGAAAGAGAAGCTAGAACAATATGGAGAAAACTTGATTTCAAGTAAAGAAAGAAAATAAAGATTTGATAGAAACTGACACATCTAAAGGAACTAAATTACTATTTTCAAAATGATAAAAACATGACTCATACAATTATAAAATTAACACATAACAATAATTTATAACCATCTCCGTAACAGGTCTCTCAGTAAAATGACAGACTGATATAAAGAACATTGAAGTAACAGGAGTTTATACATTGTGTTAGAAAAGTTACAACAAAATGAGATTTTGATTCCTTTTAAATTTTATTGAAGAAAATATATAGAGAGAAAATATATACAGAAAATATACATATATGATAAGTGTAAAGCTTCATTAATTTTTAAACTGAACAGAACCCTGCAAACAAGACCAAGAATACGAAGTAGAACCTTGGTGCCCTCCCAGAACCTCCCTATTCTGTCTTCTCATTACTATCTCCCTTGTAAAGATCACACTATTCTGAAGCAAAGATTAATTTAGGTAATAGGTTTTTAAAGTCAGAGTTATTGAGTTTTAATATAAACCCAGAAAACTACCATTCATAGGTACAAGTTATATGAATTTTAATCGATACATACAACTGTGTAACTACAATCATATTATAGAACATTTCCATCACCCTAAAAAAAAATTCCCTCTTACCACTTTGTAGTCTATCACCTCCCTTTACACTCAGTTCTGGCAACAATAGATATGTCAGATGTGTCCCCCATTGTTACAATTTTGCCTCATCCAGAATATGACATAGGTGGAATCACATTGCAGGTGAGCTTTTGAATTTGGCTTCTTCCACTTAACAGGATGTATTTGAGATCTGTGCTTGTAGTTGAAAATATCAGCATTTGTTCCTATTAATTGCTGAATAGCATTTCATCATAAAGATGTACCATGGTTTATCCACTTAGTAGTTGAAGGACATTTGGCTTTTGTTAATTCTAGAATATAGTGAATAGAGTTATTATAAATATTGGCATACAGGTCTTTGTGATAAAAGCTTTCTTTTATCTGAGTCAATAACACAGAGAGAGATACCTGGGCCAACTGCACCATTTTGCTTTCCCACCAGCCATGGATGAGAGCTCCATTGTTCTGCATTATTGTGAGCACTTTTGTATTGTCATTTATTATTATACTTTTGAAATTCTAGTCATTCTGATAGGTGTATGGGATCACATTGTGGTTTTAAATTGTATTTTCATATGTGTTGAATGTTGTTTTATGTACTTTGATGCAATCTGCATATCTTCTCTGTTGAAGTACCTGTTCAAGTTTGTTTTCATTTTTTATTATTTATCTTTCCTCTTGTTTTCATATTGTTGAGTTTTTGGAGTTCTTTACACATTCTGGATTCACGTTCTTTGTTGAAGAGCTGTTTAGCAAATATTTTATACAAGTCTGTGGTTTGTTCATATCCTCAACAGTGTCTTTCACAAAACAGATTTTAAATGTGATGAAGTACAATTTATTATTTTTTTGCTCCAATGGCTCATGCATTTTCTGTTTTGTACAAAAACTGGTGACTAACCCATGTTAACACAAATGTCCTATTTTTTTTCCTCTAGAAATGTTAGAGTATTAGGTTTCATATTAAGGCCTAAGATTCATTTTGAGACAAATTTTATACATGATGCAAGGAATGAGTCAGTGTCTCTTGTGCAGGAGGCTACTCGACATATTCAGTATCATTTATAAAAAAAAAAAAGACTATCCTTCCTCCATGGATTTTCCTTAGCAACTTTCTCAAAATTCAACTGACTGTATTGTGTGAATCTATTGCTGAAGAGTCTGTTCTGTTTCATTGATTTAGACGTCCATCTTTTCACCAATGCCACACTCTCTTGATTGTTTTAGCTTTGTGGTAAGTCTTCAGATAAATGTGAAATCAGATTATGTGAGTCCTACTTTATTCTTCTTTTTCAAAACTGCTTTAACTATCTTAGTTCCTTTCCCTTTTTTGTATATTGTAGAATCACCTTATCAATTTCTGCAAAAAATACTTGTTTAATTTTAATTAGGGTTGCATTGAATATATAGATAATTTGAGATTACATTTAATTAATGGATCCTATGTTCACAATTGTGGTGCCTATCAGTATCATCTTTCTTTCCTTCTTTCTATCTTTCTTTTAAAATATAGATTCCATGACCAACATTCCCTATCTACTAATTTAGCATCTCTAGGTGTAGAGTTTAAGCATCTATGTATTTTTCACCATTTTTAAAGCACATAGTCTACTACTATTCTATCATAGTATGTAGGATCCCCAAGACAGGACAAGACCAGGTACAACTCAAATTTTGACCTTTATCTTTGCCAGATCTCTAATATTCTAACATTCCATTACACAGAATATTACAGTTACCTGTTTATGGTGCCATCTCTGCTGTCAATGCTTCCTACCCATGCATTTTATCTATCACCTCTATTAAATACTCAATGAACTTAAACGTATCTCTCATACCACTTAGAAATGTAGCACATTAAAAGTTAAATAAATATAGTAATCTTTATTAAATCGCTGTGAATTCTGTCATAGCTTATTTTTTTTCACATCATTTCAGTATGTCTATGTTTACAGGATTTTGAGAGAAATAAACAGGTTATATTCCCAGGAGGAGGAACCTTGATTTCAAAAAATTTAAGTTGTGAATCCCATGGCACGTCACTATTTAGCATCACAGCCAAGTCTATGTCTTGTATCACTAGATTGTCTTTCCAGTCTGATGCATATTCTCTTTCCACTAAAGAGTCATTTTATACCAGAGGCCAAAGTGCATTCATGTAATCATTTTTATCACATACTTCATTGCTCCAGAACCATTCTCTTGTTTACTACAGAAGAAAAATGACATCATCTTGTTATTGTTTTGTCCCAGAAGAGAATTATTATGCTTTCTCCTTGGAGCATCCCTGTGGACTCCAAGAAGAACTTGACAACCTGGTATAAGATTCCAAATGCTTAGTGTTCATAGCTCACCTTAACTGAGTGAGCAGTTCATTTCCACAGGTAAGAGGAAAGGTTTCTTATTGCTTACAAAATATTTCAGACATCATAAGCTTGAATCTGAAACTAGATTATATGCTCTAATATTTAAATCTGAGATAGAAATTTCTAGTTAACTGACAGTTGAATTAAAAATTGAATGACAGAATTCCAGGGAATAAAGCAGACATAATAGGACACCTCTTTACAGATTTAAATCAAATGATTTGTAAATTAAAATTTTGATTTAATACAACTGAGTTAATTAGAATATTCTCTCTTAAATACAAATAGTAAGGCATTTATTGTAGTTTCAATTTCAAGGGTATAGTTTCTAAAGTATTTCATAAGTTATGAAAAAATTTTCCTCTTACCAGTAAAAATGAACTGTTCACTCAATTAAGATACACTATGAATATTATGCATTTAGATTCGCGTACAAGGTTCTCAAATTCTTAAAGCTCACACAAAGAGGAAAACACACTAATTCTTCTATAGGACAGCAAAGTATCCAGATGATTTTTTTTCATACTAAACAAGTGAATGGCTCTGGATAATGAACTACACGATGAAAATGATTACATGAATGCACTTTGGCCTCTGGTTTAAAAAATGATTCCTTGGTAGAAAGGAAAAATAATGGTACAGGACATATTCCTAGCTCTGATACTAAATACCTATATGCCATTAGGTTGATGACTCAAATTCTCTAAGATCCAGTTTCCCTTTCCTGGGAATATAACCTTTTTAATTCTCTGAAAATCCTGTAAACATAGACATAATGAAATAAAATATGAAAGCATAACCTATGGCAAAATTTATAATCCTTTAATAAAGATCATTATACTTTCTTAAATTTTAAAATACTACACATCTAAGTGGTAAGAAAAATAGATTTATGCTCATTGAGAGTTTAATAGGGAAGATAAGATACGACCATATTAGTAGGAAGTATTGAGAGGAGAGATGGGACAGTACACAGGTAACTGTAATATTTTGTGTAAGACAATATTAGAATGTTTGAGAAATGGCAGAGAAAAAGGTCAAACATTTTGAGTTGTATAGGATCTTGTCTTGGGATCCCATATACTAATCACTGGACTAGTACCTGGCTATGTACACAAGAAACTCCTGGAAAAATGTGGAAAATGCATGGATGCCTAGGCTCCACACTCAGAAATTGTAAGTTAGTAGGTAGGGAATGTTGGTTATGGAATCTGAATGTAAATAAAAAGAGAAAAAGATGACAGTACTGGCAGGCAGCCCAAGTGTGAAAAATTGATCTATTAATGAAATGTAATCCTAGATTGATTTATAGATTCAATGCAACCCCAATCAAAATTAGACAAATGTTTTTGCAGAAATTTACATTCTGATTCTACAATTTATATAGAAAAGCAATGAATTTTGAGAAAATAATTTTGAAAAAGAAGAATAAAGTTGGAATAGTCACATAATCTAATTTCAGGATTTAACATAAAGTTAAAATAATCAGACAGTGATGTATTGGTTAAAAAAAAATAGATACCTAGATCAGTGGAACAGAAGAAACTTTGGGAAAAGATTCACATGTATATTGTCAATATGGTCAACTGATTTTGAATAAATTTTCTAAGAAAAATCCATGGAAGAAGGATAGTATTTCTAAAACATGATGTGTAATTTGTAGAACAACCTTATGCCACAAAAAAGGAAATATTGACTCATTGTTTTCACCGTATATAAAATTTTTCTCAAAATAAATCTTAAACCTTAATATAAGTCCTAATTCGACAGCATTTCTAGAGAAAACATAGGGCATCTGTGTGACCATGGTGTAGTCACAATTTTTTAGATAAATCTCAAAATACATGAACCCCAGGAGAAAAAGTGATAAACTGTGCTTCATCACAATTAAAATCTTCTGCTCTGAGAATGACATTGCTGAGAGAATGAACAAACAAAGCACAGACTTGTACAAAATATTTTCTAAACAGCTATCCAATAAAGAACATGTATCCAGATTGTATAAGGGACTCTAAAACAAAACAAAAGAAAAAGAATAAAAAAGGGGGATGAACTTGAACAAACATTTCACCACAGAAGGTACACAGATGGTAACTAGGCCCATGAAAAAGTGTTAAACACCATCTGACGTTAGGGGAAGAAATGCACTTTAAAGTAACAAAGTGACCCCATACACCTATCAGAAGGCATAAAGTTGAAAAGTATAATGATACCTGACAATACAAAGTGGTCCTGAGGATGCAGAGCAACTGGAGCTCTCTTCCACCGCTGGTAGGGATGCAAATGGTGCAGCCGCTTTAGAAAACGACCTGACAGTTTCCTATGAAGTGAGACATACACTGACCATATCACTCGGTGATCTGGCTCTGTTATTTACCCAAGAGAAATGAAAACATAGACGTACACAAAGACCTGGATTCCAATGGTTATAGTAGCTGTATTCACCATTTTCTCAAATGAAAATACTCCAAATGCCCATCAGCCAGAGAATGGATAAACTGTTACATCCAGAGAATGGAATACTACTCAGCAAAGGATGGGAATAATATTATCGATATATTCAAGTACACGGATGGATCTCAAACATATTGTGCCGAGTGGAAGAAGCCAAATTCAAAAGGTTGCAGACAACGTGATTCCACTTTTATCACATTCTGAATAAAGCAAAAATATAAAAATGGAGAACACACCTGTGGTTGCCAGAACTGTACACTCAAGGCAGGTGATTGATTGCAAAGTGTATGATGACACTTTTTAGAATGATGAAAATCTTCTATAAATTGATTACAGTTATACAATTATATGAGTTTGACAAAATTCATATAACTGGCACCTAAAAATGGTGGATTTTTATTAATTTATATTAAAATATAATTAATTTTAAAAATGAGTTATTACCTAAATTAGCGTTTGCTTCAGAATGCAGATTTTTGCTTTACGGGAGATGGTGACGAGAAGACAACATAAGGGAGGCATGTAGGGTGTTGGCAATATTCTACTTCTTAGTCTTGGTCTTATTTATAGGGTTATGTTCAGACTGTGAAAATTCATCAGGTTGCACACTTACGATATAAGTACTTTCCTATATGTATATTTTCTTCAATAAAATTTAAAAAGAAAACAAACCCTTATTTTGTTTTTCATTTTGTAGCAAACTTAATAAGCACTGAAGTATAAATGCTCATTGAATGTTTTATCTTCTTACTGATTCTCCTATTATTGAGAAAGTTAATAAATTTTTGCTATTTGCCAATTCATCTTGATATTAGTCATGTTTTTAACATTTGAAAACTATACTTTAGCATCTGTCAGTTTCTCTCAAACTCTTGTTTTTCTCTACTTCAAAACGATTTTTCCTCGTGTCTCTCTCTTCTATCTTCCCTTAACTGTGCTTTCAACAGTTACCATTCACTCTTGTATTTTACTAAATTATCTTTTATTTATGCATTTTTCTTTTATTTCTATTTAATTTCTCTATTCTCTTAATCATGTTTTTGAATCCTCCTAATGTCTAGCCGTCTCATTTCTAATACACTAATATGCCTTATGATTTTGATGAAATTTTATTCTTTTCAATTTTCTTTAATAATAAGATTAAATTATCATATTGGTTTGCTTTCCGTATGTCCTCACTTCATTATATGATTTTAGTAACTTTTGGAACATTGGTTATTTTAATTTATTTTCAAGTTACATACTATTAGAATACATTAATCCTTTTATCCATCCCCCTCATGTTTAAATGTGATGGGTATTCTGACTATCATAAGAAGGCATACACGTAGGTTGGAGATAGGTCAAGGTAGCTTTTCCAGTTTCATGCTCAAGGAATCACTCACATGTTTTCATAGCCTTAAAATGTTGTCATTATATAACTGCTTAGACTCTCAGAGCTAAGTCTAATTCATTAGCACGTCTACCTGAGCTCCTTGAGTCCCATAGCTAGATAGACCTTACTTTCCAAAGTGATATTCTGCGCTTCAGACATTATATGTTGCTGTAACAGTACTTTCTGAGACATACATCTTTCAGAACCCCCTTCCTTATTCCAAACTTTCTTTCCCAGTGTTTCTGCCCTATTTATTGACATTTGTCTCTTAGCATTTTCTCCCTTAAGGTGAAGTGCTGTCCTTTTGAAAGGGAGTATGGGCAGCATATTTCTGGGATCTTCAGTGACCTGAAGAACCAAACATTTTGGTATCCTACAGTTTGTGGATCCCTCACTGAGCCTGGGTGTGTATGTGAGGGGGAGTCATTCACCTGCCCCTTGGAGCATGAAAGGGCTTTTCCACCTTCCCAGCTTCATTGAGCTGACATTCCCACTCTGTAAATTGCCCTCTCCTTGTAGTAGTGAGATTTTAAAATTTCTGGGTCCCAAGGATCATGGATCCTGTTAATACCTCCCTTTCCATGTTCATCCTGTGCTTGGCGAGAAAGTGCTGATTCTAACAAGATTCTGCTGTTTGTGGGTGCCTTGACACTTTAAAATTTTTTACTTTGGGGTTAATAGAGGTATTCTGTGATACAATTTTGTCAAAGTAGTCATCTATTTATTTTTCTTTCTCTGTTTTCTTTGCTCTTTTTTATTTGTTTGTTGCTATTTGTATGTTTCTTATTTAGGAAATGTTTTGGGGGAAATTCTGGGTTTATTAATGAGAATTTTCTTCTTCCTGCCTTGTCTCAATTTTCCTTTATTTTAGACTTTATTTTCTTTAGAGCAGTTTTAGGTTCACAACAAAATTAAGAGGGAGGTACAGAATTTTCCATATATCCTCTGACCCTACCTGTGCATAACCTTCCCCATTATTAGTATCCCCCACCAGAGTGGTACATTTTTTGTAATTGATAAACCTACACTGACATTTCATAATCACCCAATGTCAATAGTTTTCCTTAGGGGTCATTCCCAAACTATGAGTTTGGGAAAATGTATAATGACTTGAATCCACCATTATAGTATTATGCAGAATATTTTTATTGCCCTAAAAGTCCTCTATCCTCTGCCTCTTCATGCTCTCACCCCCAAAACCCCTGGCAACCAGTGACCATTTTTCTGTCTCCATAGTTTTGCCTTTTCCACAACGTCATATAGCTGGAATCACACTGTAGGTAGCCTTTTCAGATTGGCTTCTTATACTTAGTATTATGCATTTAAGTTTCCTCCTTGTCTTCTCATGTCTTGATAGCCATTTTGTTTAGCACTGCATAATAAACCACTGTCCGGATATACCACAATTTATTTATCCATTCTCCTACTAAAGGACATCTTGTTGCTTCCAAATTTGGCACTTATGAATAAAACTGCTATAAACATCTGTATGCAGGTTTTGTGTGGACATAAGTTTTCAGTTCTTTGGGGTAAATACCAAAGAGTGTGATTGCTGGATCATATATTAAGAGTATGTTTAGTTTTGTAATTCCTTCCTACCTTCTCTTTTGTCATTGCTGCCATTCATTTCACTTATTTATAATCACAAATACACATAAGATATATACATAAGCATATACAATCAAATATTTTGCTCCTATACTCTATTATTTCACTCCAGTGTCTCTTCGCTTGAATGGTTTCTGAGAAGAAGTTGGATGTAACTCTTATCTTTGTTCCTCTATATGAAGTGTTTTTTTCTCAAGCTTCTTTCAGGATTTTTGCTTCATCCTTCATTTTCTGTGGTTTGAAAATAATATGCCTAGGTATAGTTTTGAAAAATAATAGGCCTCGGTATAGTTTTTTGGGGGCATTTATTTTGCTTGGTGTTCTCTGAGCTTTCTGCACCTGGATCTGTGGTTTGGTGTCTGACAATAGTTTGGGGAAATTTTTGGTCAATATTGTTTCAAATAATTCTATTCAGGTACTAGGGGTGTGTGTGAGTGTGTGCATGTGTGTGTGTGTATAGATATGGATATATAGATATTACCACATCTTCCAAATACACTATAGATTAGTATTCAGGAATCATAATCTTGATGACTTTTGAAGTCTTATAGAACTTTAAATGTTTTTGTATCCTACTGCACATGCTTGTGGCATTTTGTACCTTTTATCACTAGAATCATAACCCTTTCAATAAGTTCAAAATTTATATAATTTTCATTTCAAGCACAGCACTTTATAATTTGAACAGAGTAGAAGTATAATGAATTTGGATGACTGTAAATCCATGTGCTGTATCCTGCAAGGAATATAATGTAATTTCACATTTTATATCTTACCATGTAAACTGACTTATGCAATATATGTATGTTATGTTGCCAGGATTAGGAGCTAAGCCTCAGAGACTTTAAGTGCTTACCCGGGATCAGAGATGTCCTGTAAGATTACTGCTCGTGTCTTAAGAGTTCTTATCTATTTGGTTTCGTTTATTCCTAGATATTTTATTCTTTTTGCTGTGATTGTAAATTGGATTGTGTTCTTAATTTCTCTTTCTGCTAGTTCATTGTTAGTGTGTCAAAATGCAACCGAGTTTTGTATGTTGGTTTGTACCCCGCAACTTTGCTGTATTTGTTTATTATTTCTAATATTTTTGGTGGATTCCTTAGGGTTTAATATGTAATACAATTATGTCATCCTCAAATAATGACAGTTTTACTTCTTCTTTTCCAACTTGGATCCTTTTTATTTCTTTTTCTTGCCTGATTGCTCTGGCTAGGTCTTCCAATACTGTGTTAAAGAAGAGTGGTGAAAGTCAGCATCTTTGTCTTGTTCCTGTTCTTAAAGGGATAGCTTTCAGTTTTTTCCACTGACTAGAATGTTAGATGTGGGTTTGTCTTATTTGGCCTTTATTATGTTGAGTTACTTTCCTTCTATACCCATTTCCTTTGGCATTTTTACCATGAGTGGATGCTATATCTTGTTAAATGCTTTCTCTGCATCTGTTGAGATGATCATGTTATTTTTAGTCTTCATTTTGTTAATAAGGTGTATCACATTGATTAATCTGTGGTTATTGAACCATCCCTGCATCCCTGGAATAAATCCCCCCTTGATCATGGTGTATGATCTTTTGTGTGTGTGAGAAAGAGAAAGGTTAGCCCTGAGCTAACATCCGTTGCCAATCCTCCTCTTTTTGCTGAGGAAGATTGGCCCTGGGCTAACATCTGTGCCCAGATTCCTCTACTTTATATGGGACGCCACCACAGATGGCTTGCAAGCGGTGTGTTGGTCTGTGCCAGGGATGCGAACCTGTGAACTCTGGGAGGCCAAAGCAGAGCATGCAAACTTAACCACTACACCACCAGTCTGGCCAGTATGATCTTTGTAATATATTGTTGTATTCGATTTGATAATATTTTGTTGAGATTTTTTGCGTTTATGTTCATCAGTGATATTGGCCTGCAATTTTCTTTTTTTCTGTTGTCCTTGCCTGGTTTTAGTATTAGAGTAATGTCAGCCACATAGAATGAGTCAGGAAGTATTCCATCTTCTTCAACTTTTTGGAAGAGTTTGAGGGATAGGTACTAAGAGTTCTTTGAATGCTTGGTAGAATTCACCAGGAAAACCATCTGGTCCTGGACTTTAGTTTTTTAGGAAGTTTTTGATTACTGTTTTGATCTTCCTACTAGTGATTGGTCTATTCAAATTATCTGTTTCTGCTAGATTGAGTTTTGGAACGTTGCATGATTCTAAGAATTTATTCACTTCTTTTAGATTATCCAATTTGTTGGCATATAGCTTTTGGTGATATTCTCTTATAATCCTTTGTATTCATGTGGTATCCATTTTAATTTCTCCTCTTTCATTTCAGATTATATTTATTTGATTTTTTAAAAGGTTTTCTCTTTTAGTCTTGGTGAGTCTAGCTAGAGTTTTGTCAATTTTGTTTATCTTTTCAAATAACCAGTTTCATCAAATTAAAAAAATTTTTTTAGTCTCTATTTCACTTATTTCCACTCTGATTTTTATTATTTCCTTTCTTCTACTGATTTTGAGCTTTGTTTATTCTTTTTTCTAGTTACTTTAGGTGTACTCTTAGATTGTTTATTTGAGGTTTTTCTTGTGTCTTGTATTTCTATAAATTTCCCTCTTAGTACCATTTTTGTGGTATCCCATAAATTTTCACATGTATTTTCATTTTTTTTTGTCTCCAGGTATTTTTAAAAATTTTTCCTTTGATTTCTTCATTGACAAAATAGTTTCCAGTAGCATTTTGTTCAATATCCACACATTTGTGGTTTTTCCATTTTCTTCTTGTAGTTGATTTCTAGTTTCATAGTGTTGTGGTCAGAAGAGATGCTTGGTATTATTTTAATCTTCCTAAATTTATTAAGACTTATTTTGTGGCCTAATATGTGATCTTTCCTGGAGAATGTTCCATGTGCATTTGAAAAGAATGTGTATTCTGCAGTTTTCGGGTGGAATATTCTGAATATATCTACTAAATACATCAGGTCTAATGGGTCATTTAAGGCCAATGTTTCCTTATTGATCTTCTTTAAGATGAACTATCCATTTATGTAAGTGGAATGTTAAAATCCCCTACTATATTATGTTACTGTCAATTTCTTCTTTTATGTCTGTTAATAATTGCTTTATATATTAGGTGCTCCTATGTTGGATGCATAGATATTTACAAGTGTCATGTCCTCTTGTTCAATTGTTCCCCTGATCATTACGCAGTGTCCTTCTTTGTCACTTGTTACAGTTTTTGTTTTAAAGTCTACTTTGTCTGATATAAGCATTGCTACCCCAGCTTTCTTTTTGCTCTCATTTGCATGTATTAGCTTTTTCTATCCTTTGCTTTCAGTTTTTGAGTGTCTTTAGATCTGAAGTGCATCTCCCATATGTAGCACCTATACAGGTCTTGTTTTTTAATCCATTCAGCCACTTTCTGTGTGTTTTTTTTTTTTTTTTTTTTGTGGGGAAGACCAGCCCTGAGCTAACATCTGTTGCCAATCCTCCCCTTTTTGCTGAGGAAGACTGGCCCTGGGCTAACATCCCTGCCCATCTTCCTCTACTTTATATGGGATGCCGCCACGGCGTGGCTGACAAGCAGTGCGTCGGCGGGCGCCCGGGATCCGAACTCACGAACCGCGGGCTGCCAAGCACGAACTAAACCACTGCGCCACTGGGTGGCCCCGACTTTATGTGTTTTGATTGGCACATTTAGCCCATTGACATTTAAAGTAGCCATTGATAAGTATGTACTTATTGCCATTTTGTTACTTTTTTTTTCTAGGTGTTATAGTAGTTCTCTGTTCCTTAATTCTTCTCTCGCTCTCCTCCCTTGTGATTTGATGGCTTTTTTTGGTACTATGTTTGAGTTCCAATCACTTTATTTTTGTGTGTATTTATTATAGGTTTCTGGTTTGTGATTACCATGAGGTTCATTTTGAATAACCTATGTAAACAGCAATCTATATTAAGTTGGTGGTCTCTTAAGTTTGACCTCTTAGTAAAAGCCTTTACTTTTACTCCCCTCTTCCCACATATTATGTTTTTTATCATATTTAACCTCCTTTTTTGTATATGTGTGTCTGTATCCCTTAACCATTTATCATGGAATTATATATCTTTAGTCCTTTTGTCTTTTGAACTTCATCCTAGCTTTATAGCTTGTTGATTCACTACCTTTACTGTATATTTGCCTTTACCAGCGATTTTTTTTCTTAGATAATTTTCTTATTCTTATTTGTAATATTTTCTTTGTCACTTAAATAAATGTCTTTAACCAAAGAGGTGAAAGATTTGTATATTGAAAACTATAAAAAATTGTTGAAAGAAATCAAAGAAGACACAAGGAAATAGAAAGATATTCCATGGTCACAGATTGAAAGAATTAACATAGTTAAAATGTTCATACTTCCTAAAGCAATCTACACATTCAATGCAATCCTTTTCAAAGTCCCAACATTATTTTTCACAGAAATAAAATAAAGAATCCTAAAAATTATATGGAACATCAAAAGACCAAAATTAGACACAGCAACATTGTGAAAAAAAGAAGATAGCTGGAGATATCACACTCCCTGATTTCAAAATACAATACAAATCTATAGTAATAGAAATAGCATGGTACTGGCACAAAAGCACACAGATCAATGAAACAGAATTGAAAGGCCAGAAATAAACCCACACATCTATTGACAGCTAATTTTCAACAAAGCATAACATACAATGGAGAAAGAACAGGAAGGTGTTGGGAAAACTGGACAGCCATATGCAAAGAATAGAAGTATACCATTATTTTACACCATATACAAAAATTAACTCAAAATGGATTAAAGACTTGAATTTAAGACTTGAAACCATAAAACTCCCGGAATAAACACAGGCAGTATGGTCTTCAACATCAGTCTTAACAGTATCCATTTGAATGCCATATCTCACCAGGCAAGGGAAGCAAAAGAAAAAATAAACAAATAGAACTACATCAAACTAAAACGTTCCTACAAGGCCAAGGAAACCATGAACAAAAAGAAAAGACAACTTAACAATTAGGAGAAGATATTTGCCAGTCATTTATATGATAAAGGTTAATATCAAAAATACATAAAGAGCTCATACAACTCAACAACAAAAAAGCAACCCAGTTATAAAATAGGCACAGGATCTGAAAAGATGTTTTTCCAAAAAAGATATACAGATGGCCAAAAGGTACATGAAAGATGTTTAACATCACTAATTACTAGGGAAATGCAAATCAAAACTATAATGGGATATCACCACACCCTCAGAGTGGCTATGATTAACAAGAAAAGAAATAAGGAGTGTTGGAGAGGATGTGGAGAAAAAGGAACCCTCATACACTGCTTGTGGGGATGTAAATTGGTGCAGCTGGTATGGAAAACAGTATAGAGATTCCTCAAAGAAATTAAGAATAGAACTACTATATGATCCAGCTATTCCACTTCTGGGTATTTATCCAAAGTTCACAAAAACATGAATGTGAAAAGGTACTTGCACCCCTATGTTCATTGCAGCATTATTCACATTAGCCAAGACTTGGAAACAACCTAAGTGCCAATCAGTGGATGAATGGAAAGAGAAGATGTGGTATGTATACACAATTGAATACTAATTAGCCATAAAAGAGATGAAATCTTGCCATTTATGCCAACATGGATAGACCTTGAGGGTATTATGCTAAGCAAAATAAGTCAGAGAAAGTCAAATAATGTATACTTCACTCATAAGTTGAAGATAAAAACAACAACATGAACAACCAAATATTTAGATACAGAGATTACACTGGTGGTTACCAGAGGAGAAGGGTGGAGGGAGAATGGTGTAAGGGATGATAGGACACTTGTTTATGGTGATGGATGGTAATTTAAAAAAAATTAAGTTCTTATCTAGTGTTAAAACACACACACACATATATATACTGATATATATATAAGCACTTTATTGAAGTATAATTTATATGTAAGGTAGATACCTTATATAAGTGGACTTCTGCAGTATTTGTCCTTCTGTGATTGGCTTATTTCACTTAGCATAATGTTCTACAGGTTCATCCATGTTGTAGCGTATGGTAAGATTTTCTTCTCTTTTAAGGATGAATAATATTCCATTATATATGTGTGTATATATATATATATATAACATTTTCTTTATCTATTCATCTTTCAAAGGACATTTAGATTGTTTCCATATCTTGATTATTATGAATAATGCTGCAATAATCATGGGAGTGCATATATCTCCTTGAGATCTAGATTTCAGTTCTTTTGGAAATATACCCAGAAGTGGGATTGCTGGATTATATGGTAATTAAGTTTTAAACATTTTGAGGAATCTCCATACTGTTTTCAACAATTAATGCACCACTTTTCTTTCCCACCAACAGTGCACAAGTGTTCCAATTCCTCCACATTCTCACTAACACTTGTGATTTTATTTTTTTTTAAATAATAGCCATCCTAACAGATGTGAGGTGCTATCCAATTCTGGTTTTAATTTTTATTTGTTAAAATGTCCATAGCACCCCAAGGATCAATGCAATCCTTATCAAAAAGCCAATGGTATTTTTTTTTTTACAGAAATAGAAAATTCATGTGACACCACAAAAGACTTCAAATGTCCAAACACACCTTGAGCTAGAACAAAGCTGGAGTCATCACACTTCCTAATTTCAAAATATATTACAAAGCTATACTAATTGAACAGTATGGTATTGGAATACAAACAGGTGTATTGACCAATGGAACAAAACAAAGAGCCCAGAAATAAACCCACACATATATGGCCAATTAGTCTTCAACAAGAGTACCAATAATATGCAATGGAGAGGGAATAGTCACTTCAACAAATTGTGTTTGGAAAACTGGATATTCATATACAAAAGAGTGAAATTCAATTCTTATCTTACACCATACACAAAAGTCAACCTAAAGACTTAAACATAACATCTGAAACTGTAAATCTCCTAGAAGAAAACATAAGGAAAAAGCTTTATGATATTGAGTTTGGCAATAATCATGAGTATAACACCATAAGCACAGGCAACAAAAGCAAAATTAGATAAGTGGGAACACATCAAATTAATAATTTGTACAGCAAAAGAAGCAATCAACCAAAGGAAAATGCAACATATGGAGTGGAAGAAAATCCAAACTACTTGGATAGACATTTCTCCAAAGAAGACATACAAATGGCCAACAAGCCAATATGAAAAAACACTCAACATCATAAATCATTAGGAAAATGCAAATCTGAAGCATCATCATAAATCAGAGGGCATAATAAAATAGGGATAAATTGAACAAATCAAAAGGCTCTATTTGTGCAATAAGTATCAACATGTAGTGAATTATTCCAGAACCATTTTCTTTTTTATTGCTGAGCAAATTATCATGTTGCTATTTTGAACCAGAAGATAATTGGGGCATATTTCCCTTGGGGCATCTCCTGTGGGATTCATCAACAGTTGAATAAGTAGATATAAACAGTTTAAATTAATCATATTCATAGTTTATCTAAACCTGCTTTTGCTGTTTCACAGGTAAGAGAAAATTTCAGATCATTGGTAGAATATTTTAGGAGATAGAACCTAAAACATCAAGGTCAAATATGTTATGAAATCCCCAATATTAAACCCTTTAGTTGATGCTTATTGCAGGAGGTGAATAAAGACAACAAAGAAAATAGAAACTGTGGAATTTATGTTTGTAGAGTTAAGTGAGAGTGCTCCAAATTGAGTGCATGTTTTCATTGTCCTGATTGAAGAAGACAAATCAGATTAAAGCAAGAACAATAAGAAAAATTTGCCAATGGAGAGCAAGAAAACATTTAACTATTCAACTGTCTGGAGGCTTATATTTTGCTATGATGATAATTGCTATAATTATCCTTTTATTTTGCTCCTCTTGTGATGTAGAATCCACTTCAGATTACTACTATTTCATAATGTTTCTCCAGTTTCAATATTCAAAAAATATCAAAATATATATCAAAAATCATGTTTTATTTTGCTGAGGTGACAAGTGGGGAAGTCAGTTACAGAATGAAGTCATGGTATTATAAGAGACAGTGTAAAATGGTGAAAAGTGCACGCCCCATGAAGGAGACCTGAGATTGAATCTTGGCTATGGTACTTATTAGCTGTGACAGTTGCTACAAAGGTGAAATAAAGCAAAGTGCATACAAGTCTATTCCTGCTGCATGCGTTCAATACATGTCTTTTATTCTTTTTCTCCTCCTTTGCAAACAGTGCTTCAACATTGAGCCAAAGATATTTAGAATTTTCTGCCTTCTATTAAAATTTTATTTTAAGAAGTGGTTTTATACTGTTTTTAAAAGTTGATGCTATACTATTAAATACTTCAAGAATCGTAGTCATTTGCTCTTTATAACTCTGAGTCCTTTCAATATGTTCTAATATTGACTTAGTTACACCCAGTATAAGTATTATTTGGCTTCTAGTAGAAATGCCTGTTTCAAGAGAAATTTAGCTGAAGTACTTAATATTGCAGTCTTTCACTATCTTATTTAACCAAGTAAACTTAAGCTCACTGTAATGTAGCAAATGGAATAGTGGTGATCTGGTGTATTTTTGGTATCGACAGGTCACACAATTCACAAAACTTCTTT
Organism: Tapirus indicus; assembly: GCA_031878705.1. NCBI lineage: Eukaryota > Metazoa > Chordata > Mammalia > Perissodactyla > Tapiridae > Tapirus > Tapirus indicus. Next base: position 94,262,603 of record CM062925.1, on the reverse strand, counting down.
ATTCTCTAAAGAACAGTATAGAGACATAAAGAGTGAATAGAGGACAAAAATCATAATCAAAATGTGATTCAATGAATTTAATCTTCATTTAATTAATTGGTTTTGGTGTGTATTAATTATCAAAAAACAAATATGTTACGTGTAGCTAAGAATGAAATATGTGGCTCAGGCTCTGGTCTCACATATTTTTCAATGATTAGTTATAATATCAATTTTGTGACCCACTATTTGCTAATGGTTTAAAAATAAGTACATCAGGGTCTGGCCCAGTGGCATAGTGGTTAAATTTGCATGCTCCACTTTGGCAGCTTGGGGTTCATGGGTTCATATTCTGGACATGGACCTACACACTGCTCATCAAGCCATGCTGTGTTGGCATCCCACATAAAAAACTTGAGGAAGATTGGTACAGATGTTAGCTCAGGGACAATCTTCCTCAAGCAAAAAGAGGATGATTGGCAAATCTTCCTCAGCAAAAAAAAAAAAAAAAGTACATCTGATGACAAAACTTCAATTTTATGGTCATCTTAAATTTGTAACTAAAAATTGACGTATTTAAAGGAAATTGCTTTATATGTTCATTGCTTTATACATCTAAGTAGTTTACCTGGCTGTATATTATTTTTTCTGCTTGGTCATACAAATATACTCCTATTTAAAGAGGAGTAAACTTTGGAGAGAAAGTTTAACATCACGCATGGATTTTAATCATGATCTTGGCCGATGAACACATACTTTCATATTCTAAATCTTATTTTATTTGTTTTGAACAAGGCATATCATTGAACTGATGTCAAGAATTGTATTGGGGCTGATCTTTTTCTTGTGACTCCTGGTCAAATTTAAAAAATAGATTTTTTCATATTCATCAAAGTTTCTTTTTATTTCTTTTGGTTCTCCTTTTACCTCATGTACATAAACTCTTTTCCACGTCAACCTCTGTTCAGTTAACATTCATGTCACCCTTCCCATAACTCTTTAAAACAGGGAAAAAAACATATTTGGGGGTTTTCCAATCAAATTATTAACACAATTTTAATTACATGGTATATTTAAAAGCCTTTTATAGTATTAGAGTCCTTCAAAAATGTTCAGTTAATTAGAGTAAGTGGCTTGAGTGCCCTAATTTGTTTACTTGTAAATTTATTTCCAATACATAGGATTCAACCTAAATTCTGCCTTATCTGATGTCTCATATGAGTATTTCTTGTTTTTGCTGCCTTTTTTCTTTCTAATAATTCTATGAAAATATTTTCTCTTGATATTGACAGTTCTTCTAGGGAATCCTGACTTTGTCTTTCTCAGAAGATTGTTTGTCTGTGCTTTCTTCTTCTTCCATCAATATTTCTTATCCAAATGGCTCTTTCTCTTACTGATGGGATCCATTTGAAAGTATTGAAGCTGGAGCCTGACTTGTATTATGAATTTAAATAATGTATAGAATACTATTTGCAGCAGATTATGTGCCCTCAAGACTGATTCAAATTTCCTGTGGGTGGGTATATAAAAAACTAAAATAAGGATAACAATAAGTAACCTGAATAAAATGTATATTTCACCTTGTGCTATGTTATGGGCTAATAATTGAAAACTTGGATCCTAATATGTATAACAGTGGGATTATCCAGGAACAATTTTTGCTATTTCTTCTTTCATTTCTTTCTACTTTTTTGCTCTTAAATACTAAGTTTTTTGTCTTGGTGTACACATTATTTATTTTTGTTGTTACATTTTAATTAGTGTTTTTTTATGAAAGACTTTAATTGTGACTCAAATAATGATTATCTAGTTGTTATTTAAGTGGATCTACAGTAAAAAAAAGAAAAGAAAAGAAAAAAAACCTAAACAAGTATAACACCTTGAAAAAAAGTCATAGTTTTTTCAGGTTTTTTTCAGTTCTTTCCCATTTCACCACAGTTTTTGAGGGAGTTGAAAAGCATATAGAATTTAGATTTCCAAAAGTAATAAATATGACCAATTAGTCAAAAATGGACAATGTAATTCTTAGTATTTGAGAAATAAATTTGAATGAGATATAAGTTGACATATAATTGCTTAATTCAATCATGGCCCACCATCCTGAAAAAATGTTGATTAGTCCATTAAGATATACTCAAGAAGATCTAATAGAGGTAGAAAATGTTTAGAGATTAGCTCATAAAATGTTACAATCTAAGAGACTGCTATTCTGTACAACCAACCCAATTAAGCACATTCTATATTTAACATAATTGTAAAGATTCAATTTTGTTAACACATTTTGTCTTCCAGTATTTACTCCAATGTTGTAAAATAAAATTAATGCTGTCATTGTACAGGTAAGTAGATTATCACAAATCACTTTACACAATTACTGAAAGGTCTAGAAGGCTGACATTTTATTCCAATGCTCTGTACACTGATACCTATCTCACCTATTTGGATGTCAGAAGAAAATTATTTTTTAGTCAATCACTTGTGTTTTAATATGAAAACAGCTAATAAATACAGTGATAAAGTAACCAGTTGACCTGACAGTTTTAAAAATTACATGAATTCAGCCAGTGGGTGAACATCCATATTTTCCATTTGATTCTGCAGTGAGTGGCATGAACACCTGACCCACACTGTCTTTTCACTGTGTGCTGATCCACAAAAGGGAAATTATACATCACCTTCCCTTGAGTCACAATGTTCGGTCAGAATATTGTTCATTCTCCTTGTAGTGAATGAATTATAATTTTATGACTATTTTCAAGTTTGTCCAATGAGGAGTCAACATGAAGAACGTCACTGAAGTTACTATATTTGTGTTAAAGGGCTTCACAGACAAGCTGGAACTGCAGATCATCTTATTCTCCCTGTTTCTAGCAATCTACCTGTTTACGCTGATGGGAAATTTAGGACTGGTTGTATTGGTCGCTGGAGATGTCCGGCTCCACAACCCCATGTACTATTTTCTGAGTGTGTTGTCATCTGTGGATGCCTGCTATTCCTCAGTAATTACCCCCAACATGTTAGTAGATTTTATGTCAAAGAATAAAGTCATTTCATATCTTGGATGTGCAACACAGATGTTTCTCTTTGTTACTTTTGGGACCACAGAATGTTTTCTCTTGGCTGCAATGGCATATGATCGCTATGTAGCAATCTACAACCCTCTGCTGTATTCAGTTAACATGTCAGCCAGGGTCTATGTGCCACTCATCATTGCTTCCTATGTTGGTGGCATCTTACATGCTACTTTACACACAGTGGCTACTTTTAGCCTATCCTTCTGTGCATCCAATGAAATTAGACATGTCTTTTGTGATGTCCCTCCCCTGCTTGCCATTTCTTGTTCTGACACTCACACAAACCAGCTTCTACTCTTTTACTTTGTGGGCTCTATTGAGATAGTCACTATCCTGATTGTCCTTATCTCCTATGGTTTCATTCTGTTGGCAATTCTGAGGATACGCTCTGCTGAAGGGAGACGAAAAGTCTTTTCTACATGTGGCTCTCACTTAACTGGAGTGTCCATTTTTCATGGCACAGTGCTTTTCATGTATGTGAGACCAAGTTCCAGCTATGCTTTGGATCATGACATGATAGTATCAGTATTTTACAGCATTGTAATTCCCATGCTGAATCCTATCATCTATAGTTTGAGGAACAAAGATGTAAAAGAGGCAATGCAAAAAATGTTTAGGAAAAAATGGTTTATCAATAAAGTATATGTTTGCAGGAAAAAATAAATTTAAAAAATTGAGAGTGATGTTCTGTGCCTCAATATCAAGAAGAGATGATGAAAATGTTTAGTTTATTAATGTATTTCTGTTTTCCTGGATTCTTTAAAATAAAGAGTATAGTCAACCCTTTATGTACACTATATTTATATGCAGAAAAAACAGTATCATCCACTTGCTTCTTAATATGTTCCTACTGATATAGGTATACACACACATGTATACATATATATGCATGTGGAAGTCATACTGATTGATAAACACAAATGCACACACACAGGCATACACATATTTGATCTTTAGAATATTGTATATTGTTTTCTCTCATATACAAATGACTCAAATATATAGGCTCCAATAATTGCATTTATAAATAATATTATATCTGACTAGCTTGATCAAATACCACCTAATCAATAGCAAAACCACAGTTCACATACTCCCAGACCACTTTTCAGAGAGTTATTGCTATCTGAGTCCAGTTCAAAGCATTCTGCCTCTATCCTTAAATCTATGTTTTGGCACCAATCTAATCATCAATTGTGGTTTAAGGACCATGGAAAATGTCTTCAAATTCCTGGCATCTTTATCATGCTGATTTATGAAGATGCTGTTCTCCTTATTTTGTTATTTCATCCAGAGCATGGGCATTAAACCCATCTTTAATTTCTTACAGAAAACAAAGTCTAGGCATTAGCACTTAGGAAGATCATACTTAAATTCAAGAATAAAAAAAGAAAAGCACAATTCAGAGAATAAGATATACCTGGCAGGCAGGCTGAGCTCTTCCCACTCTAAGCCTTGGCCCATCTTTATGGGGTTCCTTAAGACCTGGCTCTAACTCAACTTTTAGCTCTCTTTTCCTTTGATCCCTACTCCTCTCTGATGCCCTTGCGGATCCCACACTTCTCAGTGCCACAGCAAGAACCAAGGTACAGAGGAGAGTTTCTCCTATGTGCATGTTTTAGACCTGCATCCCACAGACCTTATGTTAATTGCAAAGATATGTCTCCATGAAAGAAAATTTTAAATTGTAATGTTTGCCTTTCCTTCCTTCATTTTTATTTATTACTTTTTTTTATGGGAGTTTTTTTGTTTTTTGTTTTTTTTTGGTGAGGAAGACCAGCCCTGAGCTAACATCCATTGCTATTTATTACTTTTTAATTATTACTTTGTGAAAATTCATTCTCTTCCTCAAAGTGTATCATTGTTTAATTCCAATGAGACATTCTCCTTAGAATTAGAGTCCAATCTAAGGATATTTCCCTAATTTGGGATTATTAAATATAAATAACAACTCAAAGTTCTTATGCAGAACATCTCTTACCATCATATATTCCTACCACAATTTCTCTGCCTTCATTTTCTCCAGTTTGAAAGGTTCTTGCCACTGCTGTTCAAATGATTCCTTCCTTCAAATGTCAAAATCAAACCCTGGTCACTGATTCATTATGCTGGCATACCAAACCATGCAAATGAGGACAGACCATGTGTGTGTGCATGCGCGTGCATGACTGAGCACTGAAGAGATCCTTAAACACAATTTAAAATCACAAAGATAGATAAATTTTATGCTTTAAAATTTTAAAGGTCTGAATGAAAAAAAATTACAAATCTAGTAAAACAAATAGCCATGGACTCAAGAAAATAGAAATAATTATGCATCTGTTGAAGTAATAAATAATACAGTAAAATTGTATAGCACTATGGGCAAGAATACACACAGAATATTCACAAAAGAAGCCTCTTTAGGCAAATGCATGCACTTTGCTTTAACAATGAGCTGGAAGATGAGAATGTAAAATGATATAAAACATGCTTTCATGGACATACTGAAAACAAATGAGAAGTCTGGGACTACCAAGTGATGATGAGGAGATGGAGTAAACAAAATATTCCTAATCTCCTTGTGGGAGTATAAAAGTTACAACCACTTTGGGAAACAATTTTCAAATGTCTAAGAAGTTTACATCCCCAGCAAAATCAGGGAACAATGTATAGCTAAATGAATTAATGTGGGCAAGACTAAAATCATACATCTGAGTAAAAAAGACTTTGCAGAATAAGACATTCAGTATATCATACAGATTAATTAAAATATCTGCAAAATTATAATGTTTTACTAATGAATACATAAGTATGTAGTTAACCAATGACAACTTATGTATGAATGACAAATTGTAGACAGGGTTTATCTATGGTTAAAAAACTTGATAGGATCAGGATGAGGATTACTAGGAAGAGGAGGGAGTATACAAAGTGTTTCAATTTTATAAGAAAAGATATTTTTATGGCAAAAATAAATCAAAGACTGACAAATGTGCATACCTAAAGTCAATTTTAATCCTACTTATTATTCATTATGAAAAACACATATGTTTTAATTTAGGAAAATGCATAGTTACATTGTTAATATTAAAGTTAAAAGATTCCCCTTGGTTAATTAATACTTTTTAAAATTGAAGAATTTGCAAATACAAACTAATGTGACTACACCAAATCTGAACCTTCTGTAGAGTAAAAGATATAAACAAACTGAAAAGATAACTATTTTATTGCATATATTAGACCAAATTTACTATCAAGAATACATACAAATTATATGGAAAAATATAAAATCAAGGACTTCACTAAACAAGACACACAACTAACACACATGTGAAATTGTATCTAAATTTATTTTTAAATAGTTTATTGAAGTAAAATTCACATACCAAAATATTAACCATTAAAGGGGCACATATGTATGATGATGGATAAAAATTAGACTACTGGTGGTGAGCATGATGCAGTCTATACAGAAATTGACAAATAACAATGTACACCTGAAATTACACAATGTTATAAACCATTATGATCTCAATAAAATAATTGAAAAAAAATAAAAGGAACAATTCAGTAGCAACTATTGCATTCACAGTGTTGTGCGACCACATCTCTATCTAGTTCCAAAACATTTCTTCCTATTCCTCCCTCCCCTCCAGCCCCTGGCTACCACCAATCTGCATTCTGTCTCTTTGAATTTATCTATTCTGGGTATTTCATATAAATGATATCCTACTAAACGTGACCCCTTGCGCTTGGCTTCTTTCACTTAGCATAATGTTTTCAAGATTCACATCTGTTGTAGCATGTATCAGTACTTCATACTTTCTATTTTATTTTGTTTTCATTTATTATTTCATTGTATTGTGTTAAGAATATCATGGACTAGGTGACCAGAGGAACTCAAGGGTGGGTTTGGAAGCATTTAACTGTTTTCCCAAATTGTTTCTTCCCTTTTGTTATGTCAAGGAGATACAATCACCAACCACCCTGAACCAGATCAAGCCTCACCACAAGAGCTGCACCCATGATCTTTGCCTTATTTTTAGTGCTAAGATCTCTCCAGGAGGAGCTGAGGCCTTACTAACATAACCTGCAGTGTATGTAAATTGGTACAAAGCCAGGTCTGTTTTTGCCAGTATCCCAGAAAGCCAAACACCAAGAAGACAAGACTACAGCAGAGTTTAATCACAAGGCAGCCAAGTGAAGAAATGGGGGAGAATGAATCTCAAATCCGCTTCCCTGAAAATAGCGACTCGGATATTTATGGGGTAGGGTGCGAGGTGGTCTGAAATGATTGGAGGTGAGGAGAGATGAGGTAATTGATGATCTGCTCAAGTGTAGTCAGGCTTCATGCCTCCTCATAGGATGCATATCCACAGAATGGCAGCTCCTGTAAAAAATAGCTCAAAAAACCCATTACCATGGTGACCCAGGCCCCAGGGAGATGTTGTCTATAGGAACCTAGTGGGAATCAGATAGCATATTGCCTGAACAGCACAATTAACAATGGGTAAGTTTATCATGCAGAGTTAAGTCCTCATGTTCTGTTCTGACAAGTTTCTAGGTAAGGCCACCTCCCTTCTTCCTGCTATGGGGAAGAAGATACTTTTACAAATGGAGATTTCCTTTACCAATGTAAATGTCCCTTACAAAGGGTAACCAGACCTAAGAGTGACTTAGCAAGGACCCTCCCATATAACCCGGAGATGTCTATGGTGATGGCCTGTTCTGGGGGCAGGCCTCCCATCCCAAACTCTTTTGATCAGTTAGTAGGGATCAAATTTTCCTTCCAGCAGAGACATATTTTGGGGTGGCCAATTCTGATCTCTTCTAGTTACTAGATGTTTAATCATCAATGGCTAACTGTTTGCTGGATTCAAAAGCATGTTTTCCAACTGAGACTGTGCAAATAAATATGCACCTCTCCCTTTTGAATATTCATTCCCCATCTGAAATAAAAGGTCCCTGCTTCCCTTTGTTCAGGGATGCCATGACTTTGGAAATGATTCCTCATGGCCTCCTATTTGCTGCAAATATATTTTAGTTTGTGACACAACACCCACTGGTGTAGAGCCTTATTTAACTCACCAGGAGGCAAACCCACTTGGTTCAGCAACAAGAACACTTAACATTAGAATTACCCTCTTAACAAATATTTAAGTATACAATAGAGTATTGTTAACTGTAGGCACAGTGTTGCACAACAGATCTCTAGAACTAATTTATCTTGCATAATTAAGACAATGCCCATTGATTAGCAACCCCTAACTTCCCATCTCCCCCCAGTTTCTGACAACCATCATTTTATTTTCTGATTATAAGAGTTTGACTATTTTAGGTAAATCATTTAACTGAAATTTGTAGTATTTGTCCTGGGACTGGCTTATTTCACTTAGTATCTTCAAGGTTCATCCTTGTTGTAGCATAAGGGAGGATTTCCTTCTTTTTTAATCCAAATATTTTTCCACTGTATGTATATACCACATTATCTTTATCCATTCATCCATTGATGGACTTTTAGGTTGTTTCTACATCTTGGCTATTGTAAATAGTGCTGCAATGAACATGGGAGTGCAAATAGCTCTTCAAGATCCTGATTTCAAATATTTTATATAAATATCCAGAAGTGGGATTGCTGGCTTATATAGCAAGTCTGATGCAGGCCCAGATATCAGTTCCCCTACGTTGAACCCAGCATATATGGGGTTAAAACCAAAAGCACTCATTCCCTCTCCCAGCTCCTCCAAGTTACATTGACGTGTAGGTATTGGTTGTGTTAACCTTTGTATCCCTGAACTCCACAAGGCAAATGGAAGTAACAAATTTTTACAGCACAGGTGGCCTTAGATGGTGGTGGGGAGGGAGGCTTACACTGGAGTTTGTTTGGTTACAGGTCCCTTGAAGTCTTGTTACAGGGAAACTGATGTCCAGAGAACATCAAGAGGCTGAAGCTTCACAGCTCCTTGGCTTCCTGACATGGAGATCCAGCATTCATCATGGAGGCTGACACCTGCAGCTTCTCCTATCTTCACCAAACACAGGCTGATGGGAGGACACCCAATGGTAAGGCCACAGCTCCCCATCCCCTGTCTAAAACTTCATAAATTTTGTAACCGTTAATTGGCAGAAGTTTCCTTCTTCTCCCCCGGCCTGATTTCAGGTGGCCTGGAAGGTTGATCGATGGAACCCTAAACCTCCTGTTGTAGATAGGGATAACAGCTGGCCTGGCTCCAGAGCATCTGGGGCCCTCATAAATTTTCTCTCACCAGATGATTACAGTCACGTAGATAGCACATTCCTTCCCATAGATTTCCCTTAGAAAACCCCAACTCTTAATGCCTCAGGATGACTGTGGGTTTTGTGGCGTGAGCCCACTGAAGCCTCATTTTGCTAGCAAAGTTAAACTTTTTTCTTCCTCAAGCCATTGTCATTGTGTTCATTGATTCAGCTACAGTGACAAGGTCCCAGTCTTCCAGCAACAGTCAGAAGAGGTTATTAACGATGAAAAAAAAAACTACAAAATATATATTTCAAAGATCTAATAGAATATATTACTGAATGATAAAAGTTATCAACGCAATCATAAAAAGTGATTAAGACAGATTCATGAGATTATATTATATTAATTTAAAACCCTTTATGAAATGTCTGAGTAAAAACTTTCATATTAAGATATGGAGGCTTAAAATATTGCTTCTTGATCACTGAATAGTGAATATGGCTACAAACAAATAGTCCCTTGATTGTGGTGGCATCTTCACTTCTGTTGTAATCACTTTACTCTCTGTTTGCTTTCTCTGTCACCATTTTTCACATTTTATGTTTCAACAAGAAGAAACTACAAGCTCTAACACAGAAAGGCTCTCTGGAAAGCCACTCAGGACAGGAACACAGAAGTGGGAGAGTGGCTTACAGAAAGGAAAATGCTGTGATACCACCCAACTCAATTTAGTTCCTTATGTCCCCAAAAGAAATAAAAATAAGAGTTACACACATATGCATAATTTCTATCCCTTCCAAATCTCTTAAAACACTATAGAACGTGTTTAAAGAGTCTTCTCTTCATCTTCAGGCATAAAACTTGGGAAGAAGCCATTGTGGAACATGGTGAATGTTGAAGTGATTTGTGAGTGATTAAAATATTATACTTACATCCAAATATTTGAGTGGATGCAGTAAAAATAGCACAGGAAAGCTGGTGAAATGTATGTACAAGAATGTTTCTTCAATAGGAAAATCAAAGGAGCCATGGATAATTAACAAAGATCAGTGGCATCATTTCCTGTTCTCACATGCTTTGGGAATAACCAGTAAATTACATTCAAGCCCTCAGGGGACATTCAAACCCACAAAGGAGTGTCTCAAAAGGGAGAGACACTCAAATTCTTCTGAATGCAGTTCGGTTATTAATCACATAAGGGGATCAGACGCATCCTCATTTTGGGTGAGTAGACGGCATGGTTTATCACATCTACTAGGTGACTATTTTTGATGCCTGTCTATGATTTAAGTTGTAGATATAAGTATAGTCACCAATGACAGACTCAATGCATTATACCATGCATACTAATAATCTTTTTTCATAACTGTGCTTTCTGGAGTAATGATATGTTTTTACCACTATTATTATAAGTTATTTAAGGGTAGTAAGAAACCTTGTTTTTATTCAATACTATTTATATACTTATGCTGAAATTCTAGACAATAAACATTCCGAAGCGAGACTAACCATTTTTTTGAAAGCTCCACCAAGAACGTTGTATAAGCCAATATGCTGTTCATCATGTCAAGGTTATTAACGCCTAGTGAGTGTCTATGCCTCAGATAGTAATAGTTTCTGATAGGACTTCCAGTTATCCAGTAATATGATATTATCATTATCTCTTATTATCATACATCCATAGAGTGGTATTTGTGCTACAGACATGTGTGGCCTCATTTTACTAACACCATACAAGAGACTGGGATTGTCAGAGTGTAAATTCCCCCAAGAGTAGACCCTGATGCAAGGATTTGATGTTTATTTGGTAGGTGTTTATTCGGTATGTGATGTTTATTTGGTAGATGATTTCAGGGATGAAAAATGAGGGAAAAGGGAATGTGAGACCAAGAAGGAAGAAAGTTAAAAAAGTACAATAAAGTATCAATGACTGCTGTAAGCAGCCAAGGTTCCATTGCTCAAGATGCTTTGAAGTATCCTTCAGAACTCTTCTACGAATTGCCCAAAAGAAGGCTAGAAAAGCTTGGATGTTTATTGATTGATTCCTGTCCCTTCCCAGTTGAGTATTGCTCTTTGACACATTGACTCTCAGGCCCTTCCAAACAGCCTTGCATGGTCTAAACAAGCTCTCAATACACTTTGCCCTCAAGAAAACTTGAAATAGGAAGATGCCAGCATGCAGGGAAAATCTACCATGGCTGTAGGCCAAGTCAGATGTGGCCCAAAGTGACAAAGGATGGGGAGGCAGATGTGTCTGATACAGTGATATTTGCAAAAGTAAGATGATGGCAAAAGCAAAATAATGTAAAATAGACTTTTTGACTTAGGCTAATATGTCCACAAGACCACAGTACTAAGATGCCTTTGTCCCCACTATCTTTGTTTTAAATCTGTTTTCATTTGGATAGTGAGGCTCAAGGCTTGGAAGTATCTCCTAACATATTTATAGTGGGGGCAAAACCAAGTTTAAAATCAGTACAGTTAAAGGGTCAAGGAAGGTCAATCCTTGGAAGAATTATTAGTAGGGTACATGTGTTGTGCTTTCAGTGTTGGTGAACTTGCCACACCTTAAACACTTCATAATTCAAATCTTGTGTATGCCCTTTCCTCTCTCATAGTGTACCTAAATGTATAATGGGAAGTTTTCTTCTTGATCTGCTGTTCTTCACATTGTAAGTTGCACATGTCACAAGTGAATAATGAAAATTATTTTTGAAGGATGGGCAGAGGAGGGTAGGAGACCTTCCCATACCTCTGCACAGGTCCCAGTTATATGGCACAGGTACAACACAAACCACGTCACTCAGCACATAGAATTTTGCCCACGTGTTTGAGAATCTAGCATAACAGGATATAATTATAATGAGGTCCAGTTTTTAATTTTTTTCAAGTATCATGACAAGCTGTATAATAATGGTTTGGGGATTGACATCGAATCACACAGCTGGTGAATATAGTTCTGCACAAGTTACAAAATTTTGGTATTTGCTAAGCAGGATTGGCCAAGCAGCACATTTTGTCAGATTCTGAAGCTGTAATTAGAAAAGATTTACATTGATTTTATATCCTTCAGTAATGCCCCTTTATTGCAGAGTTCCCTTATGGAGATCATGTAGTGTATTTTAAACAATACGGAATGGAAACATATGTACGCACTCATGGCCATATTCGCAGTGCTGGATGAGAGAGATATGGTCGTTTACCCTTTTTAAATTTTAGAATAATATATGTACATATTTCTTCTGATGCTAACTCACTTGGAAGACTGCTGGGCCTGATATATTTTTAGAGCCACTCAAGATTCTTCCCTCTTTTGTCCTCCTTCTTTCTTTCTTTCCCTCCTTTGAATGGGAAGACGATGTTCTCAATTTGACCAATCTATTTATCTCAGTTGAGGCTATTTGCAAAATCTTATAGAATGCTGAGTTGAGATTGGGTGTTTGCATTTGCATAGAAGGACATCCTTGGGCTTCAGGGCCATTCCCCAAGTCCTGGTGCAGCTCTGGAGTCTGTGCTTCCATCAGGTAAAACGTTTGTTGCTCAGCTTCCCTGTTTCTTTCCAGTCAGTGCTTGGGAAGGCGGCAGGGAGGAGCACATAATTTATCAACTCAGTTGTGTTTCAGAAGAACTCCAGGGATTTGTAAAGTTACAGGCTGCAATGTTGGGATGAAGAGGGCGACCAAACTGTACAAACTTCTGTGGAATATTCCTTACTTTGGGTATAACTTTTTGTAGCTTAAGGCATTACACTTTGCCATTTTCTTTGTTTGGTTGCTCCTAATCAATGTTTATTTTTACTTTTTTTGTAAATATTTTCTGAATAGATTTTTGAATAGAGTAATTTTGTGAGGTAGATTTAACCTGCCAAATTAATCTTGAATTTCTCTTCTGATTTTCTTGAAATTTCTGCTTGTTTAGAGACATCCAGAGGTTTTAGTTTTTAAGGCTATAAGAGTTTAAATATTTTCTTATAGCATTAAGTTCTTGGCAAATCTAGAACTTATAACTAGATTTTTATATGGATGAACTAAACGTCCAATTTCATCATCTTCTATCGGGATAATTATTTTATCCAGCTCCACTTATTAAATAGACCATTTTTGCCTCACTGTCCTAACATGCCATCTCTGTCATACACCACAGTTCTATACAATCATGGGTCTTTTTCTGAGTTCTCTGTTCTGTTCCACTGATGTATTTGCCCATCCTTGTGCCAATGCCACATTGTCTCAATAACTCTATCTTTATAAGTCTTAATACCAGTACCTCAGGTCTTTTCAAAAGTATCTTGCTTATTCTTTTTAATTTGCTTATTCTAAATACATTTTAAATCAGTGTCAAATTCTACAAAATCTTCTATTGAGATTTCGATTGGAAAGGCATTGAGCAAATAGATTAATTTGAGTAGAATTGACCTTTTAATAACAGCAAATTATGCAATCCAGGAACATAGTGTTTCTACCAATTTATTTAGAACTTCTATAAAGTTTCTCAATAAAATTTTAATTATTCTCCTTTTAAGAATAAGTTCAGTCTAGTTTTTATAAGATTTTCTATCGTTATGGAATTTCCACTTTAATATTAATTTGGATTTTTTCATATCTAAATGGTATTACTTCTTCATCTATTCAAATGCTTATATTTTTTTCCTAATTCAGTCTGATAATATGGTGAATTATATTTATAGATTTTCCAGAATTAAACCATCTAGCCAAACATGGGATCAACCCAGCTTGAACATAATGTGCTATAATTCTTATATATTTTTAAAATTGATGTCAATGATATATTAATATTGTTTATGATTTTTATATCTATATAAGTGAATGATAGAAATAAATACTTTGTTTTTTATTACATATATATATATATACTTTTTAAAATCAGGATTTTGCTGGCCTCCTAGGATGAGTTGCAGTGGCCCACATTTTTTAAACTCTGAAGAAGTTTGTCATAAATATGCACAATTTTTTTCCATGAAAGTTTGGAAGCACCTGGCTTTAAAACAATCTAAAGGGGAAAGGAGTTGGGAAAGTAGAGGTAGAGAAAATGCAATCCTTACATTAAAATGTGTTATTTCAAAATATTTGATGTATTCTTGATGTAAGCTGAAATAAAGGTATAAGAATAATATTCAAATTGAAATATACTTCTTATACTCCATTTCTATCAATGCCACATCCAATGGCTTTATGTGGATCAAATAATTATCTGCCCTGTTCATGCACATTTAAAAAGGTAAAATTTGAGTGAATTTCAAAGGAATCACACAGTATCTTGTTCCCCGTGTTCCCCATCACTTTCTTTATCTCTCATCTTTAGATGTCATGCAATGATATTGTTTGCCAGCCCCTGAGGCATTTGAGGCAGCATTCTCTACTTTAGAGTGATGCTTCTGTTTGTTGGGTATATATATTCACAGTAGTTTACTAGATGATTGTAGGTGGTACATTAAGATATGTGTTTTAATAATGTTTTCACTCGTCTTAAAATGTTAGAAAAATATAACTACAGCATCAAACCCATCATTTCACAGATATTAGTGCTAAGGTCAGAGCAAATGTGGGAACACTTGCTAATTGTTCTTTCTCAGACTGAATAAATTATAGATGCAGGGCTTACTTGATATGCAAAATATCAAAAAACAGAAACTTGAAAAACCAGCACACAGTGCTGAAGTTTCAAATACATTGTTCTAGAGGAAATGAAAAAGTTATTTATGTGCATTAGAGTGGGTATGTTGGGGACTTATGTGAGGTGGCTAAGTTATCTTCTATCATTATAAAAAATCATTAAACAATATTTAAAACTCATAAAAGCATAGTGGAATGAGAATTCAATTTAGATATGTCGGGTCATAATGAAGAGAAGTAAATCAAAGTCTATTAAATGAGTTAATTATGGTTTCCTTTGGAGACTGGGACTGAAGTTGCAAGGGCAAGAAGCAGAAGGCTATTCCTTTTTAATATAATTCCTTCTAAAATTTGATATTTTTAAAATAATTGTAAGTATTTTAAATGAAAAACATTTTTGAAAAAAAAATCAGGTTTCTAACTCTAGGCCAAACTTTTCTAATGATATCTTATTGACAGAACCATAAAGAGACTGTGTGTACCTTGTGATGATAACTAGTATGTGACACACAAAAAAATGGCTGCTATATATCTAAGGCTGTAATGGTTTCTAAATTTGGTTCTTCATTTAATGATGGGGAGTGGTCTTGTTTAAATCATTGCATCTTAAAAAATTGGATTTTTTTTACACATATGACTTTGCATACTAAAAGTTTAACCAATGATAGCTCCTGAAACACAATGACTCTTCTGATGTTTCCTCCCACAGTAATTTTCCATAATGGCCCATATGGACAAGCAAACTCGAACAGTGCTAAAAGAATTCATTCTCACGGGAATCACAGACCGCCCTGAGGTGCAGGATCCACTATTTGGGCTCTTCCTCAACATCTATGTGATCTCAGTGGTGGGCAACTTGGGCATGTTCATCCTCACCAAGATGAACTCCAGGCTACAGACACCCATATACTTCTTTCTCAGACATCTGGCTTTCATTGATCTTGGTTATTCAACAATTGTGGGACCCAAAATGTTAGTAAATTTTGTTGTGGATCAAAATACAATTTCCTATTATTTTTGTGCCTCACAGCTACTGTTCTTTCTTGTGTTCATTGTCAGTGAACTTTTTATCTATCAGCAATGTCCTACAACCACTACGTGGCCATCTGTAACCCTCTGCTCTACACAGTCATCATGTCCCAAAGGGTATATCAGGCACTGGTGGCAATTCCATATCTTTACAGCACATTTGCTTCTCTTTTAATCATTGTAAAGATTTTTAATTTGTCCTTCTGTGGCTACAATGTCATCCATCATTTCTACTGTGATAGACTCTGCTTATTATCTTTGCTGTGCTTGAACACACATGAAATTGAAATGATTATTCAGTGAGTTTTAATTTGAGGTCCCTTCTGATAGTGCTTGTGTCTTACCTACTTATTCTCAGATCCCTTCTCAGAATGAACTCTGCTGAGGGTAGGCACAAGGCTTTTTCCACCTGTGGATCCCACCTGATAGTGGTCACAGTGTTCTGTGGGACTTCAATATTTATGTATGTGCAGCCCAAGCCCAGTCATTCCTTTGACACCGATAAAGTGGCTTCCATATTTTACACCCTCATTATCCCCATCTTGAATCCCTTGATCTGTAACTTGAGGAACACAGATGTTGAATTTGCTCTGCATAAGCTGTCAAAAAATTAAGCATTATTCTCTCTTAAAGTTCACTGCCCAATGTGATTCCTGTAAATTAGATTGTGACTTTAAGTCTTGTTGTGTGTATCTTAAGAGGAAAAAGCAAACACAAATAAATTCATCATATATTTAAAGATTGCCTTCTGTATATCAGTCACTTCTAAGTGCTGTAAATACTTTAGTGAACAAAACAGTAAAAATCTTCGCATTCTTTGAGGGGAAGAGATGAAATATAAACATAATCATGAAGTAAATTTTATAGTACAGTAGAATAGGGTAGGGACTATAGACCATAAGAACTGGCAAGTAGAGTGGGCACGCTGTGTGGGAGTGAGGAAGAATAGAAGGTACAGTAGGGAAGTTAAAATGACCCTTGTGTTGCTCTCAACCTTTGGAATAAACTTGCAGGTGTCTATGTGTTTTTGTGCATGTATGTGTGCTTTTGTGCAAGCACGTTTCTTCTGTTTTAGCCTTCGTACTCTTCTATGTGGTGTGTTAAGATCGAACTTGATTGTGATTTCGAGGAGGCTCACTGTAGTGCGATGACTCAAAGTCAACATCATCTGAACTTGCTCAAATGCCCCCATTCCATGTGGGGATCTTAGAGTCCTGTTCTCTTCTCATCGGTGCCATTGTTTCACAGATGAGCCCTAGAGAGCCTATTAACTCAGCACACTTGGCATTTCAGCAACTCAGAAGGTCTGTACTTCATCTAATTTTGTCTAAATCAGTCCTTTTGTCTATAATAGTGGATATATAAATTAGGATAAATTTCTTGAGGTCTCCCATGGAAGCTTCCAGTTTTTTTTACAAAATTCTGTTTATTTTTTTTACCAGTTTTATCTTGATTCCTTTTTTTTTTTTTGCTGAAGAAGATTTGCCCTGAGCTAACATCTGCTACCAATCTTCCTCTTTTTTTTTTCAGTTATGTGAGTTGCCACCACACCATGGCCACTGACAGACTAGTGGCATGGTTCTGCACCCAGGAACTGAACCAGGGCAGCCAAAGCAGAGAGTGCCAAAATTAACCACTATGCCATTGGGGCTGGCCCTGATCTTGATTCTTAAATGCTTGTTTTTGTGTAGAAGATATTACTTTTCTCATTTTCCTGAAAAATGAGAATAATTCTTGTTTAAAAGTCAGGCTCTAAATGTTTTTATAACTTTGCATAGGGAGTCTACTCTATGATGAATTAGACTCCCAACAGGTTTGTTGCCTGTCTTCCATGCTTCTAAATTTCCTCTAATTTGTTTCATGTGGATGTGTATACAGCATTGTTTTGATAATTCCTCTTTTCGGAGGTGAAATGAAATAATCCCATGATTTGGTCTATGCTGTATTTCTAGTGAAAGTGAAGTATGATATTTAGCATTTTATGCACATGTCATGCCTTCTGAACAAATGTCTTCCTAACCCTCTGTAAATTCTTTCATTCTTTTTGTTATTTTTAGTATTTTTAACACTCATGTGTTGATATGTTGATCTATATCATAGAGAGACTCTACTGTTTGTTTGTCTACCTTCAAGGAATAAAATTTTATATGTTGTCAATCAGATTTGAATAAAATTACATCATTGAAATAAAAAAAAATGTATCTTGTCATGTGGGGATAAATATTTCTAAAAAGTTTATACAGTTGATTTTTTTAGTTATGAAGAAAAATTATATACCTAAGCATGAACTATGCACAAATATACATAAGAAACTATTTTTGTTTCCTAGAATATGTATGTTGGACAGAGATACAATGAAATGTTAATATTAGTTACTGGTGGCTGTTGATATTATTAAAATGTTTAATTTAATATCATTGCTTGTCTGTTATCCCCAAAACATATTCAGTGAATAATTATGACTTTCATGATAAAAGAAGGTAAAAGTCGCTCATATCTGGGTTTGAAAAAATAAGCTGACTAAACATAACCCAATATTCCACTACTAAAATGTCTTCATGTTCTTTTAAATAGTCCCTCAAAAAATGGACCAAAGAGAGAACAAAATATGTTGAGATTTACAAATGTTGATAACATATTTCATTCATTTTAAAAGTTACTCTCTTTTTCATTATTAAGTAGACATATTATTTCAGAAAGTTGTATAATTTCCACAGAAATTAAAGTTCAAAAAATTAGGAATTGATACTAACTGAAATTTTTGATGGAATATTTTGAAGATCAATAAAATTTAATATATAATACAAAAATTATTTTAAAAGATCAATAATAATTAGGATAAGAAAAATACAATAGAAATTTTACCTCCACTAAGACTGTGAGATTAAAAACAAATCTGTGTTTTAGGTCAGGATGATAAGAAGGGGTGTGTGTATGTATGTATGTATGTGTGTTTATATATATATATATATATATATATATATATATATATATTCATGTATATGGACACTAAGAAACACTATAGAAAAAATTCAAGAAGGAAGAGGATCTGAAACAGAAAATTTGCCTTATAAATTACTCCCCTCTACCCCAAAATCAGGTTCAGGTATCTTAGTCAAACCTAGGTTTCCTTGAGTAAGAACTCTGTTTAGGGAAAAAGAAGTAACCAATTATCTACATATTCTTTCAAAAAACTAAAGAAGAGGTGTGTTTCCCAACTTTCTTCATGAGGAGAGCTTTCCTCTGATATCAAAAGCAGGCAAAGCCACTACAAGAAAAGAAACCAACATAGCAATGTCAGTCATGAATATATACTCAAATATTCTAAAGAAAATTTTAGCAAATTGAATCTAGCAATATGTAGAAACAATAATGCACAATTATTGGTTTACCCCAGAAATGTATGGTTGGTTTAACATTCAAATTCAATTCATGTCATTCATAATAGTAAGAAACTAAAAAATAAAAATTATCTGACATCTCAATCGAAGCATAAAAATGTTTTAAATTTCCAGTTTCCATTAAGGATAAAAACTTTGATGAAACTAGTGTTAAAAGTATTCTTCCTAAAACTGATATAGGACATTGATGAAAAATCTATAGCTAACATCATACAAAAGAGTAAAAGATAATACAGTTCCATCAAAATCAGGAACAAGGCAAGTAGGATTGGTCTTTTCAACTCTACTCAGCATTATACTCAAGGTTGTCTCCAACTCTATGGGGCAAGGGAGAAAAAGGAATAGAAAGCATCCAAATTGGAAAGGCAAAAGTAAAACTGTTTGTTCGTAGATGACATGATTGCGCATGTAGAAAATCTAATAGAATCTGTAAAACATTAGGAGAACAAGTGAACTTAATGTGTTGACAAGTTAACAAGTGCACAATAAGTGAATTTAATATGTAGTAATGTATATTTCCACATACTACCAGTGAATAATTAGAAATGAAATTTTAAAATATCTGTTTTACAAAAGCATCAAAACTATAAAATACTTAAAGGTAAATCTGAATAAGTATATGGAATCCTGTACTCTAAAACTTAGGAAATACTGGTAAAAGAAACTAAAAGAAGATCTAAATAAATGAAGGATATACTGTGTTTATTTCCCTAAATATTCAATATTGTTGACAGCAAATTTCCTCAAATGTATCAGTGTAACTCCAGTCAAAATCCAAGTAGGCATTTATTTTCTTACAAATAAAGAAACTAAAGCAAAAACATATAAAGAAATGCAAAAGACCTAGAATAGCTGAATCAAAAGAAGGAAAACCTTGCACTATAAATACTAAGAAGACACGAATCAATTTCTAGTCCTATTCCAAAGCTACAGGTATCAAGACGGTGTGATACTGCCATAAAAATTGACAATAGATCAAAGAAAAAGTATAGATTGTCCAGAAATAGACCCACGCATATATGAACAGCTGATTTTCCACAACAGCAAAGGCAAAAAAAAAAAAAAAAAAAAAAAAAGCAATGCAGCGGAGAAGAGATAGATTTACCAGCAAATGGTCTCAGAATAATTGAATACACATTTGCAAAATAATGAACATTGATGCATAACCCATTCAAAGATTTACAAACAATGGATCATAGATGCAAACTTAATACCTAAAAGCCTAAAAATTCTAAGAGAAAACACCAAAAATTTTTGTTACTTGGTTATGCAAAGATTTCTTAGAAACAACAGCAAAAACAAATCTATCTGATAAAATAAAAATGTGATTCATTAGATAACATCAACATTTAAATCTGGTCTTCAAAATACCCTCTAACAGGGAGTAAAACCAAGTTACATTCTGGGAGACAGCATATTCAAGTAATCAATTCCACAATATATACAGGGGCCTCAAAACTCAATAACTAAAAAAGAGACCCCCAGAAGGGGCAAACCATTTATAAATCACTTCACCAAATAACATAGAAGGTTGGCAAATACATAAACTGTTGATCAACATCATTATTCATTAATGATTAGGTCTAAAACCTTGATGCATATTGACTATAGTTAACAATACTGTATTGTATAATTGAAGGATGCTAAGAAAGTACATCTTAAGTGTTCTCAACACAATGAAGCAATGATAATTATGTGAAGTGATGGAAGTGTTAACTAAACTATCCTGGTAATCATTTCACAATATGTACACATATCAAGTCACATTGTTTGCCTTAAACTTACACAATATGTCAATTATATCTCAATAGAGCTGGAAAAAAAGCTTAGTGAGATAACACTATCAGAATATCTAGTTAATCAGTATGTAGAGGAACTGAAACTTTCATACATTGCTGATGGAAAAGGAAAATGTATAAATATTAGAAAAACCATTTTGTTTAAACATCACTGTCAAAAATTAAACATGAATCTACATAATATTTACCCATTCCACTCCCACATATTTACTCAAGAAATGACACCAATTTCATTACACATGCTTGCAAGCAAATGTCCATAGCAGCTTTATTTGTAATAGCCAAAAACTGGAAACAACCCAAATGTTTATCCACTTGAGAATGAATAAACAAATTTTGACATTTCCAAGCAAGTGAATATAACTCAGCTATAAAAAGTAATGAGTTATTGGCACTCACAAAAATATGGATGACTTTCCAAATGATAATGCTGAGTAAGAGACACCACACTAAAAAGAGGGAATGATCTATAATTACATTTACCAAAAAAATGCAAACTAATCTATAATTACACTAAGTAGATCAAACTAGAAGTTCCAGAAAGTGCAAGAAAAGGACATAAAGACACACAGCTTGGAAAGGAAGAAACTAAGCTGTCCCTATTTGCAAATAACATGGTCTCTAATAGAAAATCTCAAGGAATCCACACCCACAAACAAAAGAACCTGGAACACACATGTGAGCTCAGCAAGGTGACAGGATACAAGTCCAACAAACAAATATCAATCAGATATATACTTCAATAAACAAAAATATAAAAGGAAATAAAATCACCCCAAGTATAGTGAAATACTTAGGTAGAAACTAAGAAAAGATGTATGGTATGGTTATGCTGAAAAGTACAAAATACTGATTAAAGAAGTCAAAAAAGATCTGAATGAATAGGTAGACACACTGAGTTCATAGATTAGAAGACTAAATCTAGTAAAAAATATCAGTTCTTCTCAAAATGATCTATAGGTTTAATGCAAACCCAATTAAAAGCCCAGTATGATTTTTTGGTAGATATAGCCAAGTTTATAGTAAAATTTATGTGAAAGCCCAAGGACCTAGCATAGCTAAAACACATTTGAAAATGTAGAATAATAAGGAGGGAAATACTCTACTCCATGTTAAGACTTACTATATAGCTACAGTCATCAAGACTGTGTGGTATAGGTGGAGAGACGGAAACATAAATCAACAGAACATAACTGAGAACCCAGAAATAGACTTTTGAAAAGTTTGATAAACTTATGATGGTACAAAGGTAATTCAAAAAAAAGAGGGATAACCTTTTTAAACACGGTGCTGGAGTAATTGGACATTGATAGGAAAAACAAACAAATAATGTTGATCTAAACCTGATACAACTTAAACTAATTAAAATGACTCAAACTAGAAATCAGTGTAAAATGTAAAACTACAAAACATTTAGACAAGAAAATAGGGGAAAATATATATCTAGGATGTAGAGCTAGTGAGGAGTTTATAGACATGACATCAAAAGCACAATCTATAAAAGTAAACATTGATAAACTGGACTGCATCAGGATTAAAACCACCTACCAATCACACTCCTGGATACTTACCCCTGGGAAATTAAAACTTATGTTCAGAGAATCACCTTTACAAAAATGTTTATAGAAGATTTATTTGTGATAATTGAAAATTGGAAATAACCCAGATGCCTTTCAATGGTTGAATGGCTGAACAAACTGTATCATCAATATCATCAAATACTACACAGCATTAATAAAGGAACAAACAATTGACACCCACAAAAGCATGGATGGACCTCAAAAAATTAAGTTGAGTGAAAACAGCCTATTGCAGAAAGTGACAAATGGCATTTCCTTTACAAAACACTCTTCAAAAGATAAAATTATAATGATGGAAGACAGATTAGTGGTTGACTATACACATGGGAATGAGAGAAGGGAAAGGGGTGTAGCTACAAAGGAAGGGCATAAGGGACATTTGTGGTGATGGAACAGGTCTGTGTGTTGACTGTTGTGGTGGTTACACAACTGTACACATATACTAAAATTGCAAAGAGCTATATATACACAAACACACAAATGACTGCATGGAAAACTGGTGAAATCTGAACAAAGTTAGTGGATTTTACCAATGTTAATTTCATGTTCATTACATTATACTGCATTTATGTACTGTATTTATGACATTTATTACCACTTGAGGAACCTAAGTGGGACACAGGAACTCTCTGTATTGTTTTTTTGTAATTTCCAGTACATCTGTAATTACTTAAAAAATATTAACAAAGTAAACCAAAGGCTGCCTGGGATGCTGTGGGGCAAGAAGGAGTAGAACGGAAGTATTATGAAGACACTAAGAAAATTTGGGGGTGTAGATGAGTTCTTTTCCATGATTACTTTAATTGTATTTCAACGCATACATATGTCAAAACTAATGAAATTATAGACTTTCTATGTGTACACTTTATTATTTTCAATGATACCTCCATAAAGTATTTTGTTTAATTACTAAACATGCCAGGAAATCAAACCAAAAACAAGGGCAAAAGTCACACTAGAAACACACATCTTATAATAATACTAATTAACAAGTAAGAACATAACTTAGGCTCCTGTAGTAGACGTGAAGATCCAGGAAACCTCATGTATTCGCTGGTGGAAGAGTGTATTGGTACAACCCATTTAAAATATTTAACAAAATTCATTGATGTATTACATCTTCTATTACCAAGACATCTCATTACTGTGTGTGTGCATAGTGTGGGTTTATGTCTAGATGTAATTATAGATGTATCAATACCTATATCCACATAAACATACACACAGAAGCGGATATTTGATATGTATCTCAGGGAGAATTTGTCCACAACATATTAACACAGAGAACTCAAGGCTTTTAACTGGACTGTTCATTGTAGTGTTGGTGATAGCTAAGGTTACAGACAACAAAATATCTATCAATAAAGTATAGAGCCATGATATTTTTATATATTATTGACTGTTACAAAGAAGCAAAAAAGGTAACAACATGGCTTCATCACAGAGTGAATTAAATTCAACAACACAATTTACATCAATATAACACAGTAAAACATATGTAACCAAAATAATAGATTTTTTGCAGAATACATTGATCGTGCGGGCATATATCAAGCACAGGATGTGTGTGAAGGTGGACAGGAAGAATTGGAGTAGATATTGGACATGACAGAAAAACAAGAAATGCTGAAATATAATGAAGGAAAATATAATGAACAGATGTCCTAAACAGACAGGTGATGATGGTTCACTACAAGCGAGAATGAGAAATAGGAGGAAGTAATTCCTCTGTCAATGTTCCAAATGAAAAAAAACAAAAGGAGAGAGAGAGAAGTGAACAAACACCACCTTATATACACAATATAATATTAGTTTAGTTCATATATATTTTAAACAGTGCGATAGCACAGTGTTATATACATCTCCCTTGTGTCTTCTGAGATCATTGTAGAACTAGAGGAATACTAGCAAGCTTATTGTATAGAGAAAACACATTAATCCGTTTCCCTATATGGTTGTTTTAGTAAGTATACTCCAGATTCACAGAACCAAAAGGAGAACACACACACACACACACACACACACACACACACACACACACACAATGTGTGTATATATATATAGAAAGAGACAGAAAGCATGAGAGAGAGCAAGATGAGATTTTAAGGAATCGGCTCATGATTGTCAGGGCTGACGAGGCAGAAATCTGTGGACAAGCTGACACTACAACAGTTGATACTGCAGTCTTGAGTACAAAGGTGGGAAAATAAGGTAGAATTTCTATATTGCAGTTTGGAGTCACAATTCTTTTTTCTTAGAGTATCTCAGTTTTTGCTCTTTAAGGCCTTCAACTGATTGGATGAGGCCCATCCACATTAAGGAGGATAATTAAATGTACTCAAAATCTACTGACTTAAATGTTAATTACATCTAAAAAATATCTTCACAGCAATATCTAGACTGATGTTTGACCCAACAACTGGCACCAAGCCCGGCCACATGGACACAAATTTAATCATCAAAGTAGGGAAAAAATTAAGTTAATAAAGAGCAAAAAGGTAGAAATGTAATACACAAACAAATAAATCTAACTCACTTGCTTGTAAATATGAATTGTTCTAGACTATTAATAAGTGCACATTACACCCTTGCATTCTGGTGAGCTTTCAAATGCTTCAGGGACAGTCGTGGAAGTGTTTGGCATCTCCTCAGGGACTGTCTCAGAGGGTGAAAAAGAATCCATAAATTGTTCTCACTATGTCACGTTATGAGACACAGATGGGAGCCAAAACAGAGGATTCATTACAGGTAAACAATATTTCATGTGGTGCCATATTTTACCCTTATCTGAATAGTTTCAGTGACATTTGCAAGAACACCTTTATTCTATGGCAAAACATAATGAAACATTAGGATTTCTCGTTCATTTCTGTGTGCTTTCTGCTAAGATAAGGCATGAGCAGAATAAGACTGCTCTCCTTTCTCTTCAGATTAATTGTTAAAATATTTTCAGAAATACTATTAAGAATACTTGAAATGTCAATGCCATATTGCTTATGTGTTTATACAAATACTCAATAACGTGAATTATAGAGGTCAAATCGAGAGACAACAAAGCCTAACTGAAGAGTCAGGAATAGAAAAACACATATATATGGCAGAATTGCGAAGCTGCAAGTATTCAGTTTCTAGTCTGAGGTCCTTCCAAATCCTTAGTCATTTAGTGACACTAGGCTTTTCTTATTCCCTTCTCAAAAATATTACAATAATTAATATATATTTAATTCAATATATACATGTGAATTTTTTTTTGATCTCTTCATGAATGAAAAGGAAATTCCCACCTTACATTGAGATGTGAAAAGCAGTATTTGGAGACTTTCAAGTCACCAGGCTTATGGTGATAGTACAATGAGCAGCACATTGTGTCCAGTGGGATCTGGCAGAAAGCTGATGTAATTTTCTCAAAGAGTATAGCTTTAAAAAAATAATAATCTGAAAACATGAGCAACAATGAAAGGTAATTTATGTTTTCCATAGAACCCTAATGTTGGTGAGAGGAAGCCCTTCTATCCTCCCTCATCTTCAGGAAATCAGCACTTAACAAGGTGATTTGTTTTCTTTAGCTTCTTGTCATTGCACCTAAACAGGATTTATGTTCCTTCTTATTCCACTCATTTAAAATAATTTTTCCTAACAGTAGTTCAGTATTTCTGACATAAGAAAGGGAAGTACACGGGGACAGGGTAGGATATCAGAAGCTCACAATTTTATAAGAAACAATTTATGTGAGAAAATGTGGATTTCCTGTAAATGCCTTCATAATACAATGTTGTATTTTTTTCTATTTACTTCTTAGAGCTCATTCAGAGACTCTTGAGACTGCTATCTTCCTTGAAATCAGGATCAATTATATTTATTTACATAAGGAAACCTTTATGCTCACAATTTTTTAGAACACTAACCCTTTTACCTTAGCCCGCCATCCGCATTCTACTCTGCTATGTTTTCACTTGGTGGTTTATCAGGGATGTTCACATTCGTCTTTATTTCATTATACTTACATATGTCCACCTTAAATTACACGTGTAGTGAATTTCTTTGTGGCCTTAATGTGCAGACAGACTTAAAATATCACCCCAGAATTTATAGTCTGTGTATAGTCTGTGCTATTGTGTAATATAGTGATTTTAAACCTATTTTTTCCTTAAAGTAGAAAATCTCTTTATCCAAGAGAATTTATGTGGAACTTCATGATATAAAACCAATGCCAGTGACCTCACTTTTGCCCAGTTTGCTTATTTCTTCATACTATCCTAGGTTCATCCATGACAAAATATATCTCATATGTTGCAAACAACTTTGTATACATCAGTTATAATAAAAATGCACCTGGGGAGGAGGAAATATTTTAGTTATTTTTTAAAATTTTCTTTAAAGTATTTTATTGTAATCCTTTTGATAAAGCCAAGTACTTGTTTAAGACAAAGTTAAGAAGTGAAACCTGTGTAACTGATGTTTAAGTGCCCCAAAATTTCTGGGCAGTTTTCTCCCCCAACAAGTTGACAGCTGTTCACCAAGCTACTGCAGGAAAGATGCAAGTTCCTACAATCTGCCCAACACCAGAGAGAGGACATCCTTTGTGTCAGCAAAATCCATAGTAGCCAGAGAGAAGGGACATGACTCTTGATCTCTTGTCGCAGCCTGTCGATGAAGTGGCAGGAACAATTACCAGGCACGGCAGCCATTCCAACAGCACTTCTCCAAGAGGGTAAATTCCAAACTTTAGCCCTTCAGTCACCAGTTTAGTGCTGAATTTCTGTGAAGGGCCACTACCTCTGAGTGGGCTTCTAGAGCTCTAGAAATATGGTAGTTTTAAGGTGACTATATATTAAATATCTTAAGTAAGGTAGAAGATAAATTATCCAAAAGAAGAGCACATTGATAGTCACGTTGTGGTCATGGAGTTGGGTCATGGTTGAGGGGTGCTGGGGGCATTTGCCTGGATAACACACTACTCCGTCTATCCATCACCATACCCCTGACAAAGAAGTTAACCACACAAAAAGAATTTATACGTGGATATGTAAAATAATCCATTGCAGGTAATACACTGTCTCCACTAAGAAATGAAAACACACACAAAGAATCCTATGTACTCAATATTGAGGGATATTTCCAGGTACCATAAACACAATGAAATGTATAATTCTTATTTATCTTACCAACAACCCTGCAAGAAACTGTTTATTTTGCTGGTGTGAATAAAGAGATTGATATAACTTACAACATTTGCCCAAAGCACTCCTTTGTATACAACAAAAATATAGGGACAGCAGTGACTATATCAACCTATGTATATTTCACGAGATGTTTCCCTATATAAAGAAAAACAATCTACTATAATCTGTCAGAATGTTCTTTTTTACATCTCTGTGCAGTATTAGTCAAC
The DNA here is from genome assembly GCA_031878705.1 of Tapirus indicus. Taxonomy (NCBI): domain Eukaryota; kingdom Metazoa; phylum Chordata; class Mammalia; order Perissodactyla; family Tapiridae; genus Tapirus; species Tapirus indicus. The sequence goes on along the minus strand of CM062925.1, from coordinate 94,234,514 downwards.
TTATTAATTTCATCCTGTACCAACTGTAGGCATAGAGGCTTTTACCTGAATATGCTTTAAAGCAGGGGCTTCTAAATATTTCCACACATAATTGGAATTTGGATTTTAAAATTTTATGATTTAATTACTTATGTCATATTGTGATTCTAATTTTGTAAATGTAATTATGTTATTGTCATTATATAAAAGAAAAAGAAAAGTTTGTCACCCTTAAAACTACCACTTAACAGTTTATATCATGTTTTTCATTTTTGCTTTCTTCATCTACATTTATATCTATCTATATCTATATCTATACATACATCAGAGTTTGCTGATCTTGGCCCTGTTGACATTTTGGGCTGTAAAACTCTTTATTGGAGGGCTACCCTAATATAGTAGGATAATTAGTGGACTCACTAGACTCTAACCATTAGATGCCAGTAACAACCCATCTCCAGTTGTGACAACCAAAAGCCTCAAAACATTACCAAATGTTCTTTGGGAGACTAACCTTCACCAGTGGAAACTACAAATCTCTCTCTATCTCCAACTCTATCTCTATCTCTGTTTCAATTTTTAAACATGTGTGTTTTATTTGCAGGGTATATTATTTTAATAGAAGTTAATTGTCAATTTGGATTTATCTATTCATACCAGCACTGTATACTAAAGATCCACCAGATTTTAGTACATGAAAGTTATTGACTATGTTGATGTTTCCATCCAGAATAAGGTTTTCTGATCAACCTGGATGGAAAAAGGCAATCTAACAGTGCTGCATGAATTCATTCTCATGGGAATCACAGACCGCCCTGAGCTGCAGGCTCCACTATTTGGGATCTTTCTCATCATCTACATGATCTCAGTGGTGGGCAACTTGGGCATGGTCATCCTCACCAAGACAGACTCCAGGCTACAAACACCCATGTACTTCTTTCTCAGACACCTGGCTTTTACTGATCTTGGTTATTCAACAACTGTGGGACCCAAGATGTTAGTAAATTTTGTTGTGAATCAAAATACAATATCCTATTATTTTTGTGCCACACAGTTAGCTTTCTTCATCATGTTCATTATTAGTGAACTTTTGTTCTATCAGCAATGTCCTATGACTGCTATGTGGCCATCTGTAACCCTCTGCTCTACACAGTCATCATGTCACAAAGGGTATGTCAGGCACTGGTGGCAATCACCTATCTATACAGCACATTTGTTTCTCTTCTAGTCACCATAAAGATTTTTAATTTATCCTTCTGTGGTTATAATGTCATCAGACATTTCTACTGCGGCAGTCTTCACTTGTTATCTTTGCTCTGCTCAAACACACATGAAATTGAAGTGATTATTCTGATTTTCTCAATTTTTAATTTATTTTTCTCCCTTCTGATAGTTCTTGTGTCTCCCTGCTTATCCTTGTAGCCATTCTCAGGATGAATTCTGCTAAGGGCAGGTGCAAGGCTTTTTCTACCTGTGGTTCCCACCTGACAGTGGTCACAGTGTTCTATGGGACTTTCATATTTATGTATGTGCAGCCCCAGTCTGGTCATTCCTTTGACACTGATAAAGTGGCTTCCATATTTTACACACTCATTATCCCCATGTTGAATCCCTTAATCTATAGCTTGAGAAACAAAGATGTGTGGAAAAAACTATGCAATGTTTTTTGTTAAGGTTCACTATATATAGTATATTATTATAGTATTATAATATTAGTTAAGTTGTAGGAGCATTCTGAGACTAATAGAGTTTAAGGAAAAGGAAGTGAATATTTTAAGTGTAGACATTATGAGGTCTTTAAAACCTCATCATATATTTAGATAATGTTTTCTATGTGCCAGTCACACTTATAAGTGCTATAAATACATTAGTGAGCAGAAGAGTAAAAATCTTTGCATTCTTTGAGGGGGAGAGATGAAATATAAGCATAATAATTAAGTAAATTTTATAGTACAGTATAATGGGTTAGGATACATAAGAGCAGGTAAAGAGAGTGGCTATGCTGTGTGAGAGTGAGGAAGGATAGTAGGTACAGAAGGGACATTAAAATGACTTGGGTTATTCTGAACTATTAGAATAAATTTCCCAGGGTCTATGTGTGTTTGTGTGCATATGCGTGTGTTTTTGTGTGAGCACATCCTTCTGTTTTAGGCTTCATATTCTTCTATGGCATGCATTAAAATCAAACATTGTGATTTCAAGGAGGCTCAGTGTAGTACTATGATTCAAAATTTTCAGTCATATGAATTTGCTCAAATGCTCCTGAAATGTGTGGGCAACCTTAGGGTCCTTTTCTTTTCTGATAAGTGCAGTTGCTTTCACATATGAGCCCTAGAAAGTCTATTAACTCAACGTACTTAGCAATTTAGTAACTCACAAGATCAGTGCAACATCATATTTTTCTGAATCAGTCCATTTCTCTATACCAGTGGATATGCAAATTAAGGTAAATTTCCTTGATTAAAGTTAACAATACTGTATTACATACTTGAAAGTTACTAAGAGTAAATCTTAAATGCTCTCACAAGAACAAAAATGGTAAACACGTGAAGTGATGGAGATATTAGATAACGCTAAGTTGTAATCCTACTGCAGTATATAAGTGCACGCAATCAACACACTGTACACCTTAAACTTATACAATATTATATGTCAATTATATCTCAATAAGGCTGGAGAAAAAAAGATAAATTTCTTGAGGTCACCCAAGTAAGCTTCAATTTTTTTTTATTTTTTTATTTTATATTTTGTTGAGATGTTGATTCTGTACTGCTTGTTTTTGTCTAATGAGATTGTTAAACTTCCTTATCTTTCTGAAAACCTAGAATACTTGTTTAAAATTCATGTTCTATTTGTTTTTGTATCTTTGCATAAAAGGTCTACTCTATGTTGAATTAGGCTTGTTGCCTCTTTTGTGGGTGACTTTCCTCGATGTTGGTTCATATGAGTGTGATATATTTTTAGTAGGATCCGTTGTTTGACTGCATCGATTTGATAATCCCTCTTGTAGAAAGCTAAAGGAGAGAATCGCTTAATTTGGTCTATACTATATTTCTAGTGAAAGTATAGTAAGATACATAGCAATTTATATATATGTCATGTCTTCTGGACAAATATCCTCTTAACCCTTCTTAATTTCCACTTTTATTTGCTTATTTTTAGTATTTTTTTCGTTCATGGAAATTTACTTACATCATAGAGGGACTAAGCTGTTTTCTTTGTCCTCCATCATAGAATAAAATTTTCTATGTAGTCAACAAAATTTAAATAAAAATAATTCATTGGAATAAAAAATGTATATTTTCTTGTGAGGATAAATATTACTAAAAATTTATACTGTTGATTTTTAATTATTAAGAAAAACATGTACTGAAAATATGTATGAACTTTGCAAATATAAATATGAGAGAATACTTTTGCTTTCTAGAAAATGTATGTTGGACAGAGATACAGTAAAATATTACATTAGTTATTAGTGGCTGCTAAGATTACAAAAATGTTTAAATTAATATTTTTTGGTTATATGTTTCCCCAAATTATCTGCAGTGAATAATTATTACTTTTGTAATAGAAAAAGGTAAATGTTTCTAATATCTGGATTTAAGAAAATAAACTGTGACTAAACATAATCCAATATCCCACATCTAAAAAAATATTGGTGTGCCTTCTACATAATTTTGACAATATATCTTATGCATTTTAAAAGCTATTTTTTTCATTATTAAGTATACATATGTTATTTCAGAAAGTTTTATATTTTTCCATAAAATATAAAAATTCAAAAAATCAGGAATTGGCACATAACTGAAATTTTTCATATGATATTTTGAAGAATATCAGAATTTAATGTATTATGCAATAATGATTCAGAAAGATTAATAAAACAGAATAAGAAGAGTACAGAGAATTTTGAGATGCTCAAGACGTCTATGAAAAAAACAATCTGTGTTTTATGTTAGAATCATAAGAATGGGTGTACTATATATTTTCATGTATATGGACACTAAGAAACACAGTATAAAAAAATCTAGGATGAAAAGGATCTCAGTATTGAAATACATATGAGAAATAACCCTCACTAATTCAAAATCACTCCAGATGTCTTGACTGGAGAGCTCTACTAAATATTTAGGGAAAATGAAGTAACTAATTCTATGCATTTTCATCTAGAAAACTGAAGTGCAGACGTATATCCTGACTTTCCTTATGAGGCGAGCTTTCCCCTAATATCAAAAGCAGACAATGACATTGTAAGAAAACAGCAGGGCAATATCAGTCGTGACCATTTATGCAACAATTCTAGTAAAAATTTAGTCAATTTAATCTAGCAATAAGTAAAAACAATGATGCACCATATTAGGTTTACCTCAGAAATTTACAGTTGGTTTAATATTCAAAAATAAAATCATCAGGGGTGGGCTCCTGGGTGTAGTGGTTAAGTTCAGCATGCTCTGGTTTGGTGACTTGGGGTTTCTAGGTTCAGATCCAGAGCACAGACCTCCATCACTCATCAGCCATGCTGTGGTGGTGACCCACACACAAAATAGATGAGGATTGACACAGCTCAAGACTAATCTTCCTCAAGCGAAAAAGGAGGAAAATTAGCAACAGATGTTAGCTCAGGGCAAATCTTCCTCACACACAAGCAAAAAATTATCATATTAAGAAATTAAAAAGGAAAAGTTTTCTGACACCTCAATAAATGCAGTGGACAGAACATTTTAAAGTTTCAATATCCATTAATAATAAAAATTTTGACCAGACAAGTATTAAATGGGACTTCCTAAAACTGCTAAAGGGCACTGATAAAAAACATACAACTAACATCATACACCATATTAAAAAATCAAACACATTTCCACTAAGATTAGGAACAAGACAAGCAGTATCTTGTTTCTAATTCTATTCAACATTGTACTGGAGGCTGTATCCAACACAATATGGCATGAAAAGAAAGCAATAGAAAGTTTGGAAAAGAGGAAGTAAAACTGTGTTTATTAGTAGACAAGATTTTGCAGGTAGAAATCTAATGAAATCTATAGAAAAAACTTATTAAACTACAAAGTGAATTTAGCATAATTTCAAAAGAGAGATCAGTATACAAACTAATTTTTATTTGTATACACTACCAATAAAAATTAGAAGTGAAAATTTAAAATATCTGTTACAAATGTATCAAAATGCTAAAAACCAAAAATAAACCTGAAAAAGTATATTAAAAGCCTATACAATAAAAATTAAGAAGCATTTTTGAAAGACATTAAAGAAGACCTAAATAAGTTAAGGATATGCCATATTCATTTTCTGGAATATTCAATATTGTTAAAATATCAAATGTCCTCAAATGTATCTACAAATTCAATGCAACCCCAGTAAAAATCCAGGCAGGCATTATTTTTTGGTAGTAATTGGGAAGCTGAAACTAAAATATTTAAATAAACACAAAAGATCTAGTATAGCTGAATTAACTTTAAAAGGAGGAACACAGTTGTAATGCAAACACTAAGATAAACACCGATTTCCAGTTTTATTCCAAAGCTACAGTTATCAAAAGAGTGCACACAGTGAAACAATATTGATAGACCAGAAACAGACTCACGTATATATGGAAAATGGATTTTCCACAAGGCAAAAGAAAAAAGGTCATTTGGTGTGGAAAAGACTTTTTAACAAATAGTGATGAACTAATTAGATATACATACACAAATATTGAATATTGACCCATAACTCATACAAAGATTCACAGAAAATGGATCACAGATGTAAATGTAATACCGAAAAGTCTAAAAATTTCAGAAGAAAACATAATAGAAAATTTTCATGACCTTGGGTTGTGTGAAGATTTCTTAGATGCAACACCAGAAGTAAAACTGATAAAATAAAAATTTGATACATTTGACATCAAAATTAAATCTTTTACTTTTCAAAAGATACCCCTAAGAGTATACAAAACCAATGTATATTCTGGGAGACAATATTTTCAAGTAATGCATCTCATAAAGGGCTTGTTCTACAATATATCCAGAAGCTTCATAACGCAGTAATAATTATAATAAAGAATAGGCAAACATTTGAATAATCTCTTTACCAAATAACATGTAAAGGTGGCAAATATGCACATAAAAAGTTGCTCAGCATAATTATTCGTTAATGAAATTCAACCTAAGCCTCAATGAGATAACACTATGTCATATAATGTGTGTAAGATAACACACACACACACACATATATATATATATATATATATATATATATATATATATATACACACACACACACACACACACACAGAGGAACAGGAACTTTCGTACATTTTTGGCAGAAAAGTAAAATGTTATAAATATTTGAAAACAATTTGTTATAAGCATCAGTGTCTTAAAAATTAAACCTGCATTTAACATAATATTTAGCTCTTCCATTCCCATGTATTTACCCAAGAAAAATGACAGCATATTTCCATAGAAGACTTGTATACCAGTGTCCATAGCAAATAAAGGAGTACAGGACATGTCACTCCAAAATACACTCTTTTGGTATACTGATAATTTGAGCTAAAGACACTTGAAAAACAGCAGGAACAAGAAGGGCAGTCTGAACTCTCCTCTTCTTTCTTAAAACAAAAGATGAAATTCTCACATCAGAGGCACCCTCCTTATTATCAGGAGAGAAGAAACATTCCATCAGAGATGGAGAGTGGAGGCTGAGAGAAATCTGTGCAAACACATGGTTAAAATATCCTCTATGCCTGTAGTCACCCCGTATATTTTAGTTACTTTTCTACAATTGTCACTCTTGTTTCAACCTAGTATACAAGCACTTAGGCTTAGCCACTTCTTTCCGTCTTCACTCTTCTTGTGAGGACTCCCACATACACATAAAAATTACTAAGTAAAATATGTCTGCTTTTGTCCTGTTTATCTGTTCTATGTCAGTTTAATTCTTAAGTCCATCTAGAATCCCTAAGAGTGTAAATGAAAAAATTTTCCTCCACTTCAGCTTTATTGAAGCTTTATTTGTAATGGCCAAAACCCAGAAACAGCCCAAATGTTCATCCACTTGAGAATGGAAAAACAGATTGTAGGATATACAAGCAAGTGAATATCACTAGCAATGAAAAGTAATGAATTATTGGTACACATGAAAAATGTAGATGCTCTCAAAATAATTACACTGAGTAAAGGACACCAGAACAAAAAGACTAAATAATTTATAATTACATATTCAAAAAAAATCTCAAAAATGCAAAATCATCCATAGTACACAAAGCAGATCAAATAGAAATTCCCAGAAAGTGCAAGAAAATGACATGAAATACATACACTTTGGAAAGGAAGAAATGAAAGCTTCCCTATATGCAAATTATATATTATCTAACTTAAAAAATCCACAAATCTGAAAAAAATGTGAGTTCAGCAAGGTGACATGACACATGATTAACAAGCAAATATTAATTGGATATATAGAGAGACATATCAAAAACAACTAAAAAATCAAACCTTTTACATTTACCCCACATATACTAAGATATGTGGATAGAAACCAACAAAATGTATAAAATCTGTATGCCGAAAAGTACAAAACACTTATTAAAGAAATAAAAGAAATCTGAATAAAATAGTAGACATATTAAGTTCATAGATTAGAAGACTCAACATACTAAAGTTATCAATTCTTTCCAACTGATCTATAGATTTAATGCAAATTCAAATAAAATTCCAGCAAGATTTTTTGTGGAGGCTACTTTTTACTGAAATTTATATGAAGGGTCAAGGACCCAGCATAGACAAAACATACTTAAAATGTAACTTAACAATGAAGAAAATACCCTATTCTATGTTGAGATTTACAATATAGCCACAATAATCAAGACTGTGGGATATTGATGGAGATACAAACACATAAATCAACAGAACAGATTAGATGACATAGAAATAGACTTTTGCAAATAGTTCAACTAATTTCTCATAATGGTACAAAAGTAATTCAGTAGAAGGAGGATAGCCTTTAAAAACATGGCGGTGATATAATTGGGAACATAGAGGCAAAAATAATAAACAAATAATGTCAACTAAAACCTTATACAAAAATTAAAATGAAAAATGACTTAAATGTAAAATGCTAAAATATAAAGCGTTTAGATAAAAACATAGGGGAAAATCTGTATCCAGGACCTAGGGCTAGTGAAGAGTTTATAGACATGATATCAAAGCACAATCTGTAACACATAAACGTTGATAAACTGGACTTCATCAAACTTCAAACAACTTGCCAATCACACTCTTGCACACTCATTGCAAGAGAATGAAAACGTATGTTCATGCAATCATCTTTAGTGAATGCTTATGGAAGTTTTATTCATCAGAGCTGAAAACTGGAATGAACCCAAATGCGTTTCAACGAGTGAATGTTTAAACAAATTTTGTCATCAATATCATGGAACACTACTCAGCAACAATAAAGGAATAAATGATTTATACACACACAAGCACAAATGAATCTCAAGAGAATTATGTTGAGTGAAAAAAGCCAATCCCAAAAGAACACAAATGGTAAAATATTATTTGTAAAACATTTTTCAGATGACTAAAAATATAGTGCTAAATGAACTCATTCTAATGGGGACCATAGACAAATCTAAGCTGCAGGCTCCACTATTTGGGATCTTTCTCATCATCTACATGATCTCAGTGGTGGGCAACTTGGGCATGGTCATCCTCACCAAGACGGACTCCAGGCTACAAACACCCATGTACGTCTTTCTCAGACACCTGGCTTTTACTGATCTTGGTTATTCAACAATTGCGGGACCCAAAATGTTAGTAAATTTTGTTTTGGACGAAAATTCAATATCCTATTATTTTTGTGCTATACAGCTAGCTTTCTTTCTTATGTTCGTTATTAGTGATTTTTTTATTCTGTCAGCAATGTCCTATGACTGCTATGTGGCCATCTGTAACCCTCTGCACTACACAGTTATGTCACAAATGGTATGTCATGTGCTGGTGGCAATCCCCTATCTCTACAGCACATTTGTTTCTCTTCTGGTCCCTGTAAAGATTTTTAATTTATCCTTCTGTGGCCACAATTGTTATCCATCATTTCTGTTGTGACTGTGTCCCTTTGTTATCTTAGCTTTGCTTGAATACACACGAAAATGAAATGATTATTCTGATTTTAGCCAGTTTTGATTTAATTTCATTCCTTCTGAATAAAATTCCTTCTAGTTCATATGTCTTACCTCTTCATTCTTGTAGCCATTCTCAGGATGAACTCTGCTGAGGGCAGGTGCAAGTCTTTTTCTACCTGTGATCCCACCTGACTGTGGTATCCACATACTATTTTATGGAGCTTTAATATTTATGTATGTGCAGCCCAAGTCCAGTTATTTCTTTGGCACTGATAAAGTGGCTTCCATATTTTATATCCTCATTATTTACATGTTTAATCCTTTGATCTATAGCATGAGGAACAAAGATGTAAAATATGCACTACAAAGGATGTAGAAAAAACTGCAATCTATTTTCTTAAAGTTAACGTACAATACGATTTCCGTAAATTGGATTATGGGACTTAAAGTTTGCTTTATGTGCTTCCAAAAGAAAGAACAAGCACAAATGAGTTCAACATATGTTTATAGATTGTCTTCACTATGCCAGGCACTTCTAATTCCTGTAAACAGATTAATGTTCAAGATAGCTCTATGCCAGGCACTTCTAGTTCCTATAAATAGGGTAATGTCCACGATAGCTAAAATATTTGCCTTCTTTGAGGAAAAAAGATGGATTATATACATAAATTAAATAGATGTTACAGTACAGTAGACTGTTGGATATATACAAAAAAAAGCTGTCAAGGATTCTGGTGTTTTTCTCACCTATTAGAATAAAATTATAGCATCCACGTGTATGTGTGTGTATGTGTGTATGTGTAAGTCTTGTCTTTTCCTTCTGTTTTAGCCTTCATGCTCTTCCCTGGTATGTTTCCAAATTATACTTAATACTGATTGTTTCTGTGATATCTGATGATTTGAAGTACTCAGTTATATTAGTTTGCTCAAATAACCTTATTCTAAACATTGGGATCCCTCTTTTTCCTAATAAATGTCTTTACTTCCATTTATGAGCCTAGTAGCTGGACCCATACTTTGTAATTCAGCAATTCATAGATACTGATTGGTGCCTGATTGTCTCAGTCAGTCCATTTTATTGATATCAGAGGATATTCAAATTAAGATAAATTTTTGAGGCCATTCAGAAGCTTCCTGGTTTGTACTTTCCCCCCCAAGTGATTATCTTGCTTAATACTGGCTGTTTGGTTTAGAAGATTGCAACATTTCCTTATCTTTTTGAAAAAAAGTACTTATCCATGTTTGAAAGTTATGTTGCAGTTGTTTTGGAGTAAGAGGACTATTCTATGATGAATTAGTTATGTTGCCTCTCTTTCTTTGGGTTAATGTTTCCCAATTTTCATCAGTGTTGATTATGCACTATATTTTAATTGACTTTCATTGCTTAACAATAGATCCAACTCACTCTCACATTTTCCCATGTGCTTATTTTATTTTTCATTTCTCTTTTGCTTGCTTTTAGTTTTCTCAATATTTGTGGAGTTTTATTGAAACTACTAGTCTACAATATTTGTTTTGTTCACCATCATGCAATAAAATTCTCTGTTTAGTCAATGAACATTTAATAAAAATACTTTATTGGACTAAAGTTTAATAAGTGCATGATACAAAGCAACCAAGATGTCCTTCAGTAGACGTATGGGTAAATAAACTATGGTATAAGCAGACAACGGAATCTTATTTAGTGCTAAAAAGAAATGAGCTGTGAAGCCATGAAAGGATAAAGTGGAACCTTAAATGCATGTTTCTAAGTGAAAGAAGTCAATATGAAAAGGCTACATACTCTGATTCCAACTCTACGACATTCTGGGAAAGTCACTACTATGGAGACAGTAAAAAGATCACTGGTTGCCAGGAGTTGGGGCAGAGGTAGGGATGAATAGGAGGAGCACAGAGGATTTTTCAGGGAGTGAATATACTTTGTAGGAAACTATAATGGTGGATACAAGTCATTATATGTTTGTCCAAACACATAGAACGTACAACACCAAGAGTGAACCCTAATGTAAACTGTGGAATACTGGTGAAAATGATGTAGGTTCATCAATTATAAGAAGTGCACCACTCTGGTGGGGGATGTAGGTAATGGGATGGGGGAGGCTATGCACGTGTGGGGGTGTTGGGGGTTTATGGGAAATATCTGTACCTTCTTCTTAATTTTGCTGTGAAGCTAAAACTTCTCTAAAAAGTCTCAAAATACAAAAAAATGTGTATAATGCAATGGCATGTGAGGTTGAATATTATCAAAATGTTGATGCAGTTAAAAGGAATCTACAGTGATCATGAAGACTACCAGGTAATAATTTCTCACACTTCTGAGCACTATATATGACAGGCATTCCTCATGTCTTGATGAGTCTAGTCATGAGAACGCCTCTGTGAGACAGGTTCTATTAAAATTTCCATTTTTCACGTTACAAAATTGTGATTCAGAGAGTGTAAGTAAATTGTCAGAATCCACAAATGTATTAGGTATTAAAACCACGTTTCAAAGTCAGGTGGTCTAGTTCATGCTCAAGGATTCATGCTTTTAATAAGCTCCCTATATTGTCTCGATTTCATTTTTATGCTTTGCTGATGTCATCCCAGAGATGATAGAGAGTAAAACTTCACCTTGGCAGATGTCAGATTGGAAGAGGAGAAGCAGCAGAGAGATTAAAAACAAAGAACAGTGAAAGCCATGTGTGGCACAGAAAGTGAATTCAAGAAAGATATAATTAGTCAATTAAAAATAAATAAATTGACTCACAGAAATATAAATTATTTTGGATGAGTTATATTTTCAAATAAAAAGCCATAACAAAGTGAAGACAAGACAAAGTCTGAGTAGATCTATAATAAACTGGAGGATGGGCAAGAGTTATCATTAGGTTGTCAGGAACATGCTGAAAAAGAAATAAAGAGGTTCCCCTTTTAAGAAATTGTCTCTGTTCTAAGAAGTTCAGTTGCCATTGAGAAGAAGCAAAATTCAAAAAAAAAAAAAGGCAAATGTCTATTGCTAATGATTTGTGGGAGGAATTCTACCAGGGACAATATAAGAGATAAATGTTCTTTCCCAAAAAACAGGGCTGTGTGTGAAGAATATTCATTCTCCATCACTTTCTGCTTCTCAGAATTTAAAGAAACTTTATATATGAGCTTCATCCACTTGAGAAATTAATTTAAGGACAAGAGAATATGTTGACTCTAATATCGCTGAGCTACTGAACCAATGAAAGACAGGAGGCTCAACAGGTACACAGTTTTTAATTGTCCTCTGTAGTGAGCCAGTTTTTTTGAGTGATCCATTAAACACACGGGCAAAGCATTCCTAAATGATACAGTGGGAAAAGGCAGACTGCCTCATGCAGTTGTGAAGGTTGGGCACCAGGTTACTTTAGGATGTGTCATTCATGTAGACTAAGATGTGAAAAACACTTCCCCAAAGATGTGCAATATATTAAGCATTGCTCTGAATCATGTAAACCTCCAAGGGCTGCTCACCACAGTGGTTAGACAGATAAAAGGAACAACTTACAACTCAAGAATATCAACCTCATGAAAAGAAACTTCACTAATCAGCCTACACAGTTTGTCACTGAAAAAGATCCTGAAAATATGAAAGATAATACTAATTGAAAAGTTTGGGCATGAAAGTTAAATGTTATTATCTTTAGAATAAATAATCTGTGATTCATTAAATGTTTAATGACCCACAATAATCATAATATTCCCAAGTGTCAAATTGCATCTCTATATGGTTTTTTAATTGGAGAAAGATACCACTGGGAAAGAAGGAGTATACAGGAAATCACAAAGGTACCACATGTATCTCAGGATTCCCTGGAGAAAGAGAAACCACTGCAGAACTGAACAGGAATGCTATGAAGTAGAGAGGTCTCGGAAGTCATGTAACACAAGGTACTATATTATAATTTCTACTATATGTGTGGCACACCCTGGAAATATGAGGGGCATGCCCTTCTCAAGAGCATGTAGTTTTTCTCTCATTTCCTACTATGTCATATTTGAACAGAAGTTTACAATGTATTTACAGTCAATCTTACTTTTATTAGCTCGTTGATGATAAGAAACAAAATATTTTGTACAATAGTCTTTAAATCCCAACAAACTTGCATGACACAATACTTGAAATAATACCATAATATATGATCAGATACATCAATTCATATAATTCATAGCTCAGAATATTGGATTATAACTCAGAGTAATAGAAATCAGTCAACCATAGAGTAGGCAAAGTAAAATTTCTGTTTTTATTCTTTTATAGAAATGGTTGGCATTTTTAAAACTTACCTCTTCATGGAGTTATTCCTTGGCCTTCACAGTCAACATCAATTCTATAAAAATTAATTAATGACTTAGTTAAATACTTAATTTAAAAAATGATTTAAAAATAGAACATTACAAAGATTTATTTAAAGTCTTTATTTTTACTAAGTCATTAAACTTTCACATATTTTGTCTAGACATAAAGAATACCTATTGAATAAACGTGGTTCTGACTCTTGAAGGGTGGATTACACATAGATTAACCTCTTGATTCCAGATCTAGTAACAGTCACATAAGTTGACTTTTCTTTCTTTTTGCTAATCTTATTTTTATAGTGGTTTTATTGAGATACAATTTGCAGACCATACAATTCACCCATTGTAAGTATACATTTCAGTGATTGTAGTATATTCACAGAGCTGTGCAACCGAACCCACAATCAATTTTAAAACATTTTATTACCCCCAAAAGAAACTTTGTCCCCATTAGCAGTTAGTCCTCATTTCCCATCAATGCCCCCAATACCCAGCCTCAGGAAACTAACAATCTCCTTTCCTGTCTCTATGAATTTTCCCATCCTGGCATTTCATATAAATGTTATCATCATATTTAGACCTTGGTGTCTGGTTTCTTTCAAGTAGCTAAAACTTGAATATGTTTGTATTATAAGACACTGGATCCCTTTTACATTGTCTGTTGAACTGATTTTCTCTGACAGTGCTCTGGCAGGGGAAGGAGGAAACTACTTCATGATGCCAGGTGGAAGTGGAAGTCCTGATTCTCCATTTGGTCTCTGTTGACACCTCTGGTTTTCAGGATCTATTTCAATGACAAGATACATAGGTTGATTAGTGACATTTCTTTTCATGTGATTGATAGACATTGGAGTTGTATGTTTTTCCTTTTATCTGTCTAATCACTGTATGGGCAGACTTTGGATGTTTACATGAGTCAGGGCGATATTCAATATGTTGTACATCTTTGGGGAGATATTTTTCATGTCTTAGTCTATATGAATGGCACACCCTAAAATAACATGGTGCCTAAACTTCACAACTGCATGTGGCACTGTACTCTTCCCCATTGCATCATTTAGGAATGCTTTTCCCATACATGTAATGGATCACTCAACAAATACTCATTCAAGGAATGGGGTTTAATTTAAAAAAAAAGATCAGATACTGGATCTTCACTCCAGGTGGAGAGATTTGAATGTTCCAATACCCCAGAAGGTTTCTACTGACACTGCTGTGGAGGTGGCCTCATTACCAGTGGAAAATGCACTCATCTGACACAACTCCAGTGGATATGTGGAGGGTACCTCAATACTGCCAACGAGTAGACTTCCAGGCTCCATACCTGGCCTCCATTGACACCGTATATTTGGAGAGAGATGTTCATTACCAGAAGGCAGAAATGAAAGTCCTGGCTCTCTACTTGACCTTCTCTGACATTCCTACAGGAGGTTTAGGACATCTCTTTCCAGCTTTCTGTGGGTGGAAGTCTAGGCTCTCCCTCTCACCTTTGCTTCTGTGATTGGGGATGTGGTGGCAGTTTTTTCTGTGGTGCTTGGCTGGAATAGACGGATTATTGTCTAAACCTTCTGTGCCTTGCTAGTCCTCTATCTTGAGAGAGCCGGATTTTTGGGGGTGCTTTTTTTTGTCTGCACCTGTTAGAATGTCTGTGTTTCTGGTTTCTTCAGCCTCAAGTCTGGGATATACATCACAAAAGAAAACCTAGACACCTCACCACTATGTTGTTCCTTGAGTTTCAGGGTTCCTAGCTGGTCTGCCTTCTTCTTTCCACTTTTCAGTGTCTTCTTAAGTTTGTTTTATATATCAAGTCCAGGGTCCTTAGTGGCTCAATGGGGAAAAGTAAAGCTACTTGATCTTCATGGGAGCGAAATTCTCTATTTCTGAGTTTTTAATAAGCTTTGTGAGTGTCAAATAGTTGCCAATAATTTTCACACATTTTTTCACATTCAACCCATTTTCACTACTCATCATATGGAACTAGTGCTCTCAGAACACTTGTTGAGTCTAGCATTTCAGTAACTTAGCAATAGGATTTAGACACAGAATTGACAGTTTGAATTCCTATCTGAATTGTTCCACTTCCGAATTGTTTGATTTTGAATACATTACTTAATCATTTTTGCACCCTATTTATTAAACTTCTTTGCTACACATTAGTAGCTCCCTTTAGATGTAAGAAAACTGAGACAAAATTAAGACAACTCAATGTATATGATCACATCCCTCTGTGGCCCATTTGCTCCAACTGCATGCATCACAGGAGAACTGAATTGTTAACAGCTCACATGAGGTATGCTGTGCTTGGTCAAGGGAGCCATGTAGTCACCCCGATTCCCAGAGTTATACTTACACCAAAATATTCTTAAATATTGACATAATAACTTGTATGAAGTAAAATATAATCAGAAACCACTATAATTAAAAATACATATTGTTAAAAATCAAGTGATTTATTCACACCTTTAACAGTATACACATGGAAATAATTATTTATATCTCCACAATTAAAGCATCACTCTAAGCACCAAATGGGCAGATCAAAGTAAAGAGCCTGGCCCAGAGTAGGGGTTCAATAAAAGTGTGCCCGACATCCAAATCAATAACCATCAAGTTAACCACACTGAGAGTGGATAGCAGTTTATTGTTTGTTTTATATTGTTTATATATAAACCATTTCTCTCTCTTTTTTAGTATTAATAAATATCTCTTGCCTTACAGAATAGATTTTTAGTGACCCTGACTTGCATGTAACCCTTTCCTTTTGGATTGCTTTATGCATACTTTACCTTTTTGCCAAAATATAGTTTATAAAATCAATGATCTCTAGAAAAAAACCATAAAATGCCCTTGCCTCTGTAATCTGATCTGATGAGTCATTCTTTTTAAAAAAAATTTCAATCAAATCAGTAATTAAAGTATTTACAAAGTGTTAAAGTATTTCTTAAATGACCATATTTACTTAACTTAAGCAACAGGGACATCAACATATTAAGTAAGATGACTCATGTACCTATAGTGTTGACATTTAAAAGTACCAAAGATTCTGGCTCCTGTGACCATGGGAGGCACCAGGTGGCAACATCTAACTTTCAAACTCATGAAGCAGAAGCTTATCTCTTGCATACATCTATTAAAAGTAGCCAGAATTCTTGCTTTGGGAGAATCTTCCCCATGTCCATGGTGGGAGAGCAGCACAGGCAAGTCACTAACTCTGAAACCTTCTGACCTCAGACCTTCACTAACTCTGGTAGGACACAGAGTCCCATATCTTGCATATCTGGACCAGATGGAGCCTTCCTGCTTTTTCTGAGATCTCAAATAATTTTAGCAAATTAAATAAACACATTAATTCAGAATATGACTATATACATAGTCACCAAATGCTCTGTGGCACTTTGTCACATTCTTTATCCTATAATGGATTGTTTAGACTATTTAAGGCTTTCTAAAAATGCAATTTTCATTGGATGGTTGGATACCTATACTTTACATTCAAAGCTGTTCACATTTTTTTGAAAATCAATTCTCTCTCTCTTCTTCTCCATTAAATTAGAGTGTCATTTTAGAAATGATGAGAAACAAATGATGATTATTTTGGCTCATCTATAATTTACACCACTTATTTATTTTAGTTAAAACATTTTAATTGCCATAATGGTGAGAAGGTAAGAGTCCATTAGCCCTGGGTCAAATTCAATTGTTGACAATAACTGGCTTCATTTCTTTGGACAAGTTATTTAACTTCCTAGATCCAGAATATAATTATGTTTGCTTTTTTAAGATTGCTTAGAGTATTGACGGAGACAATTCCAATAAGGTGTTTAGTGTTCTTTGAGTATAAATTAAACACTTGACAAATTAGATAGTTGCATAGCTAGATAGAACAGTGTTATACATTAGTGTGTAATATCTTTTGGTTCACAGTGATCAGTATTAAACTTTGAAAACATTGTAATTGAACAGTTTCTATTTTGGAACATTTCTGTAATGCTTATGTACTATTTCTTATTTGTTTATTTTAGTAATCAAATGGACATCTCAAGTTATCATTTACAAAATAGCCTTGTTAAATGTGAGATAAATAAAAAATACCTATTTTTTTATGATATCACCCATGTTCTTTAGGGATTATCAACAGATTTGACAATATGGCAGAGCACTTTCAACAAATAATAAGTCTGAATGTTTCAAAACTGCATTTTCATAGATCTATCTTATACCTGCTCTTTCTTCTGCTAGTCTAAGAGTAGTAACTGAAAATTTTCTGTTAATAAAAAAAGATCACTTATAGATATAAAATTTATTGTAAACCATAATTTAGGAAACAGCATGTTTAATAATAATTAGAGATTAAATTAACTATTCAAATACAAACTATATGACTTTAGTAGCAAAATTTGATGGCAATGTTGTAAATTGGATTATATGATAAGATATGGACTTAACTTACATGAACTTTAAGATTCAAAACATTGATAGGATTCTATCATGTGTGAAATTTTCAATTATCTGCAGAATGAATGCTACAATGAGAAAATTCAAATAAATAGGAAGACACTAACAGGAATGAACTTAACTTACCAAAAATGAAAAAATTCTTAGGATATCAGTTTATTCAGAAGCTCATAACCATCTCCTTGGTGTTTTACTCTCTTCTTAGAAATAAAATCAGTTAATATTTTTTCTGAGATTCAGAAGGATAAGTATTTTAATGGCAGATAATGGAAGATCATTTCAAGTAAAAAAATATCAAATAATACAATACAAAATAAGAACAATGGAAAAAAGAAACAGTGGTTTTAATCTTTAATACTTTAACACTTTCCTCGAACAGGACAAATTTGAAAGAAGGGACAAGTGTGTGTGTGTGTATGTGTGTGTGTGTGTGTGTGTGTGTGTGTGTATATGTATGTGGTTTTTCTGTTGTAATGAGGTCAAAGCCCTGTAGTTCAGATACTGATTGCACTATAGCAACAACACAAAATTATACATTGGATTGCATTCTGGTTTCTCAGGGACTTTCTCAAGGCATCCCTGTGAACTGGTTTCTCTAAGATGCAATAAAAAAAAATGTTACAAAGAATGGAAGGCAACATATAGCCAAGGGTGAGAAAATAGTAGAAATATTGATTGTAAATAATTTGCATAATTTGGGTAGCATTTCATTAAGACATAATATGAACTAGGCCTACCTTTGTAAGGCAAAAATGTATAAGTGGAATCCAGCTTGATAATGGCTATTCTTTCTAAAACATTAAGAGGCAACATCCCTCCACCCATGTCCACACACTTCTGTTCAGAGTCTAATTCTGCATTCTATATAACAGGTAGAATGGCCATGTGTTACTCCTATCAGATATTATACTTAGCTTCAATATTCTCATTTATTTAACAAATATTTCTTAAAGAAGAACAAGCTAAATACTATGTTAGGCACTAGAAAAGTAAGGATTATCAAAAATAAACAAATGAGCAAATGTAATTGGACTCCCACTTCTAGCAAACGGAAGACTAGATATAACTCCACCTTCCTCAAAAAAAGTTTTAAAAGAGAATGCATTGAAATACGAAATATAAAAGTAAAACATGCTATAACACTTCTAGATAACACGCAAATAAATTAATGAAATTGTAATTGAGTTCAGAAGGAAGAAAAAGAAAAACATCAACACCCAGCATGGACACTGATAACATAAATCTCCTGGGGGCATTTGCAAAATTTTTAACTTTATAAGTGAGATTCAGTTTGTTTTAAGAGATGCTAAGCCTTAGGTCCCATGAACAACACAGAATTTCAGTAAAACTCAAATATAAAATCCAGTATCTTTGAAAAACTGGCATTCTCACTCAAATCCTAAGTAAATGTGTTTATCAGCAAACATTCTGTACAAATTTGCCCACTATGATCTGGCATCTTGTTAGGAAAAATCCTCATCTGAGAATCAGTAACCCCAGCCATTCCTCACAGGGTTGAAGTTTGGATTTTGCTGTCTGCACAAGTGAGGAAACTTCAAGTTGACAAATTAAAGTACAGTTGTCTGAGTTGGCAGCACTATGGGACCACCAACAGAAGCAACCTTCAGGAATATCACAGAGGAGTTCCTGTTAAATGTGAACTCACCATCCAATTGCAAAGCACAATGAAAAAGAACATCTCCAAAATCAAGAGTCTGAAAAGCAATAAATATATTTAAAGATTTAAAAAAAATAAAGGTTGTCAAATGGTTCAAAAGAAAAAAGCAAAAGGGATAAGACCTCTTCCAAAAAGACCAGGGTTATAGGCTGATTGACTGACAATGTTCTAAGCAAGGGATCAGGAAGAATGAATGAGTGGATGGATGGATGAATGAATGAATGAATACCTGTGAGAAAATCTAGCCAGACAAAAAGAAGTTATGTCTTGGTGAGGGAAATAAATAGCCCATATTATGAGAGGGATTAGAACATAATAAGAAACTATTTTGAGGAAGAGGTGTTGTTTATTTTTCTCCCCCCCAAAATTGTCCTGCAGTATCATTACCCACTTGTCACCAATGATTCCAACATTAAGCAAGGTCAAACCAGTTCTGCCTGCTGGGTTAGTAGCAAGCTTTAGGTTGTGGATAAAAAAGGATAATATACGAGGCTCAGTAGAGGAGCACTGCATATTCTCTCTTTCTGATACTCCTTTCTGCCATCTCATTAACCTAAGGGCTTAAAGATTCTTAAAAGTGTAATGGGAGGGGGCATGGCCCAGTGGCATAGCAAAGTTCACTTGCTCCACTTCTGGTGACCTGGGGTTCGCAGGTTCAGATTCTGGGCCTGGACCTATGCACTGCTTATTAAGCCATGCTGTGGCAACATCCCATATAAAGGAGAGGAAGATGGGCACGGATGTTATCCCAGGGCGTCTTCTTCAGCAAAAAGAGGAGGATTGGCAATGGATGTTAGCTCAGGGCTGATATTCCTCACACACCTACACACACACAAAGTGTAATGGGAAAAGTTAAAGGGAGATTTTTTTGCAGGGAGCATTCAATGCAATAGGATGGATGGGATTATACAAAGGATGTTAAATGGCAACTGGAGTTCTCTTGCCATGAGAAATACCTTTTTTTAATAACACACCAAGCTGAGTTATGGAGTTGGGCCCCTTTCTTCTAGGTAAAGGTAACTGATCAAGGGAAAGAATTCTCTAGAAGAATGTAAGTTCGGCAGGGAAAATAACTAGGCATCCAAAAAGGATAAATTCCCTATTTCCTCTAACATAAAAAGAAAACAACCCTGAAATAATAAAAAAAAATTAAGAATTTCAAATATGTTTACTATACCTCCTTGAAGGGATCAGAGGAGAATGTTGGTAACATGGAGACAAACTCACCTTCTCACAGTATACTGGACAAGATCTCCAAATGATGCTCTTGTTACACTATACTCTCATCCTGGATGAACTATAAATTTCAAAATATTGCTGGGCTGAATGAAGAAGAAAGACCCTCCAACGCTATAAACAAACAAAACAAAGCAAATGCAGAACATTTTGAGTTGAAACAGGGAGCTGTGATTCTTAAGCCAGGGCAATAAAATGAAAATCAGTATTGGAACAGAGGGTATATCTACGGTATTGGGCTAGAGACCCCAGTATAAATGTAGGAGTACACCTGGCACTCAGCAGAAGCAAATTTATATATTCTTAAAAGAAGATTGTATCCAATTAATCTGGTTACCAGAAAGACCCCAGGATGCCCAGAACTTTAGGAAAAAAAATCCACTTTCATGAATATCATTAAATAGGCATAGAAGCAAGCCATTATGTATCTGAAGAAAAAAGAAATATAGATTTAGGTCAATAACAATTCCAAATATTTGAATAAGCATATACATAGTATAAAATATACATAAATATGCACAAAAGGAAAAATTTAATTACATGAAAAATTTGAAAAGTAAAATGAAATTTATACCAAGGAATATTGAACAAAGGAAAGTAATGTACCTATATTAATATCAAAGAGATTTTAAGAAAAATGTTAAGAGATCAAGCTAATCAAGATATAATAACTAAATGTTCAAATAATTAGACATATAGTTCAATTCTATATTTGTTTGCATCTGAATTAATTAGTGGGATATGTAACTCTTTCTCTCTCTTTTCAGAGACATACTAAAAATATTGACTGTAACAGATTTCCTCATAAACATTCTATTGGTGTTTTACAAGCAGAATAGCCAGGGAGTTTTTCTGTAAACATATTATTTTATTGAGGTCATATTGGCTCATAACATTGTGTACATCATTATATTTCAGTTTCTGTATAGACTGCATTGTGTTCGGCACCAGTAGTCTAGGTTTTATCCATCACCATACATATGTGCCCCTTTACCCCATTTACCCTCCCCTCACCCCCTTCCCCTCTGGTAACCTCCAATCTATTCTCCTTATTTATGTGCCTAAAACATGTTTTGATTATTGTAATTAATCTTGGAATTTATGAATTTGTGTTGTCCAAGTAGTTGGTAATTGGAGATTATGTTCTTGCCATCTATTTATACCTACATAACTAACCAAGTTATGTAGGTATAAAACTAACAAGTCCTAAACCTACATCCAGAGAAATTGGCTAAGTGGATAGACAAAAATGCCAAGCACAGGGAAAGTTAGCAAAAATACCTCCACCTTGCTGTTTTTAGTGAAATGTAAAAAATGAAACCTATAAAAGAGGAAAAAGAAGAAAAATTATGAAGGAAGAAAGATAAAAAAGCTTTCCCATGTTTCCATGGCTACCTGGGTAGATGCTGTTATATTCATAGGCCACGCAAGTGACCATTAATCACCTGGAAGCCTGTAAAAGCAGCTAGGGTCACAGCTAGGTAACCATGGAATCCTAGGGGTATATTGTTAGGGAGCTGGAACACTTGAAAGATAAATACCAGCAGAAGTCTAAGGACCCTATGCTAGCCACGTTCTCTGAATAAAAGATCAGGGTTGGAACATTACTAATTTTAAAGGTAAATGAATGAAGAAGATTGCTTGGGTTGATACTGATCCCCAAGTGGGGCAAACCTGTGAGCAGACTCTCTGAAAAGTATAACAGCTAACTTGTTGCAAGAGTTCATCAAATTTATCCTGAGGGAGAGGCAGCTGCCCCACTCCCCTTGTCTAAGAAATAAAAAACTCCTTCTGAAGCAGAAGGAAAGATTGGTTGCAAGTAATTCAAGATCATTGGTTTAGTAATCAGAGACACACACTGAATTTAATGCTGTTGAGACAGGCCATGATATGGGGGGCTCTAACCTCCTTTTTGAAGGGGCAAAAAAATATTCGAGGCAATAATTGATCTGCTAGTTTAGATACTGGAATGGGACTAAATTATGGGGACAATAATAATATCATTCAAAAGAAAAGTGGAACTAAGAGCAAAAAGATTAAAAGAAAGGGTTGAATTTTTAGATGACTGTTAAAATGCAATTAAAAAGAAGAAATTGAGGGATTACTACTGTTATCAGACACATACCCAGGTTCTTTACCTGCCACACAAGAAGGGCCAAAGTAAAACTGGAACCCCAGGCTTATGGCAAGGAAAGAGTTTTTATTTTGGGTGACGTCAGCTGGGAGATGAGAGTGAGCCCTCAAATTTGTCCCATCTCCCCGAAAGATGGGAGACAGGGGGTTTTAAAGGTTGGGAGGAATGCAGCAGCTTGTAGGGAGGGGGAGCCTGTAGACTTGCTGGTCGGCGCTTTCTCACCAGCCTGCGTTCGGCCTTGTGAGGCTGCTGTCGTGGAGTAGGATGGTGAGATAAGGGAATCGCAGGTGGGTCTCCTTGATTGTCTGTCTCCACGGTGGACAGTGGATTCTGGCGCGGACAGTGGATTCTGGCGCCAGGAAGCCAAGGAGTTGAGGTCTGGGAAGCTTCAGCTTCTTGACATTCTCTGGATATCAGTTTCCCTGTAACAACCTCAAGAACTGGTAATTGGCTAAAACTTCAGTGAGAGCCCAGCTTGAGGCCACCTGGGCTTTTAACAACTTGTAACTTCTATTTGCCTTGTGAGGTTCGGGTGATACAAAGTTTAAAAAAAGACCTATTCTTACATATGAATGTAACTTAGAGAAGCCAGGAAAGAGGATGAGTGCTTTTGGTTTTAACCCGCTATGTGCTGGGTTTAAGGTAGGAGAACTGATATCAGGGCCCGCATCACTACCAGAGATTTTGGATAGCATTTTTGATACCCAAGGGGTGAAAAACTGGCTTTGACTCCAGATGTGACCCACATTTCTTAAATCGCTGGTCAAATTAACTCCATATAGATTAGCTTGGGAGAAATAAAAATCTATAACTAACAATAAAAAAAATTTTTACATGGGCTGAATTTACCCCCTCAGTGACAATCACACAATTTTACAGATGTTGATAAAGGGCCTGGATATGCTTACTCATCTTCCGGGAGAATCCAAAGCCTTATGTAATGTTTGGATGAAACATCCCATGGGTAATGTGTAAATATTGGGGGTTTACTAAAAACTGGTGCTGAATATAAAGTGACTCACATGGGAGATGGAGAGGGCATTCTACAAGACCCAATGGTGAAACTGGAAGGGTATAAAGATGCTCTAGTAGAGGATACTAAGGTCATTCTTAAACTGCAAATTGGAAACTATATCTAAAAAATTAGTCTGTAGTTGTATTACCATTAGCTGTGTGTACAGTTGGAATTATATATTATGCACCAACAGAGTAGTCTGCCTCCAACATTCTCAAATGGAACATTGACCAAGTATAATCATCCTATGCTTTAAATTGGATATGCGAAATAAGAACTTTTGGAATTATCCCAGCCCAACTCTGTAGTAAGTGCCAAGCTGTTTACAAATCTTGGCAGTCAACAATTGATGACTTCTTTAAAAGAGTGATTGGAACAGGATTATTAATCTCAAAATAGTTATCCTAAGAGAGAATTGCTTAGCTGAATCCTCAAATTCCTGACACACAGAAACTGTGAGAAAAATAAAGTCATTGTTATTGTAATATGTTGAACTTTGGGGTAGTTTTTTATGTAGTCATCTTAATTAGAATAATGAAAACAGACTCTTTAATTTGACTTTACTAAAATTAAGAACTTCTGTTCATCAAAATACATAGCATGAAATGAAGAAGCGTAACGGGGAGAAATTTTATTCAAAACAAAAAACCAATAAAGGATAGCATCTGAAATATACAAAGAACTCCTATTGCTTGCCAAAAGCAACAGTAAATACTTTCCAAAGAAGATAATATAGTTTATATCAAACTATAGCTACTGCAAGATTCATAGGTGTGTCCAGAATACAATAATAAATAACCATGTATGTGGGAAGACAGGAAATGACTTAAAATCGAGAGATTAAAAAATAATAATAGGTGAACTAGAAATCATATAGTGGAATTTTTATATGTGGGCTTTAAAATAAATATGAATATTATGTTTAAGAAATTTAAAGACAAGATGAAGAACGTTGGCAGAGAAATGTGTTGTTTGGCAAACTGGCCCCCATACATGGAGGGCAAAGAGAGACTGAAGAAAGAGACAAACCACTCCAGACTGGTAGTTTAATAAGCAAAGCAACTTACATATGAGGCTTGTCTTTGGTGGCCACAAGGTGAGCATCTTCCTGCCTGAATATTAAAAGTTTCTATAGAGGCCTTAACTGGGTTCAGTCATGGACTCAGTCCTGATGGTCTCAACACCTTACTTGTTCAAGGTTGCATCCTCAAAGCAGCCCCAACAGTGGAAATGGTGGGCAGAATGTACATTCCAAGGACGGGGCGGGGGAGGAGCCTCCATTTGCCTGGGTCCAGTTTGAGGGTCAACTAGTAGTCTTGTCCTCTTGATGACCTCCTCCCGCAAATTGGTAGTTACAAATATATCTTTAAATGAGACTTCCACTTCCTTGTAGGTCTACACAAGTTACTGTGAGGCAGTGGTCCAACTGATGAACTACAAAAAGCTCCATAATTTTTGAAATCTTGTTTTAAGGCATCAGTGAGCTGTAAAAACAATTATTGTTATATGGACAAAAATTCCAAATGATGATTCTTTTTTCAAAACAATAGAGAATCTCCAATAATTTTGCCCCTGGGAGTGTTTGCCCAATTGGACATAGACCATTGGATCAAGATTGCCCATATTGGGAGTCTCTGAGGGGGGAGAGAAAACCTGCAAAGCTTTGGTAATCAATGCTGATATGACAAATTTGAAAAATGAAAAGACTCAAATGTGTGGTAGGTTCTTCACATGAAACATTTTTGGTACTGTAAGTGGGCTAGAAACATAGACCAAACTTGTGAGAAGCAGAGTCAAATCTGTTTCAGACTCATCCTTGCATCGGAAATGAAAACCGTCCAGTAAGATGCATTGATTATAAAATTTATACCATAAATATAAGGGATAAAAAATAGCTAAATCCTTCTGAAAAAAGAAGAACAAGAGAGAAGTATCAGCTCCCCCAAATACCAAGACATACTAGTTAGAATATTGGATACTGTGTAATATTGGCACAGAAATAAAAAATAGATCAATAGGATACCAGAGATAGCATTGCATGACAATCCTTTGTTTGGATATATATAGGAATCCTTGGTTTATGAGGAATTGATGCAAAAAAGTAGAAAATAACTAGTCTTTTCAATAAATAGTGCTCAGATATTTGGGTGTCCATGTAGCAAAGTAGGAGAAAAACATAACCTTTTTAGGTAATAAGACTTATCTTACTAGACTCAGGGGAGAAAACACTAACCATAAAAGAAAAACAATAAATTTACTCTGAAATTATACTTTTTTGTTGTCAGAGAAGGAAATAAATAAAGATAAGATGAATCATAAAGTGGGAAAATATATTTGCAGTATATGCAACTAACAAAGAGACCACATGGACAAACAAAGGGCTTGTATCAAGAATATTTTTTAAATCCTACATATCAGTGAAAGAAAGAACACGAAGCTATCACCTTGGTAGTAACATTTATTTATACCCAAGTTTTTTTGAGTGTCACTATGACTTCCACTGTTAAAAACATCCTTTGGGGGGGGGGGTTGGTTTTGTCATCCATTGAACTAAGCTTGGACAATTCTTAGAGTGAGGCAAATTTTACTTGCCAAATGGAATTCTTATTCATTTTTGGTTTGAATTCATATCTTCTAAACCTGTCTTTCCAGTGCCTTCAAGATCTATAGAAAAGATAGGATTTGTACTTAATAGTTGTGAAGTAAAGCTTTGTTAAACATAATTATTTGCACATTTACTTGTGTGTGTGTGTACAAACAATGCTCCATCATACTACTCTTTGCTTAAACATATCCAAGATCAGGAGTGTTGATCTTCCAGTAAATCATTATTTCTGATGTTTGGGATGCCTATCTCTATTCTTAATTTAACATGCGAAATGAGTTGGGGAGAATCCTGCTAGAAATCTGGCTCAGATTCAATGCTTACATTCATCAAACTAATGGATGATATACTCTAGGCATTCTGTTGCATACTAGTGATAAAGCAGTTATCAAAAATGATTGAACATTCATTTTTAGAAAGATTGAAGAATAAATATACTCCCAAAGACACTTATCTCAGAATATTTAGGAAACTATTCTAAACAAAGAATAATCATCACAGGAAAAAATGAGAGAGATGCTAAAAATTAGACTGATAACGGGAAATTCATAGTATGTATTTTGTAAGGACTTTTGTCAATCTCTGTTACTGGGATCTTGGATTTTAATAACTCTGCTATTGAAAACTGGAATATTGGAGAGTGCACAGGTAACAAATGTTTTCAGATATTTGACCATTGGTGGCACAGGACTATGATTTGTGAAAGAAGGGACGCATTTATTGGTCCCTGACATGGGGGGATGGTAAGGCACATGGAGGGCACAATAGGCATATAGAGTTGAAGACACAAAATCGGATCAGGAAGGGCTGAAGGGCCTGGAATATGTGGAGATGAGTCCTTGGGTGGAGAGACGTAAGCAGATAAAGTGATTAAGATGTTGACATGAAGTCTGCTTCAGACTTTGAAGAAATATTTGTTTGCAGGTTGAAGAAACAGAAAACTGTCATCCATAACCCTGAGAAAAATCAGTCATCATTACTAGACCCAGGAATAACAGATGACGGAATTAGCAGACTAGGACTTTAAAACAATTATAAACATTTGCAAAAATTTAAAGGCACACGTGGATATTAAAAATAGAAATAAGAATTATAGAATCAAACTGAGTTATGAAGTCTGAATGTAATATCAGAAATGACTATCTCATTGTTCATTTGTTTAAAGCAGATTAGACATTGCATTAAAAAATAGTGAACTTGAAACAAGACAGTAGAAACTATCCATATTTAAGTACCAAGACACACAAGAAAAGGATTAAATATTTAGCTATTTGAAAGACCTATGGAAAATACATCACATAGAGAAAAAAAGGGCACGAATGAACACAGACTTTGTGACAAAAATAGTGTAAGCTGGAAGAAAATGGAGCGACATATTTAAAACACTGGAAAAATATCAAACTATAATTCTACATCTGGCAAAAACACAAGTTAAAAACTGAAATAAATACATGATTTCCTGATCTGTTTCTAGTAATGACCAAGTAAGCTTTGTTAAGACATTCCACCCCACAGTTAAAAGCTAATATCTTGGAAAAAAAACCCTGAAAGCCCTGGAGAGAAAACAAAATCAAGTAGATTCTGAATGGTATTAAGAGACTAAAGGAATGGGTGATTTTCCCATTTTACAACTTCTATTTTGAGGGAAGGCCCCAGTCTGCGTCATTCAAATAGAAATCTTATATATAACCTACAGTATTTCTGATCTAAAGAACAAGACAGTGTTTGGGACAGCCACAGCTACAGGAAAAATATGGATGAATTCCAGAAAGGAGACATCCAGGGAAGTTAGACCAAATTCTATGTATATACTCTGTCCACTTCACTCATCCTGAACTGTGTAGGTTTGGGGCAGGTTCCAGTAGCCCAGACAAGGCTAAAAATATGAACTGATATTTATATTTCCACCCATGAGACAGAGTTTGCAGTTTTAGTAAAACAACGTTAATTTCCTGCTAAAATGAATAAAGAACACACAAAATCAAGACTCTCAAGAAGATAACAAAATCCAGACATCTTCACAGCATAATACACAATGTCCAAGACAGAATCCAAAGTTCCTTGACACGCAAATGTGCAGGCGAATTAGAGCAAGCCAGAAGTGGTCATAGAAACCGGCTCTTAGTCCTCCCGCTCCCTTTCCAGAGTTAGCAGAGCTCTATGTATGCCGTGTTGCGGCCTTATTAGCTCTCTGACCTCTCCTGCCCTCTCCACCCTGCATCTCAACCTGTTTCTATACATGGAGCTCCTGTGTGGGAGAGAGTTCTCTGCCTGCCTAGTGACCGCAGGACTCTGCTTTGTATCACTGCAGGGTCTTAGGCCAAAGAACTAAACATAGATGTTAAAACAATAAAACTTCTAGAAGAAAATCTTAAAAAAGTAGTTTTATCTAGAACACATTTAAAAATTCAAAAAAATCAATAAAAAACAACTCAGATTAAAATGGGCAAAAGTTTAGACACTTTAAAAAGGTATATGAGTGACCAACATGTGCATCGAAAAGTGTTCATCATCATTAATCAGTAAATGAAAATTAAAATCACGAGATATCATTTTACACCAATTCTCATTTCTAAATTAAAATTGTATAAAATAATAACAAAATACATTTAAATTTTTTTTAATATTGGCAAAGACTTCAAGAAAATGGGACTCATACATACCTATTGGTAATTTAAAATGCTACCATAAGTTTGGAAAGCTGGCAATTTCTTATAGAGTTAAATATACATTTACTCTATGATCTAGTAATTTCAATGTTAGATCTATAACAAAGAGAAATTAACGCATATATCCACAAATATACTTAAAGAAGTGTTTATACTAGACTTTTCATATAACCCAGAACTTAAATATCCATGGTTAGAAGAATGGTTAAAGAATTGTGGTATTTTTATGCAATGAGATATCATGCAGCAATATAAACACAGCATGAATGAATTTCAAAATCACTATGCTGAGTGAAAGAAGCCAGACTGAGAGTGTGCATTGTGTGATTCCACTTACATGAAATTCAGAAACAGGGAAAATATGTCTAGGGATAGAAGCCAGAGTGGCAGTTGCTGGGAGTGTGAGGATATTGTTTGAGGCTTATGGTACAAGGAAAATTTCCCTGTGATGGGAGTGGCCTACGGTGTGGGGGGTATGAAGCATTAGGGCACTTTCCTTGGGGTGAAAATGTTTTATATCTTGATTTAGGTATTAGGAACAAATGAAATACATTTTTCAAAACTTATCAATTTGTACAATTTAGATCCAGGTACATGAATTTCCCTCAATTCTTATACATAAGGAAGTCATAGAAGAATAGGGCATGGGTAAAATTTTTGAGAGATGGAATGTATTCTTTTATATTAGATTTTACTCTCAATGATGTACTGAACACTATCCAAGAGTGTTGGGACCTCAGTTCAGGAAACACTACATTTGAGGCAAACATTATAATAACATGCTGCATTACAATAATTGTTATGGGTGTGCCATATGAAAAGACAAGGCATGTAAATCACTCATTTAAAGATGAGGCATTAATTTCAAATCTTATAGTTATCAATCATATGACTTTGGGCAAGTTACATAGTTTATCCAAGCTTAGTGTCCTCTAAATATGGGAATAATAATATCTAACTCATAAGTTAAAGCATACGTTTTTAACTCAGTGCCTACTACATATTTTTATTTGAACAATAAATTCAAAGAAAAAATCCCATGTGATGATGGTAATGTCATTTATAATTTTTGAACAGTTCCAGTTTTACTGGGATAAAGCTGATGTCAAAGTGTTTTCCATCGTTACTTTAATCACTGACTCTGTAAGTGAATGAGAACCTTTAGATCATGTAGGTCGCCATGAAACTCTACAGATCATTTATGTGGCTTTTTTCCTTTCCTTAAATTGTCTCTCACATTTTCTCACTAGGGAATATATAGAGTGTTCTGCATAATTAGCAGGTACCAAAAGCCAATTTTTAAATATCTCTCAGATGATTTTGGCATAATCATCTGAGTGAATTACATGCTACTTCCTCAGGAAGTGTTGCAAAGAGAGAGGAGAAGCATATATTCTCCCTACCCAAAGAAAAAGTAAGAGTAGATCAGGAGAACAAAATCCAATTCTTCATTAAAGGTGAGTGAGTAGGAATTGTTGTTGATTTTGATCAGCACCTGGGTGTTGGTAATTTCCCATGATTCCTGGTTTCTGACCATGGACACTCTTATGGTCACTGGCAGCTGATACTTTACACAACAAAAATTCATTATCTCCTACGAACTGACTAGATGTCATAGATCCATTTGATTTGTGAGTCGATAGTGGCATTTGGATATTGTAAATGAAGAGGAAGTTAGAAATATCTGAAAAAATCATCACCAATTTCATCTATTAGAAACTATTAAGATTAGAATTTGCAGTTAAAATACACAATGCCCAGCTACATTTGAATTTCAGATAAACAACAAATAATTTTTAGTATACGTTCCATGCAATATTTGATAAATATTCTTTTATATAAATATGTCCAATGCCATATTTGAAAAATAATATTTTAAGATATATATTACCCATATAATATTTT
Source organism: Tapirus indicus (assembly GCA_031878705.1). Taxonomy (NCBI): domain Eukaryota; kingdom Metazoa; phylum Chordata; class Mammalia; order Perissodactyla; family Tapiridae; genus Tapirus; species Tapirus indicus. The sequence continues at coordinate 94,203,403 of CM062925.1, read as the reverse complement.
ATAAACTGCAAATAATTTTAATATAAGAATATATACATATTCTTATTATGTATAAGGGTAAACTCCCATGCCTGAACTTATAGATTTTTTAGTTGTTTGCTTGTTTTCCTTACTGGTTGCTTACTACTCAGTTTGTTTTTTTCAGGATGGACTTTACAAACTGATTGAGTAGACTGACAGATAAATAGAATGATTTTTAAGAGTTATGGAGAAATCCCTGAACCTCAAATAATTCCTAACTGATATCACCTTGTCTTAAGATTGAAAAGTCAGTCATCGCTTTGCATGCTTCTTATATCTTGTCTCCTCTAATGGTTAGCCCTAAATAGAACTATTTAAAATGTATATATCAAGATGTTCAAAACTGATCAGAGATCCTTTTCCAAATAAGAATGGGCAGGGTATTACTATAGTTTGAAGATCCTGATAGCAATTGCTTTCAATAAATACCCAGAACTGGGATTGCTGGATCTTATGGGGAGTTGCTAATTAACAGGTGTAAAGTTTCAGTTATGCAAGATGAATAGGATCTCGAGATATGCTGTACAACATTGTGCCTATAGTTAGCAATACCATATTGTGCACTTAAAAATATTTTAACTGGGTAGATCTCATGTTAAGCATTCTTACCACAATAAGATAAAAATTGAAATAAAAAAGAAGAGTGAGCAGGGTAAAAGAATCCAGATATCTTTAGAGGGAGATATTAACTGAGAGTGAAAATGGAGATAAAAATCCAGAAACACTAGAATGATTCTTAGCACAGCACTGAAGACTTCAAAGTGGAGGGATTGGTACTGGAATTCTGAATCCCTTTGCTTATTCCAGTGTATCTCATATTCTACAGGAAAATCCATGATGGAAGGCCCTGCAACACTTGGTTCTTATTTGTGAAAGAGGAGGGGACCTGAAACCAGAGCGGGACTCAGTGAAGAAATAGCAGACAACTTCAACTAGGAAAAAGGTGTCGAAGTGGCTCACCAATCTCCAGTAGTGCCTTCCTCCCCATCCCCTTTTCTTGGATCAGACCAGCTAAATCAACACCCCAAATTAGCAGATTCCTAGAATTCTGCCAACTGCCACAGGGTGGGACCAGATTCAGCTCCTGCAAACTGTAGGTTCGGACCTGTGGTTAGGCTTCCAGAAGTTTCTACCTGAGAGCAGTGCAGGCCAAAGCTGAGCATTGCATTACATAATAATTTTATTTTGTATTTTAGCTGACAGTGTTTTGAACTACAGTCACTTCTCCAATTGAAAATCATGCTCACAGAGTTCCAGATTTTTGTTGAGGAGAAACCGAATATGAGAGAAAGAAAATACAAGTGGATTAAGCTAGAGTAGCTTCACTATCTTCAGTCAGAGCAGTTCCACTTTGTTTTACTGACTTCTCATGTAAATTTTATGAAATGAAGGTGGCAGGATTTATCACCAAAATATTTGAAAATCAGTGTCATACTCTATATATACTTCATTGCACAATGTGAGAAATAAATCAATAGTAATAAGAGCTGTAATAACTGCTCAAATAAATATTTTAAATGCTTTATATATCCACCATATCCACAGTGGAGGAATTAATTTATGCATGTTAATAAGCATTGAAAGAATATGAAATTAAATATTCAAAATCCCTGATTATTGATATAAGCCATATATTTTAGCAGGAATGGATCCAAATCTCATGCATCTTGAAGCTTACACTAATTTGAGGCTTTTCTTTTCAAAAGAAAAAATAAAATTGTACATGTAAGTTGAGGCATCAATGTGAATATTTATTTACAAAGGAAAATAATTTTAAAAGTTCAGTTTTAAACAAACTAATGGTCACAAATATCATAAAATTAATAAATATAATATTTTTATCAATGAAATTCCAGACACATATCAGCATATTGGGTAGCAGGATTGTTCTTAAAAGCCATTCTCACACCAAAATAGATAGCATTATTCAATGAAAAATGTCATTGATTTTGAACCATATAAACATACCCACTAAATATCAAATAACTCAATCTTCCCTTAGCTGGTCACTACAAATGCCTGCAGACATGCCAGTGCATCCTGATATTAGTTGAAATGTGACTAAGCAAAAGTTGAAACGGAAAGAGAAAGGTTAAAATATTTTATATTTGCAACTTTTACAGACATATATCTCTTTGTGAGTTTGCTGCTAAGATCCCACCCAGGGCCTTCAAAGTACAATTGAAAGACCCTAAATCTTAAGCTTCATTGGCTTTATATTATTTCTGCCTCTCTCTTCAAGAATATCAAAATTCCACAAGAATTCTCAGATAAAAATGGAAGTGTACTAAGGAAAACTTTGATGCCATTGCATAGAGAACATGAAGTCTAATATTTCTATATTAATTCCTATATGACTTTTTAAAATCAATGCATATGTTCCAAACATTGCTGAGTCTACTTAGAGTTTAATCTGTCATAACAGTACATGTGTTTCATTTGGATCCCTCCTCTTGGAAAATAGAAGATTCTGTCATTTATTTTAGTTTTAAAATCAGGTGTGGGGATTATTTTTCTAATCCTTATTCTGAAGAAAAATCTCCATTCTGTCTACAAATATAATTTGTTTAGATGCTACGGCATGAAAGCTGATAACAACCTCTCTGTTTCTTCCCTGAAGAGCTAACTAGACTAAATGGACCAACAGAATCTAACACTGTTGACGGAATTCATTCTAATGGGAGTGACAAGGCAGCCTGAGCTGCAGGTTCCCCTGTTTGGGATCTTCCTCATTGTCTACACAGTCACAGTTGTGGGCAATCTGGGTATGATCATCTTGACCCAGGTGGATTCCCACCTACACACACCTATGTATTTTTTTTTATCAAACACCTGGCTTTCATTGATCTTGGTAATGCTACTGTCATTTGTCCCAAGATGCTGGTAAATTTTGTTGTAGATCAAAATACCATTTCCTATTATGCATGTGCCACACAGTTGGCTTTCTTCCTTATGTTCATAATCAGTGAATTTTTCATCTTGTCAGCCATGGCCTATGACCGTTATTTGGCCATCTGTAACCCTTTGCTTTACAATGTTATCATGTCCCAGAGACTTTGTCATGTGCTAGTGGGCATTCCATACCTCTACAGTACCTTTCAGGCTCTAATGTTCACTATTAAGATTTTTACATTGACCTTCTGTGGCTCTAATGTCATCAGTCATTTCTACTGTGATGATGGTCCCTTGTTACTTATGCTCTGCTCAAATGCAAGAGAGATAGAATTGTTGACCATACTATTTTCAGCATTGAATTTGATCTCTTCCCTCCTGGTGATCCTAGTGTCCTACATACTCATTCTGATAGCCATATTTCGAATGCATTCTGTGGAGGGCAGGAAAAAAGCTTTCTCCACATGTGGTTCTCATCTGATGGTGGTGGTTGTATTCTATGGGTCTCTACTATTTATGTACATGCAGCCCAAATCCATTCATTCCTTTGATACTGATAAAATGGCCTCTGTGTTTTACACTTTAGTGATCCCCATGCTTAACCCCTTGATCTACAGCTTAAGGAACAAAGAGGTGAAAAATGCCTTCCACAGGGTCTTTAAGAATCAGTGCAAACTTTGTATCTAATATTCAATATGGAATATTGTTCTAATAAACTATGACAAAGGCAAATGTCACTTGATAGTATTTCTTATAGATATAATTACATTTGTTTTGGCTCCAGAGCAAAAACTAATTATAATGTAAAAATATATTGTTCCTTGCATATTCAGCCAAATTAATTCTCATACTTTAGATCTCAATTAGCTGTCACTCCCTCCTCAACATTCCCTGTTTTTGATTCCATGTTTCCTTTAGTGATCCCATAGAACCTCACATTTTTCCCAAAGGAAACACTTATTAAATTCTACATCAGTAAACTACATGTTTGCTTCTGTCAGTTTTTTTAAACACGTATCTTCTCAACCTTGTTTTCGTTGTATTTTCTGAACCTAAAACAACAATGTAAACACAGTGAATCTCTTGCAGACAGCATATAGTTGGATCATGATTTTTTTAATCCCTTCTACCAATCTCTGCCTTTGGAGAATTTAATCCATTTCCATTTAAAGTAAGTATATTGTAAGATCTTCTTGAGTTTGTGGCCAGACATTAACTTGGGCACACCTACAGTAAAAATCCACAAGGCTGTTAAAAGACTGATCATGGAATTGTAAGTTGAACAATTCCAGAGATGAGATAGAGGAGGAATACATTAGAGTTCCCAATAGCCAGAGAGTAGAGAATCCTTGTTCAACACTAGGGCATCCAGTAAAGATCTTAGAGGTAAAAGCTACTTTAGGCCCGTACTCGTAGAGTTTGAAAACAAATCTCAAAAAGAGCCTACTGATCCTTGTGCAAAATATTTAACATTCTTTTAGGAAGAGAGGAAAAGAAAGAACTCATTAACATAAAATTTTATATACTTTGCAATCACCAATACTAAACAAGTGTGAAAGCAGGAACATGTGATGCCACCCAGGAGATAATTAAAATAGATCCTGAAATGGCAGTGATGATAGAATTATCAGGCAAGGACTTTAAAACAGATTATAAATATGTTCCATATACTTAATGATTTAACAAAACACTAATATTTTCAGGAGACAATTGAAAGATTAAAACACAACCAAATTGGGCTTATGGAGATTGAAATACAATATTAGATATGAACAAATATTTATTGAATGAAAGCAACTGCAGATTATACACTGAAAAATAAATGATAACTACACTTAAACATATCACAGTAAAGACTTCCCAAAACATGGCCAGAGAGGAAACAGAATACTTAACAAACCATGAAAAGAGTCTCAGTGATCTGTAGGACAATAACAAGCTACATGCTGTACATTTAAATGTAGGTCCAAGTGGAAAGATGAGACTGTGTGGGACAGGGAAAATATTGGAAGATATGTTGGCCAGAACTTTTCCAAATTTACTAAACAAAAACTATAATTCCACAGATATAAGAAGCTAAAATACTTCTCAGCAGAATAAGTAGAAAGGAAATTATGCCAAAGCTCACACATCACAGTCAAATATTTGAAAATGAATGGTAAAGAGAAATCCTTAAAAACAGAGATAAAAGTTAGTTTATGAAGAGATGAACAAAATATTTCTTGGTAGAAACAATACAAATCATAAAATATTGTCTTATGTCAACCTATAATTATATATCCAGCAAAAATATCCTTGGTTAATGGATGCTGTATTATCAAATATTGCATAATATTTCTAGGAAGTCATTCTTTCATTTACTCACATACTGTGTGTGTGTATGTCGATAATATGCTTAACGTGTACATGATATTGTGTAACTGAGATGCCCCCAAAGACATATTTATGATTTCCAATGTTTAGTGATATTATATAATTGATTGATTCAGTTAGACTCAGGCATGAAATAATTTTGACTTTTCTTAATGGGACATTCTGAGAATAATTAACAGATAACCAAAGCATTCTTCCTCAGGTAGTTATGTGCAACTTGTTTATCCTTGAATCAGATTAAAACTTCAACAAAATAAGTCTCAAAGGGGTAGAAAAATACTTAAATCCATTCTGCAACAGCTGATAAAGATTAAAACAGTAGCAAGTAAAAGCAGATTCTTTGTTAAGGCAAGTAGGAAACACTGGTCTTTGAAAATTTCTCAGGGCATACGGCATAGACTGGATCATCACTAAAGACCTTGACGGGCATCATGTTCTGTGAACCAGGTTCTTCCTTCACAATACACTTTTCTGTCATCAGTAGGATTAATGCATGGGTCAGACCTGTTAGAGAGTCCCTGATACTCTGTGCTGTGCATTCAGACTACCTTAGCTTTCAAATAAATTCACTGCTTTGGTCCTCTATGTTAACAAGGATCATTGTCTATTGTGATTTATCTGGTGAATCTTCTGCCCCACTTTCCATTTCCTCTCTACTCAGGGTGACTGTAACAGATGGGCAGCATACCATTGTGTTTATGAGGATATATGCTGAAGACAGAATGACTTTATTTGAATCTTGACTCCACCACTTATTATTTGAAGGACATGGTTAAGTTATTTAACACGTTGTGCCTCAGTTTTCTCAACTCTGAAATGGAGATGGTAATGCTATCTACTTCCTAGAGTTATTCTGTAGATCTTATGAGATAATATATGTAAAATGTTCAGAAAAGTGTCTGATACATAATTAGTTCTCTATCAGTGCTCGATATTCATTTGTATTCTTTCTGCCAGGCCTCTACGTGAATTTCCATTAAAAACTCATAAATAACCAGAATAGCCAAGTCCTTTTTATGCAGAGGAGGGATGTATGATTGGAAGATAATTAGAGGAAATGACTCAATAGGCAGAAATGACAGATGTGGCAAATGTGGACAAGACGTTAATAAAATTCTAAAGTTAACATATTTATCATTAGGTTTTATATTGGGTAAATAAGCTGAATTTATATTAAGAAGTGTTGAAATATATATTTAACGGTCAGAGGTTTCCTAATCACCACCTGATTCATCACTCCAGTAATAGTTTACAAAGACTTTTTATTTATGTCTTGCTACTTTTAAACACATATGATCATTGTCAATAATTTAAGGTTCATGCTTTAGGTGTATATATTTGTTTTATAAATTACTTGAAAATTTTAAAAAGTTGAAATGTAATAGGACTTTCAATACACTTAAAATGACTTTGGGTCAAAAGAAGTATGTTCTAGTAGCTGTGTCAAAATAATCACTTCAAAATATCTTGACCCTTTTAAAGCCTATTTTACCAAAGTTTCAATGAATATGCATTTTGTGTCAGTCTCAGCCTATGGAAACTGATAACTATCAGCTAGGAATGCCTGGGGGCACTCACCTGGATCTGTACTAGTTGTGGCAAGCCCTCATAGAGATTTTCCCCCAACCAGAGCCAATATTTTGGCTACACACTGTGCGCTAGACAATGTTGTGGTAGGTGTTGTGTTAGACACTGTGTGCTAGACAGTGTTGTGGCCCTCGTGGTTCTTGTTATGATTGCAAGACACACCTAAGCAAAAACCATCAAGGAACTTTGAATAAACAAAATGTATTACTCAGGTCCTGAAGAGTACACAGTATGACTGGGGCCATGCAGCAGGTAGAGAGAGAGAAAGTGTGGACCTGGAGTTCTGCCATTGTTGGGATTGAGGGTGAGGGCCTAGGGTTTTGTACTCTCTATTAGTGAACTGAAAACATAAGAGCAGGAAATAATGTGTGAGAAGGGAAAAGCAGGGCCATTCAAGCAGTCAGTTATCTAGGTCACCCAGGACTTTCTAAAAGGGGAATTTCATGGGTGGAGCAGTGTAGCTCTTTATCTAATTGCATAACTGGCAATACATTTATTAGAGATGGATGTCTCTAAAATGGATGTCATGGCAATCAAAAGCTTAATATCAGGCACTTACATTATAATCAAAAAAGCTAATTTTCAGGCACTTACACTACAATGTAAGTGTAGGTATGTGTAGTTTGGCCTGAGGGGAAGATGAGTCTCTATATTTTGAGACAAAGAAAATGTCTCTATAACTCATACATCATGTTTTAAATTCTCTTTGAAGATAGCATCTCAAATATAATAAGAGTTGATTTTATACCTTACACAGGTTACCAAGATGAACCATATGGAGAAACAAAATCATACTGCAGCAACCAAGTTGACTGAATTTATTGTCATGGGGATCACTGACAACCCTGGGCTACAGGAATCTCTTTTTGGAGTCTTCCTCATCATATACTTGGTTACAGTGTTGGGGAATCTGGGCATGGTTATCTTGACTCATTTGGACTCCAAGTTACACACTCCATGTACTTCTTCCTTAGGTATTTGTCCATTACTGATCTTGGTTACTCCACTATTGTTGGCCCAAAAATGATGGCAAACTTTGTGGTGCACAACAATGCAGTTTCCTACAATTGATGTGCCACCCAGTCACTATTCTTTGAGATTTTCATTATCACTGAACTGGTTATTCTATCAGCAATGGCTTACAATTGCTATGTAGCCATCTGCAAACCTCTTCTCTATGTGGTCATCATGGCAGAGAAAGTACATTGGAGGCTGGTACTTACTCCTTATCTACAACACATTTGTCACTATTTCTAACAATTAAGTTATTTAAGTTGTCCTTCTGTGGAGCTAACATCATCAGTTATTTTTACTGTGACTGCCTCCCTCTTATATCCATGCTCTGTTCTGACACACATGAATTAGGGTTGATCATTTTGATCTTTTGGGGCTGTAATTTGCTCTCTTCTCTCTTGATTGTTCTTGTATCTTGCATGTTTATTCTTGTGGCCATTCTCAGAATGAACTCACCTGAGGGGAGGTACAAAGACTTCTCCACCTGTAGCTCCCATGTGACAGTGGTGGTCATGCTCTGTGGAACATTGTTGTTTATTTACCTGCAACCCAAATCCAGCCATACTTTTGATATTGGTAAAATGGCCTCTGTGTTTTATACCCTGATGATCCCTATGCTGAATCCTTTGACTTACAGCCTAAGGAACAAAGAAGTGAAAGATGCTCTGAAGAAAACTTTAACTAACCAATGCAAAATTCACATTTAATTTAATCTTAATGTTCAGTTGTAAAGGTGGGTCCAAAAATCTTTGTTTAGTCCTTTGTCAGACCAATTATAGCATCAAAAAGTAGAAATATTTTACCAGATAAAGTTGTCCCCTTTTTCTGGGCAAAAGACTTCCTCCTATAACTCCCTGTACTCTTCTCCACTTCAATAGAATAAATAAATATTGCAGCCAGTTAATATAAGTTCCAGGTGATTTTCAAGGTCATATTGGAACGTATTTTATTTAGAAATAAGGCAAATCATACTAAGTTTTTGGTGGAATTTAGACTTGCTGAGGTAAAAAGAAGTCTTGAATACTCAAAACAGAGCAAAAATGACCAGAAAATTAGTAACATATATTTTATAGTCACTGTGTATTAAAGATAAATAAGATTGAACAACGAAGATTATGTAGGCTAGATAGGATACAAAATAGGTAAATGTGTTAATATAGCACAACATAGAAAAACTGACTCAAGAATCTAGGCTAAATAGAAAATAAAGCATGCCACCTCAAAATGAGATTTTCAATCAGATTGAGCTAATATTTTATATTTCAATGATAGAGTGGGCATTTGGGAAAATTTTTGATTAGGAACTATGAGAAAAATATTGGCTAATTCTGGGTCTCCTTTCACAGATCCTCACACTATAGCTAACTTTAGTTTATGATAGCCTCTTGATAAACAAGTTGACATTGGATTGGCAAAGTCAATATAAATGAGTTATCTGGTCATCTACTAGAATGATCAATATTTTGAAAAATGTATCGTAGTGATAAATATTAAAGATAAATGATACACTCAAGGGTTAATTGCATTTTCTTTTGTGTCTCTTTGACTCCTTCATGAGCTTTCACGCACAGTGACAGTATTCTGCACGGACCTGTGCTAGCGCGTGCTTCATTCACATTGTGTTCTCACCTAGCAAGCGAACAGATTCCTTACATCCTAGTGTTCTCCTCATTGCAATAGGCATTTCTTACATTTTTAAAAATATATACACCACCCAGTCATTCTTGTTTCAATGTACCTTAATATTTAAAGTGAAAATTGTGGGGAATTAACTCAGAATATGAACCAAATTCTCTTTGTCCCAGACCCATGAATTTTGTTTGTTTTTTCCCCTTTTTTAATGTACTGAAGTTTGCTTTATTAAAGAGAGTTGATCTTAAGTGTTCTCTTCACAAAAATAAAAAAAAATTTACTACATGAGGTGATGGATATGTTAATTAGCTTGATTTTGGTAATCATTTCACACTATGTACATACATCAAAACATCATGTTGCACACCTTAAATATATGCAATTTTTATTTATCACTTGTAACTTCAACAAAGCTGGAAAAAATTTTTAATCAAAAAATAAGACAAATTGAACACAATCAAAGATATACAAAATTGCATTGTCCAATCATATCAATTTGTTTAAAAATTGATTAAAAATTTACAAAAATTAGTATATTTTTCTAGAGTCTATCTTTTCTATTACTATTCACAAACCAAAAGTAAAGTTAAATAGTATTAACAGCATTTTCCAATATCATCCATATAGTAGGGGCTTTAAAAAATCATAATGCATCATCTTCCCTGCAAGCTACTTTTCTTATGTGAGAATTCATCAACATCTTTCTTAGCCAATAAACATTAAATATTATTTTTAATATCAGCATAAATGTCATTTTTAATATACAGTGGAGTATAGATCAATCACTTTGTATTTGGCCATTCTTTGATTGATGAACATTTGATTGTTTGTAGCTTTTTCTTTCTTTTGCCACTATAAAAAATGCTGTAATAAATAGCCTTGTGCTTATAACATGATATACTATTGCTTTTTATTTCTAAAATAAAAGTATTTCTTCCACATTCTAATGATGTGTTGTTAGATAAGTATTTTACAAATATCCATAATAATTTGAAATGAAAAAGAAACCAGTGAGGAAAAGTTCCATGCATTGTGATTTTTTACCAAGTAGTATTTTCTTTTTTTTTTAATTTTCAAAGAAAGGATGCTAACGTTTAATAACATATAATTTTCACTGTGTGATGATACAATTGCAAAATGGTGATGATAGGTGAGTAGCATCACATACTTGATATCATAGATACAACATGAATGGTTCTAAAACACTACCTTCTTTTCTACAGAAAGCTTATAGTATTCCCAACTTCACTGGAGAGGACCATTGTCCCATATTGCCACAAAACACATTTCCTCATCATCAGTATAATGATGAATAGTTTAGAAATAATGCTGCCAACCTATGTGAAAATCCTTTAGTATTTGTACACTCTCAAATTCTTCCCAGAGTTAGAAACTTTAGTTTTCTTTTGATTACTTATTTTCACTCCATATCTAATGAATGCCTTGATGTAACAAAAGCTTTTAGCTAGGAAGTTGGAATATATTTGTGTTAATTCTTAAATGGCAATACTTGTAAAGCCCTAATGACTCAACTGCATAAACTCAACCTCTGATTATTTATAAAAATTCTCAAGGTGGATTTCCTACACAGACTCTGCAATGATGTCTTCAATTCCTATCCCATGACTTCCTTATGAAGGTAACAAGATACATTCTTTCTTGAAGGGATTTTCTCAAAGACTTCAAATTTCCCACATGGAACAGGAAGACTTCTGACTTTAAGATGATGGAGAGAGATGACTCAAAAAAGAATTATCTCTTTTAATATTTTATCCTAAGGTTCCAAGTGGTTCATCCCTTAATTTAACACCATAGTGTTGAGACCAAGTTACAACTTTTAACAAGCCTCAGTTTTAAGTTAGGGACCAAATTTTAACATTCAAATAATTTAATAACTTCTACCAAATGTGATTATTCTCAGAGTAGACAGGTCTGGACCTCAGCTCATGGTATACAATTGTTGGGGCCCAGGGCAGGCCACACTAAAATATTCCATAATGGCATATTGATTATTTTGAATTAAAGTACTTGAGAAGCAGTCAATGCAAAAAAAAAAAAAAAAAAGGCATCTTGACTCTCCTCTCTCTCTTCCTCCTGAAAGCAGGAGATAAACCCCTCATGTGAAAGGTGCTCTCCTCACATTTTTATCACCAATGTGGAAAAAGCCAATATAAACATTGTTATTTCTTTACTAATTTACTAATTTACTACCTCAAACCAAAATCCTACTTAAATTCCTTACTAATTAAGCACTCAAACCTGTTTCTTTGTCCTATCAAATCCTCACAAATTTACTGATACTTCATGTAAAAAAACATATATAAGCTGACTGCTTTGTTCACTCTCTGAGTATCATTTTTTATGATCTCCCCTGCACACATATTAAGTTGTTGTTTCTCCTGCTGATCTGTTCTTGTGTCAGTTTTATTATTAATCCAGTCATAACAACTCAACAGGGGTAGAGGGGGAAGTTTTCCCTTCCCAATACAAACAAGTCCCGCATGTCTGGCTTTACATCTGCTTCTATACAGTAGAGAAAAGATCCAGAATAGCTAAAGCATCTTGAAAAAGAACAAAGTTAGAGAATTTATAATACTGATCTCAAGACACTATAAATCTATAGTAATCAAGATAGAGCAATATTTTATAAAAACAGTAAATAGACCAACGGAAAAGAATAAACAGTCTAAAACACATGCACATATGTATATTCACTTGATTATCAGCTAAAAGCCAAAGTAATTCAATGGGATCCAAGGTATATATCAATATTCTCTACAAATCCATAATGAAAAGACCAACAACCTAAAAGAGAGTGAAAAGATCTGAAGAGAAATTTCACAGAAGAAAATATGAATGGTCAATAAACACATAAAAAAAGCCTAACACCCTTAGTCACCAGGAAAATGACATTACAATAACAATGAGATACTACCTCCCACCCACTTGTCTGGGTAAAATTAAAAATACTAGATTACCAAATACAAAGTATCATATCAGCTACTACGTTCAGTTCCTGAAGTTGTACATTGCTGATTGGAGTGCACAAAGGTACTTCACTTTGTAAAACATTTTGGCAGCTTTAAGTTAAACACATTAGTACCCTACATCCCAGGAATTCCCCTCGTGAATGCTAAGTCAAGAGGAATGAAAACACGTCCAGAAAAATATGTGCATAATGATGTTACTGATGGCTTTATTTATAATAGTACAAAATGGAAATATTTCAACTGTACATAAACAGATAAGATGAATTGTGATATATAAATAAAATGGAATACTGTCAGCAATAAAATGGAATGAATTGCCCATACATACAATAGCATGGATGAATTTCAATAGCATGGAGCTGAGCAAAAGAAACCAGGCACAGACATGCTATTCTATTCCATTTATATGAAATTCTAAAACAAGTAAAACAAATCTATGGTGATAGAAATCATCGTGATTGTGGTCTGGGATATAGTGTGGGGCAATTTACTACAAAGAGACATTGAAGAACATTTTGAGGTTTGCAAATACTCTCTTATTGGAAGCAATAGTAACAAAAGTGACATAATTTTTCAGATGCCATCCATGCACACTTGGCATTTTATTGTACCTAAAATATACCTTAATAATTTGTTTTTTTAAAAGAAACCAATGCAATATGAACTTTTTAATACTATTTTTAATTTGTTTCTCAGAAACTTTTGAATTTCTATTATAATCCATATGGACAAACTTTTATAAGATATATAAAATTATACTAAAATATATGTCTATAATTGACTTGATAAACTTCCCAACTATATATTTAGTTTCCAGTATTTCACCGTACTAACAACTGTCTTATGAAGATTTTTGCATATTTTAATAACTCTTATTACTTCTGCAGAACAGATTTCCAGGAGCAAGTTTTCCATTCAATGAAGACATACATGTTTTCAACTGTTTTTGGATCTAAGACAAGAGGTTTAGAATTATTATGCTCCTCAGTTCATGAAACTTTATCATTATTGGACTAGGCAAAGCCTGTCTCTTTTCTTAATTTATTTTTTATTCCAATTGGTTATGGGTTGAATTTTGTCCCATCAAAATTCATGTGTTGAAGCTCTAGTCTGCAGTATTTCAGAATGTGATGGTATTTGAAGAAAGGGCCTTTAAAAAGACAGTTAACGAAAATGGGATCAATAGGTGTGCCCTAATCCAACATGATTGATGTTTTTATACAAAATGAGATTATGGCACAGAGAGAGACACTAGACATGCACACAGACCCAGCAATGACCATGTGAAGACATAGCAAGAAGGTAACCATCTCCAAGCCAAGGAGAGACCTCGGAAGAAACCAAACCTGCCAACCCCTTGATCTTGGCCTTCTAGGCTCCAGTTGAGAGAACATATTTCTGTTGTTTAAGCCACCCAGTCTGGGGTATTTTATTTTGGCAGCACTGGCAAACTAATACATCCTTCATCTTTATTCCTGTATCCAATTCCCTCTACCACAATCAGGTAACCATCCCAATATATTTAATGTGAATCTGTTTATGTTCTTGTGTTCTTACAAAATATACATTACTCTTACATGTGCATGCATTTATACTTTACATAATTGTCATTTTGCTATATATCTCAACTTCCAGCTTTAAATTTAAGGCCTATAGAGGAATATCTTATGACAAAAAAATAAGTGTTGCTGCAAAGAAGACTTAAGCCTAAAGAGGAAAATTGTCCCAGTACAATTTTCTTTCTACATAATTCTATTAGTCATAGGTTTGCTTTAGCAGCACAAACACTAAAATTGGAATAATATATAATTCTATTAGTCGTTACATGCACAAAATATATATCTAAAATATTCAGTATTTAAAAATGCATCTGTGTGACAGGGAATTTTAGACATGTTCAAATATAGCAGAAGGACTTCATTTTTAAATATTCTGTTTGGTTCTTCAGTAGTAGTTATAGTCTATCTTTCTCACTTTAAATACAACCATAATGAAAAGAATAAAATAATATTTTTATTACCTAAGGATTGCCTTTTGGAGAACACATCCTCCTTTTAACACCAACTTTATCCCATTCCTTGAAGTAATGACTATGCTAATTGTATTCTTTGAAGTAAAAGTGAAAAAAAAAAACATAGTGGTATGATAAAAATGCTCTTCATAGATAGAGTTTGTTCTAATTTCACTGCTAGACCACTGGTTTCTAGCTCTTCAATATTGCATTTTTCAATAAGGACTCTCTTAATACAAAGTTACTCTGAGAGACATGCTTTAATCACTCTGCCCCTTAGCTTTCTTGGAGTTGAATTCATTTCAATAATCTAGGCCCATATTGCAACAAATTCTCATGTGGTGAACTCCTGGAGGAAGACCTTGTTAAGGACGCAACCCCAGGTGGCATCTCCCCCAAGGATATAAAAGGCAATTTGTGGACACTTGAATCACCTGTGCCTTAGAGTTTGGGTCTCAAAGGTTTATAGAGCCCCATCAGCTCTCATTGCCACAGCAACATAGACATTCTGCCTAAAAACGTGAAACAGATTCTCCATTACAGGTGGGTAGAAAATATTTATCTTATTTTTGTATAATGGCCTTTAAAAAGTCCAAAACTATACCTTAAAATGAGCCACTTCACTCTCATTTTGGAAGGCACTGGTTGGTAAATATAAACAAATAATACAATATTTAAACTAAGGTTTGTTTCCAAGATTTATAACTGTTTGGGGGAACACAGGTGCCAAATAAGACACAGGTTTTATGTTTTCAAATTAGAACTGCCATCATTGTGTCTTATGTACTTAAATAAATTATATCATTACTGAAATAATGGATTTTTGCTCACTGAGATTCTTCATATCATAGTTTCATTTCTGCAATAGTAGCTAAAGTGAAAACAGTATGTTTCATAGAATATCCTGTGAAAGAAACCTGGATACACAACTACCCAAACTCCAAATGATGCTCCTTTTTGAGACTATAATTTTAGATCACAAATTTTCTTAGAAAAATTTTCCACTAACTCTGAAAACAGGAAAATGTATATATAGAAGCACAATAAGCAATCAATGCAATAATGAAACATTTTTAGATAAACTACTTATCTTATAGTAAATAATCTGCCAACATTTTAGTTGAGAAGGTCTCAAAAAGAAAGACATATCTGAGAAAGTCACTGCATAAGGAGGAGCAAGATGTTAGGAAGGAGAGCCATAGATTCCTAGTTTGATGGAACAGAACCTCTATAACATTCTCAAGAAGGAAATAAAACCCAGAAGAAAAAATGTTTATTTCCTGGGTTGCTCTTACTTTCACAGGCCAAAAATAAGATGTTCAAAAATAAATTTATTTTCTTTATATTCTGCCTTATCATTTTATAATAAAAAAATCTAAGTACATAGAAACTATTTCCCTAAGCATGTTTTAATGCTATTGTTATTAATCATTAGCTGTAAAACATTGGTGCTGATTTAAAGACAACTCACTATCTTTTTACCCTCTCTTACTCATTAGTATTCATGAGAAGTTTGTAAATGCCTAGAGTATGATCAAGAATGACATTCTTAAATACTCCAAAATCAAGTTTGTTAGCCTCATTTGACACTATGTTCCTTTCCAGTTTCTGATCTCATGGGGCCACTGCTCCAAATGATAGGCAGACTTCTTTCAGATAATGTGCCACCTCTCACAAATAGGTGGAGTAATCTCAGAGGAACCAATATGGATAAGGACATGGAGGGTTAGAGATGAAAACGTGTGTTCAATGGTGCCTGGTAGGGTAGGAGGACTAGAAAGGTGACATGGACCTGACTGTGGAACGCACTGAAAATGAGGCTAAAGCATATTTCAACTATCCTGAAAAATAGCTCTGATTACATAGCTTAATTACTCAAAAAGATTTCATTACTGTCATTTGCCTGCCAGCTAATATCAGAGAATCATGACACGGAGACCAAGAAAGATATAATAGTTGATGACAGTGTCAATGAAAGCTTGACCTGGGAAGCAGAAGAGGAGGATGCTTAGGATGGGAAAGTATTTATAGGAACTGGCAAATACCATATGGAGCTTTGAAAGAGAAGATTAGAGAATGAATATATGTTTGCTATTTAAAGAAGCTGTTTTTTAACATTTATTATTGCAACTTAAAATAAAGTATATAGGGGCCAGTCCGGTGGCACAGTGGTTAAGCTTGCATGCTCTGCTTCAGTGGCCTTGGGTTCATAGTTTCAGATCCTAGGTGTGGCCCTATACACCACTCATCAAGCCATGCTGTGGTGGCATCCCATATACAAAGTAAAGGAAGACTGGAAACAGATGTTAGCTCAGGGCCAATCTTCCTCACCAAAAAAATACATACACATATTACCAGCAACACACCAGATTTCAGCAGAAATAGAAAAGCTGATATAATTTGGAAGCATTTGTTTTGGCTGATAGTTGATACATCTGCCAAGGGAGACAATGGAGACACTGAAAGCTTTTGCTAAAGGTTAGATCTTATGTTAAATGATGTACTCTTGACTCTCTGGAACTTGGGTCCAAATTTTCAGGTAAGAGACTATGACAAGACTTCTTTGAGCAAGGTGCCCCCCACTGGAATGGTCCATTTTGATTGTGAAGGGACTGTAATAGGCTTAGATAGGAACAGGTGACCATCCTTGAAAAAAACATCTCTAGGGAAATATTTAGTTATATTATAACAGTATGCTCATACTATGGTAAAAATATGCAATGTAATTATCATAGAAACCCTACAAAATAAGGATGTTTGGTCTTCTTGCAATACAAAAAATATTAAAATGTGAAAAAAAATCAAAAAATGATCAACTAAAAATTAAAGCTAGATACATTTTATAAATTTTTAAATAAAGTTATAAAAGTGTTAAATTAAAAATGGTGATTAATAATAAAAACATAGTAGGGAAAATATGAAGAATTGCATCAACTTGTGGGACAAGGAGGAAAAGAGTGATGAGAGGGAAGGAAAAGGAAGTTGAATCCGGTCAAACCTAGTGTGATGGAATTGTGAAAATGACAACATTTTCACAGATATCATTTTCTAAAAGCTGAAAGAGAATTAGTAACCTGAAAAATGGAGCTGATGACGTCTCTTTACGTTTTTGTCTCAGTTAATAAAATAGAAAATGAGAAAAAACAGTTGATAGACATGGGTGGTAGAATTTGAAAGTTTAATGTACTTAGAGTAGAAGTTACAGAAAGATTTAATAAAGAAAATGGTGCAGGATAATGGCTAAATCATCTACTCTTGGGAAAAAGCAATAAATCTCAGATTAACAAATCACAAAGCAACATTGAATTACTTGGGGCATACAGTTCCTTAAGCCTTTCTCATAGTTAATGCAAAAGATATAAGATATGAATCACAGTTTCTATTGTTTGTGAGCTAAGATATTCATAATGTAATAAGATTGTGAGGAAGTAAATCCTCAAAATATGCATGACACTGAGTCATCTATTGAATTTATAGTACTTGCTTTTTCTCTCTCCCAAATGATTGTAAAATGTATTTATTAGACTTAGAACCTTGAGTTTAATAACTGAGTTAGGTTAATACATGATTGCAGGAAATCTCACCCAAGGAATTGTCCTTGCCATCTAATGACAGTCCTAAAAAAGAATTCCATAAAGTTTGTAATCACTTCTTTTCTTCCCCCCAAACAGATGAATTTACAAACTCTTTCATGGCTCCTGGAAATTTCACCTGGGTCACTGAGTTTATTCTCACAGGTGTCTCGGACCGTCCAGACCTCCAGATTGCACTCTTCTTTGTGTTCCTGGTCATCTGTGGGCTGACGGTGGCAGGGAACCTGAGCATCCTCACTCTGACCAGTGTTGACTCTCGACTTCAGACCCCCATGTATTTTTTCCTCTGACATTTGGCTATCATCAATCTTGGAAATTCTACTGTTGTTGCTCCTAAAGTGCTGATCAGTTTTTTAGTAAAGAAGAAAACCACCTTCTACTATGAATGTGCCACCCAACTGGGAGTGTTCTTGGTTTTCATTGTAGCTGAGGTTTTCACGTTAGCTGTGATGGCCTATGATTGCTATGTGGCCATCTGGAATCCCCTGCTCTACGTGGTGGTGGTCTCTCAGTGGATCTGCCTTCTGCTGGTGTCCCTCATGTACCTCTACAGCTTTTCCACAGCTGTTGTGACTTCATCTTCTGTATTCTCTGTGTCTTATTGCTCTTCCAATGTAATCATTTTTTTCTGTGATAATGTCCCTCTGTTAGCATTGTCCTGCTCTGATACTTCCTTTCCAGAAACAGTATTTTTTATATCTGCAGCTACAAATTTGATTTTTTCCTTGATTATAGTTCTAGTATCTTATTTCAACATTGTTTTTTCCATTCTAAGGATACGTTCATCAGAAGGAAGGAAAAAAGCCTTTTCCATGTGTGCTTCACATATGATGGCAGTCACAGTTTTGTATGGGACACTTCTATTCATGTATGTGCAGCCTCGGAGTAACCATTCATTGAATACTGATAAATTATCTTCCGTGTTTCCATGCTGAATCCCATGATCTACAGCCTGCGGAATAAGGACATGAAGGCTGCCTTAAAGAGGTTCTGGACAAATGTATGCTGTTCTTTTAAATCAATGTGACTTTAGAACTCTATAAGTAAATGAAAAGGAGGTTAAGATAGGCCGCCATTATGTCAGAGAAAGCAAAGGTAGGTGGCTGACCTATAGGTTTACAAGTATGTAAACCTGGGAACTAAAAGGGGCTAGCACTTGGGAAGCAGTGAACTAAAAAATAAACTGAAGGTCTTGGGGTTATGAGGTTAATACAGAAACAAAGCATTATTCACTAACTTTGCTAAAGAGTACGCAGGTGTCCCATTTGAAAGAAATATTCCCAGGAGTCAGGAGAGATATGTTAAAAATTTTTAATAAGTTTGAACACAGCAAAAAAATATGGAAGAGAGAAGTAAGTCAATCTTTCTTATTATTTAGCTTCATTTTTGCTTTCTTCCTGGCTATATTTGGGCATAGTGGATCACTCATCTTGAACTGTGATTACAGATGGCTGAAGCCTTTTTTTAGCTAAGTTAGTAAAATTAAACTGACAAATATGTTTAAAATCAAAGTTTCTAACTCTTTCTTAATATATTTGATTGAAAATATATATACTACTGACAAATTTATATTCTGAATCCTAACCACTATGATTGAAACTATTTTTATTCCAATTAACATAATATATATAAATTTTTAATGAAAGATCCAGAGTACCATCATTGAATATGCTTTTAATTTGGTTCATATACTTAGTAGATTCCCTAACGATTTTCCTGTCACCAAACTCTAGTAACAGTCTTTTGTTTTTTGTGAGGAAGACCAGCCCTGAGCTAACATCCATTGCCAATCCTCCTCTTTTTGCTGAGGAAGACTGGCCCTGGGCTAACATCCATGCCCATCTTCCTCCACTTTATATGGGACGCCGCCACGGCATGGCTGACCAGCAGTGCGTTGGCAGGCGCCCAGGATCTGAACCTGCGAACCCTGGGCTGCCAAGCGTGAACTCAACCGCTGCGCCACCGGGATGGCCCCAACAGTCTGCTTTATTGTGTGTAATAAATGTACTGTGTTGCGATATCATTAGACATTCAATGGACCATGCTTGTGAGAGTTCCTTACATCATTACAGAAAACATTTAATTGTTTTTACAAAAATTATTGTTCTATTTTCTGATTGTTTTTGATCAGTGAGCATACACCAAAATCAGTTGTACAATTTTGAATAGGTAGAGGTGACCAGACTATGTCTTGACTTATCAAATCAGAATCACTAGATACAGGTCAATAAATTCACATTCTAATAAGCTCCATGAGTGCCTCTGACATTTAGCCTTAGGAATGAGTCTTGACAAATAATCAAAGAACTCAACTGGAAGATATATATATGAAAAATCATATTAATATTCTATGGGTATCTTCACTTTATTTATAAATGGATTCATAGTTGAAGAACTTCTTCAAGTATAGGCACTAAATCGTCAGTCATAATAATGATGATATAAGAAAAGAAATATAATCTACAAGGCAAAACTACAAGACAAAATTAGACTCACAGACATGAAAAAATTGTGATTAAAGGTATACTTGGATTACCCCAAAAAATCAATTTTAAACTGCTTCCCACTAATTCTTTACTGGCTAAATTATCCAAAAGGTTTTCTTCTAAATTCTTCAACTTAGGGAGAAGGAATATGAGGCATCTCGGAGTTTCATTTTTTTTTTTTTATCAGTTGTGACAAAGCCTTTGGTTGATACTTTGGATTGTCTCTTGTTTCTTTAATTTATTATAAAAGCATTGATGAAAATGGCCCTAGTTTTATAATGGACAGCTAGAGCAGATGCTTTAGTAAGCAAGGAAGCCATCACAGTCCTTTGGAATCTTTTTATTTCCCTGAAGTTAGATATGGGAACTCAAATATCCACTAAAAAGTAGGAAAGAATGAAATCATGTAGTGTCTTTTAGCATACATCCTCTCATTAATCAATGTTAGAACATTGACATATTGATGTAATTTAATGTTACAAGAAGGAAATCCTTAATTTAATGCTTTACATTTGTTTGTCTGAGCAGCCAAGCTCTGTTCACTGGGCGTGGCCTTTGCTACATGTTTATTCATAGACACTATGCCCTGTAAACCTTGTTTGTGATGAGACATGAGAGTGAAGAAATGGATGTTGCAGGATGAACTAAGCCATGAGCTACGTACGGACACTTGCAGTGGTTGTTACATCTCTGAATAGAAATCTAGGAACTAACATTAAACAAGACCATCAGGTGAAATATGTGCAGGGTTCACTGTATAAAGTTTCTGAACTCCCATATAAAATGTTAAAACTACATTTCCATGGCCCTCTATAAAATGTGCTCTATCAATTAAGCTTTATTTAACTGTTTAACCTGATACAATATTTTAAGATAAAGAAATGTAAAGAATTGGGAAATCAAATGTAATTTCTGGACTCTTTAAATATTTCTAATTCATCAGTAAGAGTTTCCTCTCAATTATATTGAGTGTCACATGGCTTGTCCAGGGACACTACCAATGTGCCTAAAGATTGTTTTGCTTGTTTTTATTTTAAGTATTGTACTGTATGTACATAATGATCAAACATCTCAATACCAAACCACAAATCATGGCATTTTATAACAAGGAACAAGCAGAGATGAGGCATTTAGCCAATTGTACCAGATGTGTTTCCCAGTTGGAAAAAAAAAAGAGAGAAATTATTTATGCATAGAAGAATTATTTAATCTAGAAAATATAGTTCAAACATATGCGCTTCCTATTTTCATCATCATTTACACAATGTAAGCAGGTTGTGATTTCTAAGCATTTGCTATATTTTTCTCTTTCTGTGAAAGTGTCCTGTTCATATACCATAAAAAAAATTGCAAGATTCTATTCCCCTTTTCATTATATTGCAGCCCAGGATTATAGTTAAAAATTTATTTAATTGAAAACTAAGGGCAAATTTTAAATTCATAGTCAGTGTAGAAAAGCACAAATCCACCCTTCTTTCCCTACACATTAAATTGACAATGTATTTCTTATTCATCATCTGGTTCAGAGTGACTAGGATCTAAGCTGATACCCAGAGCTTTCACCAAATGCCTTGTGCATACAGTATTAAGCAGCAGGTCCTTTAAGGAATCAAATGCACATTTCACAGAAAGCTATTTGTAAGAATTTTGAAAGCTTAATTCCTACCTACCTTTAAAAGCCAAATTCAAAAAGACTGGCACTAATAATCTACGGCAACAAAAATAATTTTTAGAATATAAACTAATCATAATATTTTAAGAGTTAGGAGAACCTTAGAGCAATAATATACTAAAGGCAGAGCTATAGATAAGTTCTTCAAAAACAGGGAATCAAATCAATACTCTTGAGCCTGCCTTGGGATCTCAATTAAGCACAAACTGTAATTTTTCTAATAATTTCACTTGTACATGCTCTGAGGTAAGTCATTTGGGACAGAGACACTGACAAAGCCAGGCAATCAGTGGCTAACCAGACTCATTATGAAGATAAATAAGAGCGCCCTCTACCTGGATAGGTTAGGAGAGTATATTTTAAAATGGGCTTTGACTCATTGATGTGTACTAACATTGTTATAGTAGCTCAAGATAACAATTTTAAAATGTGAGTATAGCAGCATGAACCAGAATTTTAAAGTTTGGAGTACATTCTTTTAAAATAAGCAGTGTTTTCTCTGACTTTATATTAGTTTGATGAAAGCATCAAGGTGTGAAATGGACCAGAACAACTGAAGGACTGGAAGGAAGTGAAGCGATAACCTCACCACTGTTTTTATATGTAGATAAATAGGTTGAGTTTCAAAATGTTCAAGTGATTTACCCAAGCTCATGAAGCTAATTAAAATCAGAGCCAAATCTAGAAGGTAAGGTTGAACAAGCATGATGTATTGATGTATTTAGGATTTGCAGAAATTATACATGTACTTAAGATTTTTGCACGTTCTCTGCTTGAAACCTTCTTTGCCATAAATCCTTCTGTACTGTTTTTGATAATACTTACCCAGGGAAATCTTCCTGTAATCTTCTCTTCCTCAAAGTCATCTAGCTACATGGCCTCCTCTCGTATGTTTCCTTTGTACCCAGCACTTAACTCCATCAAATTACTGTAACTCACCATTCTGAATCTGTTTGATTGCTATCTTCCTTTCTTTAGACTAACTTATTAAGAAATGGCTGAACTCTGATCTTTATTTGTTCTTACCTCAAAACTCAGAAAGATATTTAATACATAGGTAGTCAATCAATATTTTTATTGCACACAAAATTGCAAAATTATTATAGACTTATATTGCTCTTGAAAAATATACACATAGACATACATATATATTTATGTATATATTTGCTTTTAGACTAAAGAAAATAAAAATTCCAATTTAGAAACTATGAGGAGGTTTGGAAAAATCAGGCCCATGATTGACCCGATTATAATCTATGTCAAAATGGTGCTTTCTACATTTACAGTAGCTAGAGATTTTACTCAGGATTAGTAGGAAGTGTATCAGACAAAAGGTCACCAGTTTGTCCCTAGAGATACTTTTCAAAGCAAACAATATAACTTAAGAATAAGGGGAATAAATATTCAAATATCATTATTATATTAATCTTAAATTTACTAATCCAAAATTAATCTTTTCCTCCCCATTACCTAACGTTTGGAAGAGACTACATCAGCATGGTTCTCAGCTATAAAATGTCTAATGTCTACCAGGGGAACAGGGATGGAAGCAAATGGTTGTCACAAATGTGAGAAGAAATATGAGTGAAGTATGTCTAAAGTGATTGCAGAATGCTAATATGAAACATGGTAACTTAACATGGGAAGCAGCTCTTCACAGAAGAGACAAAATTTTGATAGGCCTTAAAGGATCAAGTTTTCCCTTCAACTCTACATTTTTCTTGTAGAGAAGGTTACTAGGAATGGCAAAGACAAAAGCAGAGAAGCAAGGAAGGGTCCAGTTATATTAATTGGACCAGTGGATGTCCACTAATGGTTGGAAGAGTTGAATGGAAGTGGGATTATAAAAATATTCAGGGATGAGATTGTGAAATGTTGCATATGCTTGCAAATATAATTCACACTTTATTTTTAATAAAAAGTTAAATGATTTGTATGTCAGAGTTTTGCATTTTGGAAGTGGAGAAAAACAAATGAAAAAGAAAAGAGACCAGAAAAATAAAGGAAATTTGGACAAATCCTTCTTTCTAGTCTAGTCTATTGTCTGTTCTTTTACTGCTGTGTCTTCAGACTCTAAGTAGTGTCTGGAAATGAATAGTGAATTGAAATAGGCTTCTAAGGAAAGAACAGGTAGACATAATCAAGACAAATGTTAAGGATAGAATATTCATGGTCTTGATTATAGAACAGAGTGGAAGGGTTGATAGGTAAGTTGCTAATCTACTTGTGTTGGTGAAAATGGTGATGGTGTGTGCTAGACTAGAGTGCAATTATTTTTTTTTTTGTGGGGAAGACCAGCCCTGAGCTAACATCTGTTGCCAATCCTCCCCTTTTTGCTGAGGAAGACTGGCCCTGGGCTAACATCCGTGCCCATCTTCCTCCACTTTATATGGGATGCCGCCACGGCATGGCTAGCAGGCAGTGCGTCGGCGGGCGCCCAGGATCCGAACAGGCGAACCCCGGGCTGCCAAGCACGAACTAAACCGCTGCGCCACCGGGTGGCCCCCTAGAGTGCAATTTTTGAAACTGTGCTTGTAACTACTAGTAGAACATAAATTTGACTTTTAGAATCTTGACCACATTATTTAGATTGACTAGAATAGAACAGATTTCAGTAGAACAGAAAAGAACAAGATAAGTGCATGCCAGGTAATGAGAATATTATTCTGGATAAATGTATTAGCTCCATGACATTATGTAACGTATTTATTTCTGTGATTTGTGGTCAAAAAAGTTTGAACCTGAGAGCTAGTAGTCTAGAGAAGAGACTTGCTCTGAGCAGCCCAATAAATGAAAATTTTATTTTATTTCCCCTTTTCTCTTTCCTGTTTCCCTTCTCTTTGCTCAAAATTGACTTTTATTTTTAATATACAAATAGATATTTGGAATGGATGAATCACTACATCTTATTTATCTTAATTTCCATGTTGTTGTAATTGGACATTAAAGCTCCACCTGTACTAGAATTTCAAAAGGGAATATATCATTTATTTAGAGTAAAATTAGAGTGAATAGGTATTCCTTGTAGGTTATTACTTACCACATAGTGTTTCTCCATAAACATATCAATTAAAATAAACAGAAAATAACTAAATGCATTTTTGATAAATTAAACAATAGTTGTAAGTGCAAAAGAGCTATTAATACATTCTGAAGAAAATTTGAAGAAACACAGACTCTTATTCTTTTTGTATATTTATTCTCTGTAATTTCCAGACTGTATAAAGCAATTTGTATGAGTTTATCCAAGAAATCTTTGTTTTCATTTTTCAGGTATAAAGATAGAGAGAGAAAGAAAGAGAGAGAAAAGAAAAAGGAGTAGAAGAGAGATATGACATTTGACGTTAATAGTAAGAACCTAGTTCTATGATTTTTCACTTTCCTAAAATAAATTTAATTTAGGTACTAACTAATACAATTATGAAAATGAATAAGAAAAAATAAATAGAAAGATATCCAGCTTAAAATAAAGCAGTAAAACAAAAATTAATACACAAAATATAATTCAAATCTATGCTTATTTAATAAAAGGCAAAAAAGGTAAAGGAGACTTATAAATTGACTTCTAATGAGACATAAATTTCCAAATCTCTTGGAAAGAAAACATCAATTTTATTATAAGTGACAATATATTATAAATTATATGGGGATTCATTCTCTTCGATCACACAAATTCATGTTTTAAAGACCAAAATGTTTGTGCAGTATTATAGCAAGCAAAAACTGGAAATAATTTAAGTTTCTAACAACAGAATCAATAAGATGTGCTATACTGAGAGTGTGATGATGAGGTGTGGACTCCTGAGTCAGAAATATATGGATTTGAAACCCAACCAACTGTACTCAGACCAGCTGTCTGGTTTTGTCTGGGATGTTTCTGCTTCAATCTCCTATGGTATGCAAATAATATGATTTTTATATAAAGGTTTAGTGAGATTAAATGAGGTAAATAAACACCTGACTGTACCTTCCATCCTTACCTATTTTCAGTATTTGCATTACTAACAGTTGTGAAGATTATTTTACAACCTATAGTGAACATTGTGATAAATTATTACAGTAAAATAGAAAGTACAAAACTATATTTCCACCAGCATTGGGACGATGTGGAGTTGTGTCTGCACAGGTACAATGACAAATCTGTTAAAGTGATGCCACTGCAGAAGATCTCCTTTCTTTTAAGTTATTAATATTAACATCTTTTGAATAAAAACAAGAACTTAAACATTTTAGCAAGTCAGATCATAGTTTTAAGTAGCTTAATGGACAAGACTTTTGAACAGAAACCAAGGCGATGTGGACTATTTCATGAGAGAAGAGAAATACGCCTTTTCTGCATAAAACTCTTACTGCTCTCCCTCTTATTCCCAGAACCTCAGTGTGCTAATGATCTCTATATTAGCAAGAAAACCTCTTTGCAAGATATTAAAGTGTAAAGACACCACTTATAGGAATGACAACTTGAACTTAACTCTTTTCTCTACTTCCTCATGCAAATGCGTTGAAGAGATATGGCTTAGATAAATTGCACCCCCATAAAATAATTTATTCTGGCGGGCCTCACGGATTGAAAGGAATTGAAGATGCCCCTCTTTGTGATATTCCTATCCATCTACATCTTCACAGTAGTAGGCAATCTAGGTTTGATCCTAGTCATTAGAGCAGATGCAAGACTCAACTCACCAATGTACTTCTTTCTGAGCAACTTGGCTTTTGTTGATTTCTGTTACTCTTCTGCCATTGCACCCAAAATGCTTGGGAATTTCTTGTACAAACAAAATGTAATCTCCTTCAATGCATGTGCTGCTCAGTTAGGCTATTTCCTCACCTTCATGGTATCTGAGTGCTTGCTACTGGCTTCCATGGCCTATGACCAATACGTGGCCATTTGTGACCCTCTCCTCTATATGGTCAAAATGAGTCTGCATTCAGCTTGTAGCTGTCCCCTATTGCTATAGTTTCCTGATGGCACTATTTCATACTGTCTTCACCTTTTGTCTCTCCTATTGCCATTCTAACATCATCGGTCATTTATATTGTGATGACATGCCTCTCCGGAGGCTAACTTGCTCAGACACTCACTCCAAACAGCTATGGATTTTGGCGTGTGCTGGTATTGCCTTCATTTCCTACATGTTTATTATTTCTGCCATCCCAAGGATGCACTCAGCTGAGGGAAGATGCAAAGCCTTCTCCACATGTAGCTCCCATGTGCTGGCAGTAACCATATTCTGTGGGACCCTAATCTTTATGTAGGTACAGCCAAGCTCAAACCATTCTCTTGACACAGAGAAGATGGCCTCTGTCTTCTATACAGTTATCATTCCTGTATTGAACTCGTTGATCTACAGCCTCAGGAATAAGGGTGTGAAAGACGCCCTGAAAAAAGTCATCAGCAGTAAGAACCAGGCTTCTGTGTTCAAGAAATTTTAAAAATGACCTGAGTAATTAAAGTGAACTTTCCTTCATCATCTGTTTTTTTCATCTATTAATAAAACTAGTCGAGTGCCTAGATCTTACTTGGTGGTCAATAAAGATTTGTTCACTGTAAAATGAAAACATTCTCTGAATTCTTTGTAAGCAAGATTGGCTTAGAACTATAATTTATATGTAGAAAATACCATGAGAAGTTACATTGTGTTATTTCTCAAATGAAAAAATATATTTAAAAAAACTACCTCATCTGATAGCTACACAACTAGGAACTGGCCAAGAAGAGACAAAAGTAAAGGGACAAAGAATGCCCAGTTTAGCATTATGAGTGCTTTAATAGTGTATTTTTAAGAGTGCTTTAATAATATATTTCAAATTAAATGCTAAGAGACAACTGTAAACCAGTGATTTCAAGTGGGAGTGATTTTTCCCTCCAGTGGACATTTGACAATGGAAATATTAATTTTCACCATGAAAAGGTGGTGAAAAAGAACACTATTTCTATCTAGAGGGTTGAGGCCAGAGATGCTGCTATATAACCTACAATGCACAAGCCCTCCCCCCAAAAAATGACCGGTCCAAAATGGTAATCGTGCCAAAGCTGAGAAAGCCTGCCCTTAAGAATTGTTTCTTAAACAACTGTTATATAGATTTCATTCAGTTCAAGCTGGTGAGTAGTGTTGCTCAAATCCTCTACAGCCTTGATGCTTTTCTCTTTATTTGTTCTATCAGTTATTGAGTGCTATTAAATCTCAGTTGAACTATGTTTTTACCTTTCCTATGTATCAGTTTATATCATATACTTTGAGGTAACTTTGTCAGTTGTACATGAATTTATAATTGCTAAATTTACTGATGTTTTTTCCTGTTATGATTATTAAGTAGCCCTCTTTTTTTCTGGTAGCATTTCTTGTCTTAAAGTCTATTTTTTTCTGACTTCAATAGAACCATTCCAGATAGAACCAGGCAGCAGCTCAAAATTCTTTTGAATTTATTCCAGGCAGCTGAGCTCCCTTGGCCTCCTGCTCTCAAACTTATATACCTACCCAATCAAGGTGGTCAGCACATTAAGAAACCTTTCATTTAAAAAGATGTACCAAGTTTAAGGCAGTTGTTATTTAGGATTTAAATATCACTATAATTTTCTCTTTAAAGTTAGTTCTTTAGCAAGATAGTATTTGCAATGGATACTACCAATGTTCCTTTGAAACTTGAGGGTGCATTAGCGTCATCTGGAGGGATTGTTAAAACACAGATTGCTGGGTTAAGCCTCCAGAGTTTCTAATTCTGTAGGTCTAACTTTGAGTAAAAGAATTTGCATTTCCAGCAAGTTTCCAAGTTATCTTGATGCTGCTTGTCCAGGACTGCACTTTGATTACCAATTCTTCATATGACCCCTTTACCATATTTGGATACAGCTCCTAGTGTGTTTTCCCTCTCAAGAGCCTGTGCCTACATCTCTTTGATGGAGAACAACATCAGGCTCCCTGAAGCTATTTTCTGCATGTCATGTGAGCCAGAAGTACATTCCACATGGGAGAGCCCTTAGCCAATGACTGATATGTGCACAGGAGTATAAATACTTAAACTCCTTTGCCTGCTCATTAGAACAATTCTGAGGTTTGATCTACCTGTCTCCAAAACTCTCCCATGGGGTTTAACCAAAGTTCCTCTCATGGGACTTTGATTCTACACACTTGTTTGAATAACTTCCCTTCCAGGTCCCACTTCCCACTCAACCCAATAGCTGTTCTTGGGAACGATTCCTAACAAATCACAATTACACAAATCACTGACTTAGTGTCTCTTTTTGGGAAAACCCAACTTAAGATGGTATTATAATTTCTATACACCACATTATTACTATAATTTGACAGAAAACAATGGCTTTTTGATAAATGTATTTTGAAAGATTAAAATCGTTTGACATTCATTCATCTTTCTCAGCCTGTTGAGTCCTACTGGAGTGCTTCCAGCACTTCTTCCTATCACAAAATGGGCTCAGAAGTTTAAAAACAAAACTTTAAAAAAATGAAAGTCTGAAGAAATCTTTAGGATCTATAGTCAGGCCTAGTTTACTCCTAGTTACAAAATTCTGGGTCCTCTTTCCTCTCAGAGAAGGAAGACAAATGAATAGATGTGGGTGTCAGGGAGTATGAACCTGACTCTTGGTAGAACCACTAGCTGAATTACTTTTGGAAATTCATTATTTTCCCCTTTAGGTATGAGTTTTCTCATTGGTAAAACGATGGGATTGTGCTAGGTATATGATTTTAACTTTATTCTTTTACAGAATTATGTTGTTCACAAATTAATTCTTAATATTATTATTGATAATAACAACAATAATAATTACAGCTACTCTGGAAGAATGAGGCAGTAGGGGGCCGCCCGGTGGCGCAGCGGTTTAGTCCGCGCTTGGCAGCCCGGGGTTCGCGAGTTCGGATCCCAGGCGCCCGCGGATGCACACTGCCTGTCAGCAATGCCGTGGCGGCGTCCCATATAAAGTGGAGGAAGACGGGCACGGATGTTAGCTCAGGGCCAGTCTTCCTCAGCAAAAAAAAAGGGGAAGATTGGCAACAGATGTTAGCTCAGGGCTGGTCTTCCCCACAAAAAAAAAAAAAAATAAAAAAATAATTCAAATCTTATGTTTTTAAAGAAAATAAATTAGTAGGAGCCCTGTGAATTGATATAGATCTATTAGAAGTTAGATGTCACTTTTAATTGAACAAAATGTTTTTAAAATTTGGAGGTATTCATTGTGTTTGATCAGGTAAGTTAATGCTTCACATATAAAGATATCTGTGAAACACTGAATCAAGAAACAGTGGAGGAATTTAGGCATGTGACAACGGAATAATTTCGTTATATTGACAACAAAGTAGTGGGTGGGCTCCTGCATCAGAAAAACACAAGTTTGAATTCCAAATGTGCTACAGACTAGCTGTCTGGGCTTAGTTCAGAGGCTTAACTTCTCAGACTTCTCTCCCTCATCTTTAAGACGGGCATATAAGAAATGAAGTAAACAAACACCTATAAAGCACATCACTGTGCCTTTCATAAAGTTCCCATTCTCAGTATTTGTATTAGCAACACAATTATAAAGACTGTGCATCAACCTGTGGCCACCTCTCTGCAGGAAGTAAGGACTGTGGAATAAACAGAACACTCTACATCTGTCACATTGCAGCAATGCGGAGTTTGTGTCACACAGGCTCCGTGACAGGTCTGTCAGAGTGATGTTACTGCAGAAGACTCATTTTCCTTTATGTTGCTAATGTTAAGACTTTTTCAACAGAAACGATCGTTTTGAAGTTTTGAAAACTAACATTAAATTTTAAATGATATAATGCACAGAGCTTTCAACAGAGAGCCGATGTGGACTGAATCCTTGTACAGCTCTTAACTTCATAAATGCAATCGATTTGGGTGTGAGAAGGAAGCCTTTCCCACAAAACATCTTATTTTGCTCTTTGTTCCATTCCCAGACTCCAAATATGCTAATAATTTTAATGTTAGTATGTTCATATTAACAATAAAGTTGTTTTTCAGGATACTAAGATTGAAATTTAATTTAATTTAACTGGATTTAATTCTCGCTTTATCCAGACACACTGAAGACACGTGGCCCAGATAAATTGCACCTTGGTGTCAGAATTCATTCTCGTGGGCCTCACAGATCGTCAGGAGTTGAAGATACCCCTCTTTGTGATAGTCTTTTCCATCTACCTCTTCATAGTATTAGGCAACCCGGGTTTAATCCTAGTCATTAGAGCAGATGCAAGAGTCAACACACCAGTGTTCTTCTTTCTTAGCAACCTGGCTTCTGTCAATTTCTGTTACTCTTCTGTCATTCCACCCAAAATGCTCGGGAATTTCTTGTACAAACAGAGTGTAATCTCCTTCAGTGCATGTGCTGCTCAGTTAGGCTGTTTCCTGGCCTTCATGACAGCTGAGTGTTTGCCACTGGCTTCTATGGCCTATGACTGATATGTGGCCATTTGTAACCCTCTGCTGTACATGATAGTAATGTCCCCAGGAATCTGCATTCAGCCTGTGGCTATCCCGACAGCTATAGCTTCCTGGTTGCACTACTTCATGCCATTCTCCTCTTTCTCCTCTCTTATCATCACTCCAGTGTCATTAATCATTTCTGTTGTGATGACATGCCTCTCCTGAGGCTGACTTGCTCAGACACTCGGCCCAAACAGCTGTGGATCTTGGCCTGTGCTGGTATCATGTTCATTTCTTCCCTTCTCTTGTCTCTGCCTCCTACATGGACATCATTTCTGCCATCCTGGGGATGCACTCAGCTGCGGGCAGGCACAAGGCTTTCTCCACGTGTGGCTCCCACATGCTGCCATCACCATAGTCTGCAGGACCCTGATCTTTATGTACTTACAGCCAAGCGCTGACCATTCCCTTGACACAGATAAGATGGCCTCAGTCTCCTACACAGTGATCATTCCCATGTTGAACCCCTTAATCGACAGCCTTGGGAACAAGGAGGTGAAAGATGCCCCGAAAAAAGTCATCATCTATGACCAGGATTTTGTGTTCATGAAATTGAGAAAGTGACTTGAATAAATAAAAATAAAATTTTCTTCATGGTCTGACTTTTTTACTCAAAAAGCTATCAGAATATAATATGTGTTTTCTATATATCTGTTCACTATATAATTAAATGTTTTAAACATTTTCACTTAGAATGAGATTTCGGATGAAAAAATAAATGAAAAATTTACACCCATTCTTTCACTTTTCAAATGGAAATGTATTAAAAATAATTAATTCTCTGGTCCTTAAAAATGTATACCAATTTTTCCATTTCTTAAATGGAGAATCATCCAAAGCCATTATCTGGATATATAACTAGTTACAGACAGAACATGGACAAAAATTCAGACTCCCCACCCCTCCAAAATCCCCAGTTCAGGATTCTCTGGCATTAACAATATTGCATTAACAATATCTCATGTGAAAAGTAAAGATGCATAGTTTAAATATTTTTTCTTGATTTGCTAATTTCTTGAAAAAAGTGATGACGCATAAAACTTCCATATTTACAAATTTGACAAAGTGTCTTTATTAACGAGAATAGTACTACATCCTAACTTTACCTGTGTCATGGATTTAACGTGGCATTCTACTGACCTGGAAGTCTGGTTTGCTCTTGAAAGACTAACTTTTTAAATTAACTGCTTTTTTTATGCTTATGAGACCTCATTCTTCTTCTGGTTGTCTACAAAAAATTAATAATGTAATTCAGGGATGGAATCCCAGTGGGCATCATATATTGGAAGCAAAAATACTCAAGATAATTGAAACATGAGAGACCCTTTTGCCAGTAGCGAGGATCACATGCAGTTACACTAGGTCATTGTTGATTAAGGCACAGCTTATAACAGTGAACTCAGCAGGCAGTGTAGCCTGGTGAAAAGAATATATGCCTTATAGTCAAAGAATGTCCTTAGGTCCTAAACATGGCATTGTACTATGTGTGGGCTCTCACCAGTTTATTTATCAGTTAAATGAGGACAATGTTACTCAATGTGGATCTTTTTTAGGATTAAACAACATGAACAAGGGTAATAGTCAATGGTAGGTATTTGCATATCATCTCGCTTTCTTTTATGAGCCTAAAGACCCCAGTTCTAATCTCAACTCTACTAATGAACTTGAGGGTGCAACTCATAAACCAGAATTACCATACACAACTGATAACTGTGATATAGATAAAATATAGGTATACATATAGATATAGATACTTATGGACATGTTTCAAATAAATGGAATAATTTTACAATTTTCGATTACACAGAAAATGGTTTTGAGTTTGCAACTCATATATGTCATTTAATTTTTTTTCCATATAGGGACCATTTGAGTACTTAACAACAGACTAGAAATACACTATTAATACATAGATGAGATTATATTCAGGTAAAATTATTTCTTAAAAACCTTGCCTGAGGCCACAGTCCACTTTTGATTTTGCTGTGTGTATATTTTGATGGATCATAGAGACGGACAGCTAGTCTGATCCACAGTTCTCAAGGGTTTCTTTCCTCACATTTTCTTTAAACATATTTACTTTCTGTCTGAGCATTTCAGCAGCTCCCTGTTTTCTCACAAAGCTTCTGTAGCATGTTTTGAGGCTGTATTCTATATACCAGAAGACTGTCGTTAATGTCCTTGAATTCACAACCTCCTGTCTCGGCAGGCTGGCACATTCACTGTGCTAAGCGCTTCTTCAAAGAGCAGAGATTCCTTGGAGTCTAAACGCCTGACTGTGCATGCTGGGTCTAACGCTCGCTGAGTCAAAAGATCTCAGTGTTGTATAGGATCAAAAAAGACAATGGGTTAAAAAGAATTTGTTTAACAGTAAAAGACTTTAAAATGATAAATTTTAGATTTTTTACTCTCAATTTTAAAATGCTGAACATTTACAAAACTATCCAGTCAAAGTAAAATTTAAGAATTTCAGGTTAAAAACTGAAGATTCGGTACTGATATGGGAGAAAAACTGGACCATGATATTTATTTAAAATTTGATGATGATTTTGTAAATTGGTTTTGTTCCTTTTGAAGACAACTGTTTTCAATTAGACAAGTATTTTAAACTTGTTAACAAGTTAGTTCACCTGTGGAACATATCACAATGAAACTTTTCCCTCAAAAATGTGGAATTATGAAGTTATTTTTAGTGGTAAATAATTAGGAATACTTCAAATATTCTTAGGGGCACAAATAAGCACAAATTATAGGTATCTCAATATGAAAAATTATCAATATTCATAAGCATGGAATGTATTGCAAAATGGAAATATACATGTGAAACTGAAATCAAGTTTGTTGAAATAGAAATGTATTTCAAAATGTAAAGAATGATTTAAATGAATAGGAAGAAAGGATGGAGGGATCAACCACATTATCAACTCATAGACATAACTACTGCTAATATTTTGCCAAATACAATTTGAGTATGTTATCTGTGTGCATATATGATCTACAGGTCGTAACGTGTGAACAGTACAGAAATCATTTCCTACCACATAACTTGTTTAGCATGCTGCTCTTTTAACTTGCTATATTGTGAACATTTTTCAATATCAATAAATGTAGACATTTCAGCTTTTTTATGGCTATTTAATATTTTACTAAGGAGATGTGCAATAACTGAACAGCTGATGGAATATATTAGGACAAATTCCATTTTTTGGTGAGTAAAAATTAAGCAATTTATATATTTGCATACTTTTATTGTTTCCCTAAGTACCTAGCATAAATATCTTTGTATCAAGTGGTGGGAATATTTTAAACAATTTTGACACTTACTGTTACATTGCCTTCCAGGATGATGAAGACAAATGACACCTCTATTGGCTACATCTGTTTTCTCACAACTTTATCAACAGTGGGTATTATCATTCTTTTAATTTGATCAATCTGATGGACACCTTATTGCTAGCCTTCCTTTCATATTTAATGAGATCAATGTTTTCTTTTTATAATTAATAAGTAGATTGGAGAGATATTCATAAGTATAGATAAAATATGCTGTGGAAAGAGACTCATCATGGACTTTAAGTACTGCTCTAGCATATGGTACAATCATATAAATGTGTGCCTTTTACTAAACATTATTTTCTATTATTTCACTTATGATACCGACCTACTTTTGCATAACTACCACCAGTGCAGCTCTTACCAGCTCACAAAAGCTACATCTGCACATCTCTTCCCAACTCTGTTTTCAGTGACTTCAGGTAGGTTTAAATCAGCTGTGGTAGGAATATTTACCCTATGGAAATCAGTAAATCAACTCATGCTACATATCAACACTGTTTTTGTTTTTTTGCAAGCCAGTTGATAAACATTCACTTGCATGCCACTGATTCCCACTTTGTTTTATATTCAGTAGTTTATGATATGGTTTACTATCTTTAAGGATAAATAACCTTTCATTACACTTTATTTTAAGGAATGTCCTAACTGTTCTTGCAAGTTTATTTCTTAGATTTATTTAGGATTACCTATCATGCATTACATATTTGAATTAACTTGTGAAGAATTTTCTTCTTTCCAAATGGCATTCCACTACAAAATGTGAAACTATGAATGTTTTCAACTTAAACACAAACAACATGAATATATAAAACCAGACTTTTGCCAAGTTTAATAGTAAATTAAACCCTAGGTTTAACTTTTTTTGTTTATTATTTTAAATGGAATATTGAAAATTTTATTTTCATATTTCTTTGAAGTTACATTTTCATTATGGTATCATTTTCTTTATACAGCTTTGTAAGAGAAGACTTTATCATAATCATAACAAATCTAACAATATCTTTCCACCGGACTTATTGGTTCAGACACAATATCATGTACTTTATAAATAATGACATTTTTACCCCCTCCTCCCTAGCATTGGCTAGTACACTAAAAGTAATGTTTAGTCAGTCATGATTATCTTAATCCTGAGTTGGGTTGAAATGTCTAGTACTGCATCTTAATATATTACTCTGAAATATGCTGCCATCTCTTTTATCATTGAAAATGTTTATTCTGCTCTACCTGTAATAGTGGGTTTTCATCATGTATATGAGATTCCACATTTAATTCAAGACATTCTCTCTTCTTTAACAATCCAGCAGATGACTGAGTGTGTTGGAGTTTCTGTCTGGAGCAAATCCCTTAAGGTCAAAAGCAGGCAGAAGTGAAACCTGAGAATGGCCCATAGGATCAGTGAAAATTGTCTTTCCAATACGGTCACCATAAAATAAGCATGAGTTAAATTCTTAATCCAAGAAGTGGAAGATTACCCAGGATGGGTATTCTGGAGACAACATCTTCTACACACATTCCATGGCCAAAGCCACGCAAGTTGGTTGAGAAGAAGCCCAGGGAGAGAGTTTTCACTTTGTACATGGTAAATTCATTATCA
The DNA here is from genome assembly GCA_031878705.1 of Tapirus indicus. Taxonomy (NCBI): domain Eukaryota; kingdom Metazoa; phylum Chordata; class Mammalia; order Perissodactyla; family Tapiridae; genus Tapirus; species Tapirus indicus. Next base: position 94,166,752 of record CM062925.1, on the reverse strand, counting down.
TACTCTTACATTCCTCAATCTTCTCCCCTTTTCTTTATTACTGTGCAAAGGAAGCCCTGGCATATCCATTGCATGTAGTGTCAGATGTCTTTGAGTATAGGCTTTAAAGAACCATCCCAGTAAATTGTTAGGGCAAGATTAAGGTTTATTGGCAAAATAACACATCCTAGATGAGTGAGCGCCTGATGCTAACGAATTCTCCTCTATCCACTCGTATATCCTTTTTTACCTTTTTGCATTTTTACATTTTCCCATTTAAATTACCTCTCTTTATGAATCCTCTAAACATAAAAATAATAAGATTTTTATGATTATTATTCAAAAACCTTTAATATCTATAACAACATTTTGAGGGTACATTATAAAACAAAGAAAAAGCTTGTATATGCTTATGATGCTTTCTTTAGTTTTATTTTGTATTACTAACATTGAAAAGAGAATACTGGACATAATTAAGATGGATCATATTTAATTTTGCTTGAACTCATGAGATTTTTCACTGTTTTATATATTTTTACTTTTCTTTTAAATACCTCACTCAAAGCAGTAACCAGAATTCTTGAAAAAGGTGTCTATGTTCATTGTCTCCATTGTTCATTTTTTATTCACTCTTTAGCCATTTCAATATAGTTTCTCTGTCTAGTAGTACACCAAACAAGGTCTAAGTTCTCAGGTTTTCTCCATATTAACAAGTTCAATAGACATTTAAAAATCTTCAGCTTATTTAAACATTCTACAAGAAAACATAAGAAAAACTTGTGACTTTGGTTTGGACAAAGAGTTCTTAAACAAGACACAGTAAACACAAAATATAAAAGAAAATCTTGATATGGAATTAATTAGGATTGAAAATGTTGGTCTTGATGCAGCCCTGATGGCCTAATGTTAAAGCTCAGCGCTTACTGCTTCAGTTCCCGGTCATGGAACCACACCACCCGTTTGTCAGTTGCCATGCTGTGGTGGTAGTTCACATAGAGGAACTAAAATAACTGGCAACTGGGATATACAACCATGCACCGGGGCTTTGGGGAGGAAGAAAAAAAAGAGGAAGATTGGCCACAGATGTTAGCTCAGGGCAAATCTTTCCCTGGGGGGAAGACAAGAACTATATATATATAAGGTCTTTGAAACCCAAGAAAACAAAAAGGTAAGCCACATACAGGGAGATAAATTTTTCAAAACATATATCCTGCAAAAGACTATATACAGTAAGTAGAAAGAATTATTACAACTCCATACTAAACACATAGGCAACAAAATCAAAAGTAGACAAAAGTTTTGAACAGGCACTTCAGAGAAGATATGTGATCGATTGGCTGGTAAGAACATTGAAAAGATGTTCACCCTGCCATTCATCAGGAAACACAAAGTAAAACCACAGTGACGTGCCGTTATCCACCCACTAGATGGTAAACTTTAACAGACTGGCGATGTGAGGGGGTTAGAACGTGGAAGAACTGGGCCCTCGCATCTTGCTGGCGGGAATCCCAGGTATCACAGCCACATTGGATTTGTCAGTATCTCATGAGTTGAACACACGTTTACTACATGACCCAGCAATTCCAGTCACGGGTGTTTATCCACGAGAAATGGAAACTATGTTCACACAAAGATGCATATCTAGGTGTTCATTGAAGCACAGTTTTTATCATCAAAACTGGAAGCAACTGAAATCCCCTTCAGCTGGTGTATGGATAGACAAATTGTAATATAGGTACAACATGAAGTGCTACTCAGAGATAAAAATCAAATATTAAAAATTTGTACATGCAACAACAGGAAGGAATCTCAGAAATGTTGTGTGAAATGAAAGAAATCAAACACAAAAATATAAACTGCATGCTTGCATTTATCTGAAAGTCTGGAAAAGACAAAATTATAAAGACAAAGCAATTCAGTGATTGTCCGAGGCCATTTGGTGGGAGGAGTTTGACCACAAAAAAATGAAATTAAAATAATTTGTGTAATGAATAAATAGGTAGATCACAGAAGTTAAGTCCAGAGACAATCATAGGTAGATTTAATTTTTAGTATATGAATAATGTGAAAACTTACATTCATTGCTAAAGTATAAATTGTTTTGTATTTTCTATTTATCTAAAAAATAAAAACACTCTCACATAATGCATCATATGTGTATTCCAAAATATCAACACATTACTAGTACAAAATTATACTATGTCGAACATGATGTAAATATAAGTAATTATTTACCTGCTTTGTGGGTTGCAGCTTTATAACCATTCATGATTATAAAAACCAAGAAAATATATTGGATACTTAAAAATTAAATAGAGCATATATGAAAATATACAACACACTAAAGATAGAAATAAATTTGGTAAAATATTTGCAACATGTTTTACAAATGAAGATTAACACCCTGATTATATGAAAATGTCTTAATATCAATAAAAAATGATTATTAATTATCTTTAAGATAAATGCCATAAGGAAAATAATTCATCAAAAAATAGACATCTAATAAATTTATTTTAAAAATGAAAAAGTATATCCTTACTAATCATTAAAGAAGTTATACTTAAAACACTATCTTATTAGTTACCCATCAAATATATCTATATACTTAAAAAGTGAGGACATTTCTCTCTTTCTTTCTGGTGTGACTGGACTGATTTTATTATCATGATGGTACTTCTCATCTGGCTCCCCACCTTTTGAGATCAGTAAAGATCCTGTATTTGCACATCCAAATATGTTCTTTTCTGTCCTAAACAGGAAGAATTCTTTCTTTCTGTGAGAGAGGGAAAAATTGTCTGTTATAATAAAGTAGGAAGGAGTTAAGGAAGAGTAAAAAAGAAAGTTCTATGAGCTGGAAGTGACTGATGTTTGTTTGTTTGTTTTGCTGAGGATATTGGCTCTGAGCTAACATGTGTGCCCATCTTCCTGTTTTGTATGTGGGAAGCTACCTTAGCATGGCTTGATGAGTGGTGCATTGGTCTGTGCCCAGGATTCAAACCTGTGAAACCCAGGCCTTAACCACTATGCCACCAGGATGGCCCCTGGAAGTGACTGAGGTTTTGATAATGGATTTGAGGAGAAGAGGTGTGTAACAAAATGTCTGACTTCTTTGTTGACGTTTGACTACTCACAGTTTTCAAGCTCTACCACTTTTTCTCCCCCTTTTACCCTACATGTGGAGAAACTGATAAGAAACCCACTGCTCTACCCTTTGGTGCCAAATGGAAGTTTGAACCATGCAAGCTTTTTCCTGCCCATAGGAATCCTCACCCACTCACCACAATGCAAATCCCAAATCCAACCACTATTACCTGCTCCCTCAAGCCATTTTTGGACCAGCTTGAGAGTTCACACTGCTCACCCCAAAAAGCCTCATTATGTGAGCAATAATCTTTTCATCCTCTGTTGTTGGGTGTGTGGCATCATCAATCTGGACATCTAAAGCAAATTTAGACAGAGAGGTTCACCCATTTCTGTGGAGTGACTACAACAGGGTGCCAATTGACCTATCATTTGCGTGCAATCACATTCTCAGTTTCCTAGAAACTGAAAAGGAAAATGAATATTCCTTTAGATTAATCCTTGTGGTTGAACTGGAATGTCAATCATAACAAAAACTCAAGATATTAATCTGATAAGGAAGATTCGAACGTTATTGGTGAGGAAATTCATTTTTATCTAATGGTTTCCAAACACTGCTACTAAATCCAAGGCCCACGAACTGAACATTTATTTTAAATAAATTCACAATTTTATTATGAAACCAATGTGATAAATATTAAAGCAAATAGAGCAGAGATAGCAATTAACAAATTGATTTCCCAAAAGAGATCATTAATATCTTCCTGTATTCTAGATTCTTTCACTGGCTAATAGCTGAAAAAGTGATCTACCATTTCAAGAGAAATAATTTGGTCCCCAAACACTAAACATCAAATAATTGCCTGTTCTTGAATATATGATTATATTGTTTTTCAATGTTTGGTAAAAATAATGTCATACCAAAAAAAGTTTCCTGAGGGATCACGTACACCAAAATACAAAGTTGGCTCATAATACCCAGCTGATTTTAAATGGTTTTGACTTTATAAATATTCCTTTCAGGTTCACTGGATTATTAAGGGATTTCTCATTGAACTTTATGACAGCACATTGAATGTTGGAAAACATCAGGTGGTAGTAAAAAATATATTCAATCATCTTGGGTGGGAAAGCCTTTGGACTTGTATGACTATAACTTTTACTCACTTAATCATTTAACAGACAGTTACTGACCTTCTCCTCTTACTGGATACTATTAGAGGTAGATGATTCAATTGTGTATAAAATAGAAATATTATTCCTTAAAAATAACAGTTTTAAGTTTAGAATGTGTTACAGCTGTGTTAACAGTTGGTTGCAAAATAGTGTAGCGAGTACTGTAATAAATACATCAGTGAATGCAAAAATGTATATATGAGGAGCACTTAGTCTGGCCCGAAAAGTCATGAAAGCCTCCAAGATGGAGTGATTCAACAGAGTACAGAGAGTTAAGTAGAAGGATGAAATTCTGGCTCACATTTGAATAACTATGGTAGTTTGGAACATCTGCAATGAAATTTGTGTCTGTAAAAGTTTACATAAGCTGAAATGTGAACAACAGAGAAATGTAGGAAAGATTAGAGGCAAGAAAGAAAGTTAGGTGTCAGTTGCAAAAAAAGCCAACAAAACAGAATGTCATTGCGGTTGGATCAAGTAAACAACATAAGTGAACAGATGTAAAAATGTGTAAACTATAAAATAGTTAGGAATTGGGGACAAATTGAATATTGGCATGAGGAACAGAAAAGCAGTGTTAAAGATAGTTGGCCTCTGGTTTGGAAAACTGAATGGATAATTCAGAGATAGAAAATATTTACTCCGGGTCTTGAGTGTTAGGTCCAATGTGCAGAGACACCAAGTTCTTCTCTGTATGGGATACTTTGACGAACATCTAGAATACCTCAGTGGGGATTTCTGGGAGGCATTTAGATGCAGAAAGCTGGAGCAGAGAAAAGAAATCTGGAATAGAAACATGTATTTGTGCATAATCAGCATATAGATGCCTATTGAAGATATTGGATTGGATAAGATCATTGAGCAAGAAGGTGTAAAGAGGGGAAGGTGGGGGGTCTTGGAGAGAGTCTGGAAACCATGTCATCTAAAGCACAGATAATAGGAGCAGAACCTCCAAGGTACAGAATCAAAATGGACAAATAATAAACTCAGGGACTGTTTTCTTCTGGAAACCAAAAGTATATTCAATAGAGTTCAGTACTACAGAGCTGCCAAAGAAAAAGAGGCTTTACTGGAGTTGAGAAGAGGGAAATTAATAGTAAACTTGGTGAGAGGATTTATTGGTTCAATGGGAAAGGAAGGTGGATTATACTCATTTAAGCTATAAATATGATTGAGAAATTGGGGGTAGATGCCCATTCTAAGGTGTTTGGTGGAAAAGTGGTGAAGGCAAGAGGACATATAAAGGAGTGACGAAGATAGGTTTCCAAGGAAATGTCAATCAAAATTTAAGAGGGGAGGTGCTTTTTATATTTTGTTATGTTTTACCTGTCTTGACTGTCTATACGATGCGTTTAAAGTAATCTGAGACAATGTCGTGTTCAAATCAGAAAATTAAATTAATTTATTTTATGCTCTTCTTAAGAAAGGAAGGGAATGATTTCAACTCTGTTAACTTTCAAGTGTTCAGAATCCAGCTTGGGTATATGGAAATGTTCTGTGGAATTTAGTTCTTCTAAACACTGCCCAAATGGTATTCACTTTGGACCATTCACGTACTTGAAGATAGAACTAAAATCTTTTAAATCTGTTTTACAACCTGGAAAATTATTCACTGCTGTGTATTTTGCTAAAGGACAAAGACAACAGATCCACAAACCAGTCGTTCCTTAATATTGATATTATATGTGTATTGGAAAAAAATAGAAAATGGAGATAAGCAAAAGAAAATTTTTAAATTACACCAAACAGGATGCCTAACGATAAATAGTTTTAATATTTTGATTTTGACTCTCATTTTACATTTTCCACACTTGGTTTTGGTAATTTTTAATATTCTGATGAAATGATGAAGTGAATATTTTATGAGATAAACTTACAACTTAAGAAAGTATTTTGATACATGCCAGCAAAGCCACTTACATTCTTAATGTTGCCTTTTTTCCTCTATATTTAAAGAAAATTACGACACAGACTTGGTGGTTGTATTGATTATAAAATTTTAATTGAAATACTCTCTCCTTTTTTATAGCTCCTTGGTGGATTTTATAGCTTGGAATTTCTACCAGGACCAATCCTTTCATACTGAAAGTATAAGCATAATCCACACATAATTCAGAGTGCTTATCTGGATTCTACTTTGAATTTAACATAACATCCTGGTGAGCCAGGGCTATCTTTTCACACCTAATTGATTATGTTTTACAGAGTCAAGATTACTCAGAGAGTGTGCTCTGGAGGAGTTTATTGTGGAATTGTTTATCTGTTGCATGGCAACAGGCAATAATTCAGCAGTCACTGAGTTCATCCTCTTGGGCCTCACAGATGATCCCAAGCTTCAAGCCATTCTCTTCTGTGTGTTTCCGCTGATTTACTTAGTTATGGCCTTGGGTGATATTGGTTTGATTGTGCTAATGCACGTCAATCCTCAACTTCAGACCCCCATGTATTTTTTCCTCTGTCATCTGGCTTTCATTGATTTTTTGGGTACCTCTGCCATCACTCCAAACACCCTTGTGAATTCTTTATGTGAAATTAAAAGTATGTTATTTTGTGCACGTGTGACTCAAGTGTGTTGCTTTGTCACATTTTCAGTTTGGGAATTATTAATGCTGTCCATCATGGCCTATGATTGGTATATGGCCATCTGCAAGCCTTTACTCTATGTAGTTCTCATGCCTAAGAAACTCTTCATTCAAATGGTCAATAGCTCTTACATTGATGGATTCACTGTGGGACTCATACAAGCAGTGGCTGCATTCCATATGTCTTTCTGTGACTCTAATGTGGTCAACCAGTTCTGCTGTGATGATGTTCCCTTGATTGCTCTGGGTGTTCTGATACTCAGGTCAAGGAGTTGATGTTGTTAATCATTGCTGGGTTCAATGTTTTTTGTTCTCTTATCATTGTTCTCATATCCTATGTATTCATCATATTTGCCATCTTAAAGATCCACTCTGCTGTAGGAAGACAGAAAGCCTCTTTTAATTGTGCTTCTGACCTGTTTTCTATTACTTTATATTATGGGACACTCAGTTTTATGTAGTTTCAGCCCAAATCAAAACAGTCACTAGAGGAAGACAAATTTGCCTCAGTATTCTATGCCCTGGTGATTCCCATGCTGAACCCATTGATCTACAGCTTGAGGAATCAGGAGGTAAAAGATGCTTTGAAAACAATTATTGAAAAGGTGTATTCTAGTAATCAATAATGAATTGTTCTGTTACCAAAGAAGTACTGGATAAAGAGTTAAGAAATTTTAAATCAAGGCTTGTACAAAGACGCCAGTAAATGCCAGAAACCACCAGTAAGTCTAGGAACCTTTGTCCTCTGGGGCTTAGTTTCCTGACATCTATTTCCTTGAAAATGTTTTGGCTTACACATAGTATAAATTTCAATGTCTGTTTGTTTAATAGTTAAATTCTAAAAAAAATAAAAATCATTTATTTTCTTTGAATGTGAGATGCTTCAAAAAAGAGATGAAGAATAAAGCATCTAAAAGTCATAATTTTATCTTGTTTCACTACAATACTGAGAATTTTAGGCTGTCTTGAAAGACATGAACTATGCAAATAATATTGCAAACACCAAGTAATATTTTCTCTCATGGTTGAACTGAGGGAAAAAGTAATAAGGTGCTTGGTTGAAAGGTTTTGGTTTGAAAATGCCTGAAAAGTGATATTACTCTTCGCTTTACAACGTCCCTATTGATATAGTTGAACATTTTTTTAAGATTTTATTTTTTTAGAGTTGTTTTAGGTTTACAGCAAAATTGAGAGGGAGGTACAGAGATTTCTCATATACTGCCTCCTGCCTCACAGGCATAGCTTTCCCATTATCAAGGTCACTCACCAGAATGGTACATTTGTTACAATAAATGAACTTATGTGACACATCATAATCACTCAAAGTCCGTAGTTTACCTTGGGATTCACTCTTGGTGTTATATATTCTATGGGTATTGAAAAATATATAATGACATATCCATCGTTGTAATATTATACAGAGTATTTTCACTCCTCTTAAAATCCTCTATGCTCTGTCTATTCATCTTGCCTCCACCACCACCCCTGGCAACCACCAATCTTTTCATTGCCCCCATGGTTTTGCCTTTTCCAGAATGTCATAGAGTTGGAACCATGTGGTATGTAGCCTTTTTAGATTGGCTTCATTCACTTAGTAATAAGCATTTAAGATTCCTCTGTGTCTTTTTATGGTTTGATAATTCATTTCTTTTTTAGCTCTGAAGAATATTCCATTGTATGGATGTACCACAGTTTATTTATCCATTCACCTACTGAAGGACATCTTGGTTGCTTCCATGTTTTGACAATTATGAATAAAGTCACTATAAACATTTGTGTGCAGGTTTTCTTGTGGATATAAGTTTTCAGTTCCTTTGGTTAAATACCAAGGGGCATGATTGTTGTATTTTATGGTAAGAGTATGTTCAGTTTTGTAAGAATCCACCAAATTGTCTCGGCTGAACATTTTAACGTGATTATTCAAGCACTACCCCTTCTGTATTTCCCTCACATTCAGCCAGCATTTTAGCTGTGCTGATTATTTCTGGGTGGAGGGAGGCAAACTTTATTCTCCATGGTTACTAAGAACCCAATTGTCCTGTCCATGTTAATTTTTAGTTTTTGCATTTGCCCATTGTCAGTGACATCATCACTGGGCATGGAAGTTCTAAAGATGCCCTGTGAATTCTTGTGTTCCAGATGTACTTTTCCTGGCCCCATTGTGCGTTGGCACCCCTAACTTCCTATGTTAATCATAGTTGATTCCCTTAGGCAGCACACTAATTCCTTCCTTGCTTGCTGATCTGCTGGCTTCAAGTAGTCATAGATTCAAGTTTGTTAAAACACTAATTGAGACCCTGGTGGAAATATTTGCCCTCAGGAATCCTAGACCTATAACATGAAGGACCTAATATTGTAGGAATCTGAGGCACAAATTCAGAAATTGGGTAACAGGGTGTAATGATGAGAAAGACTAGTCCTGCTACAACTTCTTCACTTCCAGATCCATGATTTCATGCTCTTGGATACACTATATTGCCTATAACCTATATTGCCATTGGTTTTTAACCTACAGTGTGTCATGGAGGATAGTGTTCCAACGTAGCAAGTTCTTTTTCTTAGCTGAGCTGTCAATATGCCATTTGGGTTTCTAATCAAGCCAGCTGATTGTTGGTGATGAGATACATGTGAAGATAATTCCTAATATGCCATGGTCATGTCAAACTTTTATTGATGTAAAACGTATTTCTTCTTCTGAGGAAATATTGTATGGTTTACTATCTAATATATCATTTAAGCTGTGAGAAGGTGATATTCCCTCAGACACTGCAGGTTGAGAAAGGAAATCCATATCCCACTTATTAATTTCAGTAAGGACAAATTGCTGTTCCCTCCAATATTGAAGAGATCTGATATAATTGACTTATCACTGTGTTTCTGACTTGTCTTTTAAAACAATGTTGCCATATTTAGGACTTGGGATAGGTCCCTGATTCTAACAGATTGGACACTTAATGTTGATAGTACTAGAAGGGAGCCCATGGTATTGAATACATGTATATATATAAGGTTCATTCCTGACATTGTGGCTACTCTGTTGATGATGTCATTGAATAAGCCCTGGGATTGCAAGAGAGAAGAGAGGGTGGCTGCTATCTATATAATAGGTCCCCCAATTCATTTGCTGTAAACCTCCTTTGCTATAGTTACCCTTTAGCAGTTAAAAAATTAAATCAGCATGCTTTGTGCCCACTCATACAAATTCATCTAAAATCCTCTCATCCAGAATGCCATGTTCTTGGAGACTTGCTACTGTCAGTCCCCTGACCACTGTCCAGCACTGTTTATCACTGTCTACGAATCAGTGTAAAGTCATACATTGCTTAATAATGGGGATACTTCCAGAGAAATGTGTTGTCAGGTGATTTTGACATTATAAGAATGTCATAGATTGTACTTACACATGGTTTAATTATTATTTGCTTATAGCTCCACAGACTATTTAGCTTCAGATGTAGAGTTGGATCTTTGGCGCAATTTATCAATACTTGGTAGCCTTGAAAAGTCTAATGGCAAGCTAATTCACTTTGATCTGATACATACTGCGACTTCTTACTGAAATTCAAAACTTTTAAAATTCATACTAAAGTATGAAAAGTAAATAAAAAACAGTGAAACATATTGTAAGTTGTTTTCCATGTGTTGAAATAAACTTTGCCAACAGGTACTAATTCTTTATTATATTTGGGTTCAGCATAGTGATCTGAATCTCAAGTGCTTGTCCCTTGCCTGTTAGACAAATTGGGTCCCAAAAGATTAACCATCATATAATTTTCATGCTTGTGAGACATCATTACATTGTTTTGTTTAGAAATTGCTGAAAGTGATGCAATACAAGGAATATGTTTTAGAGGGACTGATGAATGATATAAATTATACTCACCATTCTTAAATAAAGTTAAATATTGTTGGCATTCACAGTTTGTCTCAAAGTCTATTGGACTCTTGGGTTATGTTGTGGATTACTCAAAGGCAGCAGGGAGTAGGGAAAAAATCAAGGTAATTGAGGTAGTAAAAAAGGGTTTGGAGTAATACAATCTTTATATTCATTTGTTCTGCTACTCAACTATAGTATTTGGAGCATCTACTAATTGCTGAGTCCTACCAGGTAATGGGGAAAATATAGAACTGTCTTTACTTACTAAGAATTTGAAATTCAGAGTAGGTTACAAGTAAATTGACAGGTGAATGAATTGTTGGATATAACACTCGAGAGGTAATGAAACACCTCTAGAAGGAAGTGAAATTGCACCTGAGATCTGAAGAATAAATAGGAAGATAGGAGCCAATGAGAGAAATGAAGACAAAGGTGGGGATATTCTGGCCCAACTACACACAAAATTCCATGGTGACATCTGAGAAACTGATAGTAGGCAACATGGCTGGAGCATAGACATTACATGAAGAATGTCACAAGAGTTCACTCTCATCTGCAAAGAAGGGTTTCTTTATCAAAGGTTAAGTTAGCCACGTTAAGAATTTTGGACTCTATCCTAAAGTCAGTGGGAAACAACAAGCTAAGATTTGCAAGTTAGAAAGTACACTCGAGGTGCTGTATGCACAGAAAGTGTGGTGAGGCTAGTGGCTAAGATAAATGTTAGAGGACAATGACCCAGAAAGTTGTGATAGAGGTATAATAAACAGGCATAAGAGTACAGAAGGTGTAAGAAGTAGACAGTTTTAAAAAATGGGTTAAATAATTAGTAGTGTTTAAAAATTAATTCTTTATTAGTGGAAGTTAGAGGTATAAATGACAATTGTCTTCTTGGTTTCTTACCTGTCTTCTTAACTGGTTGAAAGACAGCACCATTCACTTAGAAAATATATGCTCCAAGGAATATGAGTAAGATTGGGTGGATTTTGAATTTCTGGATACTCTTTTGAACATGTTAAATTTAGGTACCTTAGTAACATCAAAATGAAGTTGTCTGAGAATCTCTTAAATATGGCCTAGAAATAAAGACTTTTGTATCACTAGCATGTAAAAGACAATTGTTCCCATAGCACTAGATGAGAGTGTGCAAAGATGACATGAATTGGCTTAGGAGAGAACTGCAAAGTAATAGTTTATTTAAAGCATAAACAAAGGAAGAAGAACTGCCAAGGAAAATAAAAGTGGTTAGAAAGATTGGAAAATCCAGAAATTCTAGTGACTTGGAAATAAATAAGAAAACCACTGGTTCTCATGATGAAAGCTGATGTCAACGGTGTCTACTGCTATAGAGATGTCATAAAAGAAGTCTCCAGTGTCTTTGGGAATATGAAGCACGTTGGTGAACTTGGAATGACTAACTGAATTGCAATTATGCTGAGAACAAATTTCAGAATACAATGCTTTCAGATATACACAAGAAGGATGAGGTGAATGACTTTTCCAGGGTGTTTGGTACTGCAGGGATGAAGAGAAGAACAGAGGTTAATGGATAAAGGTAAAGGAAGAGAAGTCAGAAGTCAATGGTGAGGCTTTCTGAATGTATCTTATTTTTAGATTGATGGAAAAGATTGAATAAATTAGTAGAGGAAGAAGATATGGGAGAGAAAAGAGTTTGGGAACCAAAATATAGGTTTAGATATTAGAAAAAGAATACCCCACCCCCATCACACACCCCAAAAAGTGGAAAGAATAGATGTGGAAGCAGGTAGTTTTGTGCAACTAGTGACAAGAAGTTGAGAAAGGTCCAATTTAGTTCTTTAAGTGTTCTTCTGATGTTGGAATTGTCAGGAACTACTGAAAGTAAGGTGGGTGGTGTGGGGGAGTAAGAAAGCATCCAAAGAGTTTAAAAAGCTACATACAGACTGGGAAACAAAATACTGATTTGGGAAGAAGCAGGTCAAGTAAGTGACTACTTGACTTTGAATGTGATAAATCTGTAGTAACTCACTTTTACCTAGATAGTGTTGTTGGTAGTTCAGGAACAACTGCAAAGAGAAGAATATTTCTGAATACCCAAATTTTAGTATATCTTACAGGAAATAGGGCAAGAAAGTTTTGGATGTTGGAAAGAGAAGTTGTAGTAATAAATCATGCAGTCTAAGCTGTATAGAGTAAGAATGGACTAAAGGAGGTGAAGTAGATAAAGGATAATTAATGGAGTGAAAGGAATAGTGATTTGAATAGGTTAGTGAAAAGTCATGGTGTCATAACTGAGGTGAAAAGAAAAGAGTGGAAAGTTGTAGTCATAAGATAATGTTTTAATTTTGGAAACTTAGCATTCAATTTCCAGATAAAACAGTTTTCAAAGTGGAGCCATGCAAACAGAAGCTCAAGTGGAGTGGTGGGTCACTAATAGCAAGAGTCTGAGAAGCCGTATTATTAAACAGGTGATGTGCATGGCACTGATGACAGCTTTGTGGAAGAGGAACAGAATGATCTCAGTACCAGCATCTTCAGTGAATCAGAGGGAAGGACCTGGCTATTCATGTGACAACAGTGAATATGAGCAGAAGCCTGAAAGTGTCGGGCAAGTTCCACAGCTGCAAGATGTAACGATAAATAAGGACAATGCCCCACACATGAATAACACCTTATCTCACCTACTAGGCTTGAAATATGTGGAGAGTTCCAAATGGAGCAGCATACAGAGAAGTGACTGGAGAGAAGTAGATTTTCAAGGAGGAGCCAAGTTTCAGTTTAAGGAAAGGAGAATAAAATGATTGAAGATGTTGGAGAGTTTGGTAATATCAGAGCAAGAGTTACACAGGCTCCAACATCTCAGAGAAATATCAGCACTAGAAAGAATAAGAGCCAGGAAAGGCAAAGATTTGGGATCACAAGTTAGCAAGGCAGTGGAAGAACACTTGAAAACATTGCAAAAAGAATGACCTCCTACAGTCTTCAGTGTGATGGGATTACACACAGGTTTCTGCACAGCAACCCTCAATCTAAATACTATTAATATTTTTAAAGAGCTAAAATTGATTTAACACACAGTATCAGATGCACACGGTTCTAAACACTTGACATGGACAAACTTGTAGATTGCCTTTCCAAAATTGCCCTGGTCTCTGGTTAATGGAGAAGTTCTTGCTTCTCTGAAAGGTGATCGTTTCCATAAACTATGAATTGATGTTAGGGAATCAAGGACTAGTTTACAGAGCCATTCTGCTTCACTCTACACTAATCGTGAAACATGAAGAGGCCTTAAGCTCTCACCCTCAGTTTCCATATCTGAAAGTGAAGATGATATCCATATTGCCAATCTATAAGGTTGATGTAAAGGCATTCTGAGATAGAGTACTGAAAAAAGAAAATCAAATTTATCTCTCTTCTGCTCAAGTAAAGATCATGAAAGTTGCTTCCTTTTAATAAGCCAGAGACAGGCAGCTTCTATTTCTACAAACTCATCCTAGATTTTTTTTCTTATCCTGATTTGCATTTGGATGTTTGAAGGTTCATGATAAATGCGTTTCCTGAATCACTTATGTATTTTTAATCCTAGTATGCCTCTTTCCAAAAAAAAAAAGATGAGACTGTCCACACTCATAAGGATTTTTTTCTCCCTTTAATTTACAAAACTATATAACAATTGAAGGAAAACTAGGAACCATAGTGAGTAAGAGAACAAAATAAAAATTATCCTGAATATTTGGTATAGAGATCATCAGGATTCAAATCTGTTATGACCTCTCATATTACTTCTTCTGGAATCAATATTTTTAATTTATTGCTTCCTGTTAATTACATTTTTGAAGGAATTAGTATATTTTTAAGTATTCCAAGAATTAAAAAAATATTTTTCTCTGTTCAAATAACTGTCATTAATTTCTCTTATTAAAAACAGTAATGAGAAAGATTATTCCATTACATAAAATTTTAAATAAAATATCTTTCTATCTTTACAAATCCCCATAGAGTTTCATGCTCTGGAATTTCTGCCTAGAACAAATCACTTCATTCTGAAACCAGAAGTAACATGAAGATTCTCCTTTGATTGTATTTAACATAAGATCATGTGGGTCAGAACCAGCTCCTAACATCTGCTTGATTATTGCCAGTGGAGACAAGAAAACTCAGAATGTATGCTCTGGAGCATTTTAAAATAAAAAAAAATTTTTTTTTAACTTTTAAATCTATTCCATGGCCGAAGGTAATCATTCAGCAGTGTCCGAGTTTATCCTCTTGGGGCTCACAGACAGTCCAGAGCTTCAGGCCATTCTCTTTCGTGTATTCCTAGTAATCTATTTAGCTAGTGTCATGGGTAATCTTGGTTTGATTGTGCTAATCCAAATCAGTCCTCACCTTCACACACCCATGTACTTTTTCTGAGCCATTTGGTTTTTGTTGATTTTTCTTTTACTTCATCTGTCACCCCAAACACGTTGGTGCATTTCCTGTGTGACAGTAAAAGTATAACATTTTATGCATGTGCCATTCAGGTGTGCTGCTTCATCACATTTATAGTTTGTGAACTGTACTTGCTTGCAGTTATGGCATATGATCAGTATGTTGCCATCTGCAGTTCTTTGCTCTATGTCATTCTCATGCCTAGAAAACTCTTATTGAATAATTACTAGCACATATGTTTATGGATTTGCTGTGGGTCTTGTCCAGACAGTGGGAACATTACACTTATCTTTTTGTGTCCCCAATGTGGTCAACCAATTCTACTGTGATGATGTTCCCTTAGTTGCTCTGGCCTGTTCTGACACTCATGTCAAAGAACTGATGTTGTTAATCATTACTGGGTTCAATATCCTTTGCTCTCTACTGATTGTGATAATTTCTTATGTCTTCATCCTCTTTGTCATTCTGAGGATCCATTCTGCTGGAGGAAGACAGAAAGCTTTTTCTACCTGTGCTTCCCACCTGACTTCCACCACAATATTTTATGGGACAATCATTTTTATGTATGTACTGCCCAATTCAAGCCATTCTCTAAACACAGATAAATTTGCTTCAGTGTTTTATGTGGTAGTGATTCCCATGTTAAACCCATTGATCTATAGCTTGAGAAATCAGGAGGTAAAAAAAAGGACTGGAAAGAATTAAAGAAAAGCTGTTTGGCTAGCAAATAACTGAAAACCCACTGGACAGGGAGCGAGCAGAGGACTTTGAGTTGTGTTTTATCTAGAGTCACAATGCTGATAAATGATAGAGCCAAATGCCTCACTTCAAGTGCTCACATTCACCCAGAATATGTCTCACCAGCTGTTTCATTCTCAGTGATTTCCACATGAAAGGCATTTTGTAAATTTTGAGTTGAATTGTAAAAGGAGAAAGACAGGAAGCTCTGAATCCTGTTTGACCATGAGTTCTTCTTCATAATTAAAGAAAGAGAGAATTGGGATTTAGTGGCTTTATCTTAATTATGTGTCATACTGAGAAATTTGGGTAGTACTGAAATCAGTCAACATCATCTATCTTCTGTTTCAAACTTGCTGCATAGATAATCTGGAAAACATGTCAAAGTGTAATAGCAAGGATTTTGTGTTTTAACACTGGGTAATTTCTCTAACACTTCACCTTCTGCATTCAGCTGGCGGGATAGAACCAGTAGAGCTACTTGACACGGAGCACTTACTGACATCAACTCTGTATCAGTTTAGTTCATTGGAGCCACTTCACACTATTATAATTAACTGCCTGTTCTATATAAGCGTGTGGTTAGGAGCGTAGACTCTTCATTCACATAGTTTGGTTGACAACTTTAACTTATCCAAGTAATAGCTGCTGTCATTGGTAAATTATTTCACATTTCTGAATCTTGGTTTCCTCATCTGCAAAAGACAATAATTGTTCCTTTCTCTTGGACTCATTATGAGAATTAAATAAGATTATAAATATAAAAGACATTGCACAGTTCCTAGCATAGACCAAGCACTTCAGAAATGCTGACTATTATACTTAATTATTAACTTTGTTATTGGATGCATGATCCTTTTATTTGGTTTCAGGTAGTGGGGTATTAGCCTTTTTAGAAATAGTTGGCAGCACGATATGCTTCATTTTAAAAGCAACAAAATGAAAACATAAAAGCTAAGGAGTTATTTGTTGTGATCTTTAAAGCAACTTAATTCTTTAAATTTCTTTTTGGGTGTGTTTATGATCATATTTTAAACTGATTCTTTTTAGGGTCCCCTTGAAGCTTTAAATGAAGTGTCTCAGTCAATTTTCATACCCCCTACTGCGATGGGTAGTTAAAGAATAAAGAAATTCAAAACATTTTATGTTGTTCATTAACACAGTTGTAGCTGACAACTGGAAAAAATAAGATTTGAACTCAATTTTGTCCAACTATAAAGCTTAATCTTTTAATGAGTACCTTACATTTCCAACTATACAAATTATACAACACTGGGATTAAAAGAAAACTGAATGGTGACTCACAAAAATGTCTGCCAAAAACTAGATTTAAATTAAATTTTTCATAAGTTAAAAAACAATTGGAAAGATATGTGAGCCTGAGTCTGGCACAGAAAATGGATCCCCATGTTGCTCACACATGCTGGAAAAGAAAGTAAAGGGAAAAGTCAACATCCATGGGGCAGAGGTCCTTCTGCCTTTATCATCCCTTATCCCATCAGTGATGCTAACTTCAGCTGTTTCTGAGACTCTCCCATCTCCCCCAAACCCGATTCATAGCTACTTCTGTCCAGTCTAATCATATTTCACTTTGACACTTTTTTGTGTGTGTGTGAGGAAGATTAGCCCTGAGCTAACATCTGTTGCCAATCCTCCTCTTTTTGCTGAGGAAGACTGGCCCTGGGCTAACATCCATGCCCATCTTCCTCTACTTTATATGGGACGCTGCCACAGCATGGCTTGACAAGTGGTGTGTTGGTCTGCACGAGGGATCCAAAACTGCGAACCCCAGGCTGCTGAAACAGAGCACGTGAATTTAACCGCTACACTACTGGGCTGGCCCCTCACTCTGACATTTTGATGTCACAGGGTCCCATTTGCTATTACAGTCATGTGTTGTTTAACAATGGAGATACTTTGTGAGAAATGCATCATTAGGTGATTTCCTTGCTGTGGGAACAACATGGAGTTTACTTACACAAACCTAGGTGGTGTGGCCTACTACACAGCTAGGCTCTATGGTGCTAATCTTGTGGGAACACCATCATATAGGCTGTCTGTCCTTATTTAAAACGTTATTATGGAGTGCATGACAGTATATAATTGCCTTGGTTTAGAACCTAAGGAAAGGACCTTAATACACACACAAACACACACACACTCACACACACACACTTTTCTCATCTATAAATTGAGACTTTCTGGAGTATGATCTCTAATGGTCCTCAACTTGTGTGATTACTTATATAATAAGAAGCCAGCATTCTATGCTTAATTTAATTACTTACAGACCAAATTGAGTGCTAAGAAGAGGCCTGAGGGAAAAAAAAAATCTATAAATATGCAATCACTAGCGGTTCTTCTTCATAGATTGCATTCTAATATTACTTTGCTGAGTCAAAATATGTAGAAAAAATATGCGCTCCTCTGAACTAATACATAAATAAGAAATATAATTGAGAAAATATGAAGGAAATACAAGTAAGCATATAAAAAAGTGTAAATTGAATTCATCAGAGTACTTACATTCTAGATATATTACTGAAAATCTTATGCCTATAAAACAGATGGTATTTTAATTAAATTAAAGTATATGTGCAAGCAATTTTAAATTCACATATTTTTAAATGACCCTTTTTTGAAGGTAAAATGGATTAAGGACCACTTAATTTATCTATTTTGTAAATCTTGATTTTTAGGTATTAAACTTGGAAAAGTGTGACATTTCTTAGTATTGATAAGAGGATTAAATTAGTTGATAAATGCTAAATACATAGAAGTAGGCCTAACAATAGCCAACATTCATAAATGTCAGCTATTCTTATTCTTATTCTTGTTACTGCAGAATGTTTTAGAACCGGGTGATAGTCTTTTATTCAACTAAAGCATTTAAAGACAATTTATACAGAAAGAGCAATGTTCTTTTTAGAACACTCTGTCTTCATTCAATAAGCTGAAAACAACTTAAGAGTATCTAAATTAAAGAAAATCTAAAACAAAGTCTAAAATCTTTTAATATCAAAATGCAAAGACAATTGCTTGGAATCTTATTCAAAGTAGACCACTAATCAGTTTTAAATACAAAAACACCCACTTTATTTACAGGAAAATGTCTTCAGGATTGTCTATGTCACTGGCAATAATGATAATAAAGCTGATGTTTACCAACCCTAAGTATTAGGTGCCAACAATGATACCATGGTCCTTACATGTATTTCTATCTACATGCTCATTCACCAGTTTGTGAGATGAGCATTTTCCTTATTTTACAAGTAACGGGGGCTTTGTATGCAACAACACTAGAAGTAGCAAACCTCAAATTTGGGGCCAAATCTTTCTGAAATTAGTCACCTTCTTCACTAACCTTGGACACTGACAAAGATGGATTATTTCCTACTGTTTTTTTAAATCAACTTTTTGATTCTATATCCAGATTTTAAAAAACAAAAACAAAAACCACTAGGGAGACTGCAGAAGGAGGGTGAAGATACAAAAATTTTATGTAGGTATATCTGGAGACAAAATGAAGAATGTTTTGACTGAGGGGCCAGTGTTTCAAGAGATGAGCCCAGTCCCCTAGAGCAACTACTGGAGTCCACTTTTAGAGGCTGCACAGACCGTGTGCATCTGCCCAAGAAGGAGCTGAAGGACATGTCTGTCAAGTGCACTTGAATGTCTTAGTTCATTTGCCTGAGAAAAGCCAAGTTTACTTTGTGAAGTGATTGCTGATAGTAAGGAATTTAAATTGTCCAAAGACATAAAAACTTCAATTCAGTTAGTGTCTAAGCACTGCTGTTGTACATAATTTTATGCAGCAGAAGGTGCAGTGAATCCCCAGAAGAGCAGTGTTCCTCAGGTGAGGCATCAAGATCCTATAGGCCTCATTTCTTTACCTGTAAAAAGAGAGACTGTCTGTGATGCTTCTATACATCTTGTATCTGATGTGAGGACATGAGCTTGTATTTATCCACATAAACATTCACTCAAAAGATAAAGTGTGGTGCATAGAAACACCATGTTTCTCTCAAATCTGCCTTAAAAATCTGAGAATTCATTCAACTCACAAGGTTCTCAGAGCACCTCATGGCAGCGTATCTGAGTTATTTACAGATTAAGTGCAGAAGAGGAAACAATCACCTTGTATTACAAACCTCAAACTGTATTATATATAAAGACTGCCACTATCATGAATTCCTTCTAAAATAAGGATAATAAGATAAAATAATATGATAATACTAAATCACTAATTTAATTACTTTTTATGAAGTATCAAAATCATAAAACCATATCAAATCACTAATTTTTAAATTTCATGTCATGATCTTGTAATGGTGATTGAATAAATAGCAGACACAGACAGATGACATTATAACTTAAGATTATTTCTATTTGAACAAAGGTGCAGATACATTGAACTGATTCACTTCATAACACAATTTCTTATACAAATGTCTTTCAATTATATTTAAAAGTCTGATAATGACACATTTAAGTCTACATAATCCATAACACTCTTATTCTTAACACCCATAGTGTTAAGAAAATAAAATTCAAACAGACTTGAATTTTCTTTTAGAATGTTCATATTACTAGTTATGTGACCTTAGACAATTTATAAATAATTGGGAACCAGACGTAAAACCTCACACATCTGTTAGGTTTGTTTGATTGTATTAAGTAGGACTACTTATTCAAGTACCTGGCAGGTAGTAGAAATCTAAACAGGCTTTGTGCTCTTACTTGAAGACTTATAAATCTTTGAGAGCTCAATGAATTAATCTTTAATTATAGACAACAAACATTTATATAGCAAACACATAGCACTTATTATCACAGGATATTGTTCTAAACGTTTCATAAATATTAACTTGTCTAGTCTTCAAAACAAACTGATGAGTTGGGTCCTATTATTTTCCAGAATTGGAAAGAGTCACACAGAGTTCGAGTCAATTGTCCAAGGTTGCCCAGTTAATAAAGGAAGGAGATAGAATTCAAATTCGGGTGGTCTGATTTCCAGAGTTCTGAGTTCTAGCAAAAACATGCTGCTGCCTTTGCTTGAGATACACACACGTGTGTGTGAGAGTGTATTTGGACAGAATTTCAGTGGTCTGTAAAGGCTGTAATGGCCTAAATGGGACTCTTTGAATCATCCTGACTTTCCAGGATTGGCTTGGGCCCTTGTAGAAAGTATCAAGGCCTGTTGAAGTAACAGACACATTTTCAGTCGATTGGGAAAGAATTACAAGAAACGTCAGCAACAGAAAGCTTGATTCATTTCCCGTCTTGTATTTAATAAATAATTTATTGTTATTTTCTTAATTTTATTATGTTTAAGGTTTCACAACCTTTACCCAAGACTTTCTTTGAGGCGTCTTTCACCTCTTTGTTCCGTAGACTATAGATTAAGGGGTTCAACATGGGGATCACCACTGTGTAAAATACAGATGCCATCTTGTCTGTATCCAGGGAGTGCTTCGATTTGGGCTGTAGGTACATAAAGATGAGTGTGCCATAGAAAATAGTGACAGCCACCATATGGGAGCCACAGGTAGAGACGGCCTTGCATCGCCCCTGGGTAGAACGGATCCTTAGGATGGCAGCAATAATAAAGATATAGGAGATGAGGACAATGGAAGAGGAACAGATCATATCAAAACCAGCAAAGGCAAAGATCAGAATTTCCTTCATGTGTGTGTCTGAGCAGGACAGAGCCAAGAGAGGGAGGTCATCACAATAGAAATGGTTGATTACATTGGGGCCACAGTAAGTTAGACGGAAGGTGATAATGGTATGGAATAGGGAAACCAGAAAGCTGTATATATATGGAACCGCCACTAATTGAATGCAGACTCTTTTTGACATCCGTGTTGAATAATGCAGGGGACTGCAGATGGCTACATAGCGGTCATAGGCCATGGAAGCTAAAAGAAAACACTCGGTGATCATGAAGGTCAGAAAACAGCCCAGTTGTGTTGCACAAGCATGGAAAGGAATAGTGTTGTGTTCCACAACAAAATTCACTATCATTTTTGGCGTGATAGCAGAGGAGTAACAAAGGTCAACAAAGGCCAAGTGGCTGAGGAAATAGTACATAGGTGTGTGGAGTCGAGCATCAATCCTGATTAAGGTGATCAGTCCAAGGTTGGCCAGCACTGTGACCACATAGATGGCTAAAAACACCACAAAGCACGGGATCTGAAACTCTGGCTGGTCTGTAATCCCCTTGAGAATGAATTCAGTGACATAAGTGATATTAACTTCAGCCATTTATTCTGGTGGATTTTGCTGCAGTTAAAGAATAAAAATGACACGTCTCATGGCCTCTGCAGTGTTGGGGGAAGGTGATCACTGGTGTTTTATCACCTTGAATCAGGCCATCATGTGGGCAAAAAGTGCACCCCTGCTCTCTAATGACATGCCATTCTTGCCCCAGGGAAAGTAGTCTTTTACTCTCAAAATAGTCTTCTTAACACTTATTTTGCCTTGTAATTTTAGAAAGTATGAGAGGATGCTGGTTAAAAATTAAATATCTGAATGAAACCTCTTGAGACAAGTAATACTAACATTTTCATGTTTTTGCTGCCACTATCTTTTCTATGCATATATAAATATGGTATTCATAAATATGTAATTCATAAATAAAACTAAATTTATATTCCCCTGTTTTTCAATTGGGTGCATGTTCCCATAGACTTAAAAATTTATTAAAGTGATCTTTTATGACTGACTTTCCTATATCCTTTTTATATAGAATAAATACTTGATGCTATAGAAGCTAAAAGAAAATTAATCAGAAGTAAGGGAAAACATACAATTTTATTTGCATACAAATTAAAGAGACTTACTATTTTTCCAATTCAACGTTCACCATATTTTGAAGTTTATTGTCCAAAGAGTTAACATTAAGTAGTTTATCAGATAACTTATTACTCTAAACTACATATAGATAAATATCTTTCCCCATAAAAATATCTCAATTTATTTCAAGGGCTTAAAATATCCAAAGCACTTACTCGTGTAGGTTCACTTTTTAGTGATATGTCCTAAGGGAGTATTCAGCTGTAACATGTCTTATGGAAACATATAGGTGTAGGAAGATGGAGTTCCTGATGTGTGTTTCAGAATAATTGTAATTATCTGTGTGTCCTCCAAAGAGGCAGAATGTATGTCTGAAGAAGAGGACTAGTCTCATTAAACCCAATATTAGCCCATTTGAATTTTTTTGTCCTGGATTTATTTTCCACAAAGTGGAACCATAAAATGCTAAGAAAGAGACGAGTCTTGCAAGATCTTCACATCTAACTTTTTCATATTTCAAATTTTATTTATTACTACTATTAATACTTATCTGTTGCAATTGAGTGCTGTTCTTATCAGATACTCTACTTAGTGCAACACATGAATTAACTTATGATAGATTCTTGCTAATGGTATGAAGGTTCTATCCCATTATTCCTGAGTAACAATGGAAAAAATCCAGGCTTTTGGCTATGTTCACAGAGAACAGCTGGTGTAGGATGGGCGTGATGGTACAGCCCATGTTCCTTATCATCAAGCTATGCTGCCCAAAGTGTAGTGGCTTCTACAGCTCCTTCAGCTTCAGTCATGAGGACAGAAAAACAAGGCTGGCAGATGCATCCATTTTTCTATAATATCAAGGTAAATGTTTAAAGCTTAGAGATGACACACGTGAAAGCTGCAGTTGATTGAAGATTGCTAAGCTTTGCATGTACTTTGCCAAGGTAAAATTGCAGGAGCCTGAGCTTTTAAAAAGTTGTTATGTAATGCTTTCCTTCCTGGTGAATAACTGTTTCATGCAAAAATATTCAGAATTAAGGATTATATTACTTGCATATGGGACTTGAACATGCTCAACCTTTACTCACGAAGTCTTTTATATCAATTTCAGCTGTGAAGACACGTGGTGATGTAATTGAGAATAATTATAAGGCCACCATACAAAGTAAAAGTAAAGCAGAACACCTCCACTGAAAAATGGTGTCAGAGGAAGAGGTTTATTTGTGATTTCACATAGTATTTTACTTACAATAACAAAGGCCTTCTGTGCATTAGGGTTTCTTTTGTTATTTCTTTTATATCACTTCAGGATTTAGGGTGGTTCCAAAGTCCATGTCAAACCAAGTCAGAGGGAACAATATGAGAAGATAAATGCTTCAATGAGAATATTAACTATGGTGATTTATTATCAAGTGGAGTATACAACCACCAAATTAATGGTAGAAAAACAAAGTTTACCGTGGAGTTGAATATTGAGGTGGAGTTTGGATTTCAAAATGCAACAAAATTAAAAATCACATGAAAACAAAATTACCTATGAAAGTCCGTTAAGGTGTTCATAAAATACAGCACTTATGATTTTGCATCTACTGTATAACTCTCTAGATTATTTTACCAATTCTTCCAATTTTTAAAAGTAATTTTTCTTCATAGCCTCCAATTAGTTTCTGCAGATTGTTCTGAAGCAATCACCATCCCACAGTCTCACCATTTATTGTCATTTCCACACATTGACACAATTTTGAGGGAAAATTCTTGAAATCATTGACACATTTTACCCAAAGATTTCCTTAGTGAGCACTGCTGTTTTTGTTTCTCTTCATCTTCCCTAATGTGAGTTTTGCCTCAAATTTTACTGCACATTGGAATCACCTATCGAGTTTTTAACATCCTAATGCCCAGGTACCCCCTGCTAAATTAATCAGAAGGTCTGGATAGCCCCCAGGGTTCAGTATTTTTAAAACTCCCGAGGTGGTTCCAGTTTACAGCTATATTTGAGAACCAGTAACCTAAACAAAAAATTCAAAGGTTGGAATGACAAGCAGAGCTCAGCCATACTTTCAAACTTACTTCTTTTTTAGTTTTGTTTGCCTAACCTATGGCTGAATTAGTTGAGTACATAACTCCACTGTGCCAGTGGAATTCAAATTGGAGTATGCCTATTTGTTTTCATTTGAAAAAGACTCACCAAGCATTACAAGGGCAAGAATAGTTTTTTAAAAATTAATTTTCAGTTCCTCCATTTCCATATCTGTTTCTTTCTAAAAATGATTTGTCTGGGAAGACACCTGTGCTCTTTTTTTTTGTCTTCCCTTTTCAAAATCCACTGTGCACCCACTTTACAAATGAAAATATTTCTCACTCATCTGGACTGTTATGATTCTTTGCTCCAAGGTGTAAAACTATTCAGAGTTCTAAACATTTTGGACATTTAGGTAATTCCTTTCATCAAAAGACACCCTCTTCTCAGTAATAAGACAAATTTTAAATGAAAGTTAAATTTATATTTAATGATTATTCATCAAAATTAGAAATATATGTTATTTTAGTAATTTTATACTAAGAATAATTGTGATTATAACTCAAACAGAAATATTTTATTATTATAGCATATAGAATCTATAGAACTTTACATCTACAAGAATAAAATTCCAATCAGTGTGTGCATGTGTGTGTGTATTTGAGTTTTAGAGAAATAGGGTAAAGAAAGAAAGAAAATAACCAAAGAAATAGTTTCAGTAATAAAAGTATATTACTTTTGCACAGAAATGCTTTGCACAGAAAAAGTGTTCAATCATAGGGAAGAAGAAAATGGTCATTGGGAAACCTCCTCTCTCCTACCCTCTGCTCCATTAATCAAGATATTTGCTGACTTACTCACTTCCTAGTGTTATCTAGGTCATTCCCTATGCTTTATCAGGGTCTACCTGGCTCTTTGAAGCCAAGCATCCTTCACTCCAGGGCTGCACTAAGCTTGATTTCTTTACCAGAGCTTACCAACCAGCCCGCAGAGGCACACTGTGTACCATCGGTGTACTCCAGGTGTGCAGACATTGTGACTTCTTAAGCCATCAGATGCTCCCTCCCAAAATGTGTTATTGTATCTCATGATACATAAAAATGACATAACATGACATGAGAAAAAGTTTAGGATGACCTGGTTTGAGTCTGATTGCCTAAGATTCCTGTTTGAGACCAAACATCTTTTCTAAGGAGCAACACAAGAGAAGTAAAATACCAATACAGTTGTCCTTTGGTATCCTCCAGGGATTGGTTTTAGGACCCCCGTGGACACTAAAATTCACACTCAAGTCCCTTATATAAAATGGAATAGCATTTGTATATAATCTACACACACCCTCCCATATACTTTAAATCAACTCTAGATTACTTATAGTATCTAATACAATGTAAATACTGTGTAAACAGTTGTTATACTGTATTATTTAGAGAATAATGATAAGAAAAAAAGTCTGTGCATGTTCACTATGGACACAACCCTTGTAGCCTTTCCATCCATGGTTGGTTGAATCTACAGTTGCAGAACTGTGGATACCAGAGGGCTGACTATGGATTTCTATTTTATTTTGGGATTCAAAAATTAAAGTGAGTATCCATTCTTTATTTAAGGGGGCAATTTTTACCTCATGCTTGGTGTTTCCAAAGGCCAAAGATGGACATTAAAAAGCACTGTTATCGACACTTAAGTATGGAGCCATTCTTAGTGACCCACCCTCATAAGAGAATTTGAGACAGAAGATCTCACCTGCACTTGTATTTCTCCTCCATCAGTTATATAGTAACAACTCTCTTTTGTGGGTTCTACTGCAGGAAGAAGGGTAATTCTAGGAGATTATCTGATTAACTCAATATGAGGCCATTTAAGGGGTGTGTGTGTGTGTGTGTGTGTGTGTGTGTGTGTGTGTGTGTGAAAGAGAGAGAGTGAGAGAGACAGGGAGTTGGAGATTGATGCAGTCAAAGTTTAAGTACAAATAGATATTCTTTAGAAAGTACTGAAAAGCAGACAGTATGAAAGTAAGATGCAGTCAGGATTTTAAAGGTATTATCACTAAAAGTAGACTGATTCCATTTAATACCACAGTTCACCATGTAGAGAGGTTTCTAATGGGAAGTTGGTGATAGGTGGAGGGTTGGCAATTCACTCTGTATGCAAACTCCATATGACTCACCTGCTTAGCAATGATCCTGGATCCCAAAGAGCTCATTCTGAAGTTGTTTTGGTGATTTAGTAGTTCCTAGATCCCTTTGGATCTAAACTCGAGCCTCTAGAGACTTCTGAAAGCTGTAATATTTGCTTCCCTGTTTCTCTCAAAGTAAGATGAGTTGGACAAATTATATTGGGGATTTAAAAAAATTATTTTAATTATCTATATTCCTGAAGGAACCGTACTTCAAGTGTACCAATCAGACAATTTGTGTTAAGGCAAATGTATGCTATACTACTGGAAACAATATAAAAAGACCATAAACTTCTGTTCATTTGAACAAGAACTCAAATTTTGTGAAAGGATAAGAACAGCAAAATCAGCAGTTAAATTCTGAGTTACTTACTTATGAGACCTTGGGCAATGTCCATAGTTTTTTTAAAGCCTCAATTTTCTCAATTGTAAAATCAAGTGAATGATACATCTTTTATGGTTTTGTGTGTATTGAAGGGATTAATGTATATCAAGGACTCGGTAAACTCTGTGGTAAGTAGTAAGTGTTCAAAAGATATTTGCTTAAAAAGTAAGACAAAATAGAACTATAACTAAAATCAAGATACTCCAAAAACCTACCTGAAAAACCAGAACTGTTTCTAACAGTTTCAGATTCTAACTTGGTGAATCTACACAAGAAGGGAAATGTGTTATT
The DNA here is from genome assembly GCA_031878705.1 of Tapirus indicus. Lineage (NCBI taxonomy): Eukaryota > Metazoa > Chordata > Mammalia > Perissodactyla > Tapiridae > Tapirus > Tapirus indicus. Next base: position 94,139,236 of record CM062925.1, on the reverse strand, counting down.
ATTAATGGTGAAATCCATTTTCTTCACAAATTTCAAACTAGAAAACCATTTTCAAATATAATACAGAGAGAGTAGATATGTGTATGTGTGTAAAATACAACTTACAGCAGTAGCCAAAATTCTTGAAAAACTTGTCTGCTGCTTCCAATTTTTAATAATCTTTTGCCCTTTCCAATCCAACTTTTTCCTCCACTGTGGGAGCCAGTCCTTTCTAGCTTATCTGACTATCATACTATTGATAAATACAATGAACAGTTTTCAAGTCCTAGTTGAATTTCCTCTGAAACTTGAAAATGTCTTGCTCCTCGTCATTTGTGATATCATACTTTGTTTTTTTTTAATTGTAGTGAGAACACAACATGAGATCTAACCTCTTAAAATTTTAAGTACACAGTATAATTGTCAGCTATAGACAACATGTTGTGCAGCAGATCTCTGGAACCAATTCATCTAATATAACTGACCCTTCTATATATTAAACAATGGCCTCACTTGCCCTTCTTCCCAGTCCCTGGCAACCACCATTCTACTCTGTTTCTTTGAGTCTCACTGTTTAGACACCTCGTGCAAGGGAAATCACTCAATATTGGTCCTTCTGTGACTGGCTTATTTCACTCAGCATAATGTCCTCCAGGTTCATCCATATTGTCACATATGGCAGGATTTCCCTCGTTTTAAAAGCTGAATGATATTCTACTATATGTATATACCACAATTTCTTTATCCATTCATTCATTGATATTTAGGTTGTTTCCATATCTTGGCTATTGTGAATAATGCTGCAATGAACACAGGAATGCAGACATCTCTTCTAGATCCTGATTTTAATTATTTTGGATATAGTTCCAGAAGCAGGATTGCTGAATCGTATGGTAGTTCTAATTTTAATGCATTGAGGAACATCTGTACTATTTTCCTTCACAGCTGCACCATTTTATATCCCCACCAACCATGTACAAGGGTTCCAATTTCTCCACATCCTTGCCAACATATATCTTATATATATATATATGTATGTATATATATATGGCTATTCTATATATATATACAGAGAGAGAGAGAGAATAGCTATAGCCATCCTAACTGGTGTGAGGTGATAATTGAATTGTGATTTTGATCTGCATTTCCCTGATGATTAGTGATGTTCATCATGTTTTCATATACCTGTTGGCCATATGTAGTCTTCTTTGGAGAAACGCCTATTCAAGTCCTTAGCCCATTTTTTAATCATGCTATTTGTGATTCTGTTGCTATTGAGTTGTGAGAGTCCCTTATATATTTTGGACATTAACCTCTTATCAGATATATGGTTTTCAAATATTTTCTCCCATACTGTTGGTTACCTTTCACTCTGTTGATTGTTTTCTTTGCTGTGCAGAAGCTTTTTAGTTTGATATAGCCCCACACGTCTAATTTTGATATTTTTGCTTGTGCTTTTGATATCATATCTAAGAATTCATTGCCAAGCTCAATGCCATGATGATTATCCCATGTTTTCTTCTAGGAGTTTCATAGTTTCAGATCTCCTTTTAAGTCTTTAATTCATTTTGAGTTGATTTCTATGTATGGTCTAAGACAAGGGTTTAATTTCTCTCTTCTGCATGTGGATTGCTTTGGCCATTTGGGGTCTTTTGTAGTTCCATATGAATTTTAGGGTTGTAAAAAATGTCATTGGGATTTTTAATAGGGATCATATTTTCTTTTTGTTTTCTCCGACCTCACTGATTTCAATTTCAGTCTCTACTTTTCTACCAAAATTTTGTTTTTAGTTCCTCACCCTATTCTAGATCTTTTTATGCTCACAACTTCAATAATCAATGAATCTCAAATTTATTTCTCAAATTCCATACAACAGTTTGCAGGATTCTTCATGCCCTGACCCAGGTTTTCCTCTCTAGCCCTGTGGTGCTCTCTCCTTCTAATCCACTTTTATTATAAACACACTAGTTTTATGTCAATTGTTCTAATGTTATGTTTCTTCCTTCCACAAAACTTGGTATATCGTCTCTTCTTTCTTAAAGGATGTCCCTACCTCCCATCCCACTTGCCAATCCTTACTTGAGAATGCAAACTAAGCATAATTTTCTAAGGGATGTTTCACTGAAACCTGATATTCTAATCATCTTGTACCTCTACATGGAAGGAATGATCACAGTTTATGATTATATGCTCCTTTGTGGAACTATTTTGTTTTAGGTCTGTCTCCCAAAAGATTGGAAGCTCCATGAGACAGTATTGTGTTTACCTTGTTAACTAGTGAGTCCCTGACTACTAATACAGTTCCTGATATTAAAAAAATGTTAAATAAATATTTAAGTAAATAAACACAGAAAAATTAGTAAATAAGTACTCTGAAAAATATGTTATAGGCACACACAAACACAACTTACCATCAGATGGCAAGAATTGTGTTCTAATCCTTGCTTTCAATTTCTCAAGGTCTTACAAGTAATTATTTGCATCACCCTCAATCTGGACATTTCAGGTCATCTAGTTTAACGATCATTTAAGTAGAAGAGGAAAGTAAGCCTTCTCCACCTTGTATAATTATCACTCAGTTTCCAGCTATGAGTGAAAAAAAGAGCATCAAAGTCTTTAATAACAATAATATCCACAAATACATATTTAGGGTCACTCATATTAGGCCAGGCACACTTCCAAGCATTCTATATATTAGCACATTTAATCCTCATAACAATCCCATGATATAATTACTCTTATTATTCTCATTTACAAAGGAGGAAACTGACATACAGAGAGGTCGGGCACCTTGTTCAAGGTCACTCACCGAGTAAGAACCATATTTTGATTCACTCCAGAGATAGAACCACTAATTTACACTTCTCTTCCCTGCTTTGCTCTAAGCACAGGCATAATGACTGCATCACCTAGGCATGCTTGGTAGCTGGAACCAGCTGAATGCAGCCAATAGGCAGCTGTGACAGGAGTTCAGATGGTACTAGGAAAGGGAGGACACTTTGTCCTTGCTCCTGCTCTCTCCCTGCTTTGGCATGATGTCTCTGGCAGTAGATGCACCCCTCTATCCAGTTCCCTGTAGGCAACCTCTCATCCACAGCCCAGTTCTCATTGGGCTAATTTTCTCTATGTCCCTTAAGTCCTTGAGGTGGTGATAAGATTGCACTGTTGTTAGATTCTAGGTGCCTCCCTATTCCCTGCTTGTTCATATTTCTTCATTTGAATTATATAGACTGAGTCTCAGGAATCTGATCAACAATCCTTTAACTCCACTGCCACTCATCCCATTTTTTTCTTGATAATTAAATATGTTGGAAATGTGTTAGAAATAAAGATCACCTCTACATATTTAAATGAGGGTGGGTGCATTCTAAGACCTTTGGAAAAATGAAACAAGCCAGGACCTGAAGAATGGACAAGATTGCTATTCTTAGAAATAAGAAATGCTCTGTAAGGTGCATGGATCTTTGCTATCTATGTAAAACTATTAACTATTTACATTTTATTTGTGTGATCAAAATTATATATTTGAAGTGAAATGTGTGTGGATGTGAGGAAGGAAATATCATTTCTTGACTATTGTCCAGTACTATCTGGTCTGGCCCTAAAAGGTAAGCTGTAGTTTTCTATTATAGAATATCAAAAATTTCACAGAATACCAACATGAAAGAATACAACTTTGACTGGAGATTTGTTTCCTGGTGGTCTTTGGCTGTAGAACATCAACAGATGAAATGGTGTGAAGTCCGGTGTATACTTCAAAATAACTTTGGAGGTTAATAGATGAGGTGAGGTATGGATGAAACATATCTGACCATAAATGGACATGTTGAAGACGGGCAATTCTTATGGGGGGATTATTATGTAAATTCTTCCAATTTTGTATATGTTTCAAAATTTTCATTATAAAAATTATTATATAACAATTAATTTAGTAAAAAGATTAAAATTTTAACAATTCATAAGTAGTTGCATCACTTCAGGGTTTGAAATATTAGTACATCTTTATTAAAACTATAATTATAGAGGTCAGCAAATCAACATAAATTAAAAATGGGAGGCATGGATTTTTAAAAGGAAGAAATAAAAATATGTTTCACAAAAATGTGATCAGCAAAACCCAAGGAAATCAATGAATCAGAATAATGACATTTTGCCAAAAATGGCGCCACTATATGCTAGAAATGTAACAAGTTCAGTGGGGAATATCCTATTTATCATAGTGTGAGATCTAATATTTATGTGTATATTGAACTAAGACATCCATTAAACATAATCAAATATTCAAGGCACTAAAGAAATACAGTTTTGGCTTAGAAATTTAATGAATGTGATGATATTCTACTATGTTGCTGCTTTTCTTTTAGGTATTTTATTCAAATTCATCCACTATTTACTGAAAACATTAAAAATAATAACCTGTGAACTCTACCAAATATTCAAAGAAGACTTATACCTATTCTTCTCAAATTCTTCCAAAAAATTGAAGACAAGGGGAAGCTTCCTAGCTCATTCAATGAAGCCAACATTACTCTGATACCAAAACCAGACAAGGACAACACAAAAAAAGAAAATTACAGGCCAACATCTGATGAACATCGATGCAAAAATCCTCAACAAAATACTAGCAAATATAATACAACAATACATTAAAAAGATCATTCACCATGATCAAGTGGGATTCCTCCTAGGGATGCAGGGATAGTTCAACATCTGAAAATCAATCAATGTGATACACCACATTAATAAAATGAAGAATAAAAATCACATGATCATCTCAATAGATAAAAAGAAAGCATTTGACAAGATACAGCATCCATTTATGAGAAAAACTCTGAATAAAATGGGTATAGAAGGAAAGTACCTCAACATAATAATGGCCATATATGACAAACCCACAGCTAATATCATCCTCAATGGTGAAAAACTGAAAGCTATCCCTCTAACAGGAACCAGACAAGGATGCTCACTTTCACCACTCCTATTTAACATAGTATTGGAAGTCCTGGTCAGAACAATCAGTCAAGAAAAATAAATAAAAAGGATCCAAATTTGAAATGAAGAAGAGAAACTGTCACTATTTGCAGATGACATGATTTTACATATACAAAACCAAAAAAAAAAAAAACTTCAAAGAAATAATAAATGAATATGGTAAAGTTGCAGGATATAAAATCAACGTACAAAAATCAGTTGCATTTCTATGCCCTAACAATGAAGTAGCAGAAAGAGAATTAAGAATACAATCCCATTTACAATTGCAATAAAAAGGATAAAATACCTAGGAATAAACTTAACCAAAGAGGTGAAAGATCTGTACACTGAAAACTCTAAAAGATTGTTGAAAGAAATTGAAGAAAACACAAAGAAATGGAAAGATATTCCATGCTCTTGGATTGGAAGAATTAACATAGTTAAAATGTCCATACTTCCTAAAGCAATCTATAGATTCAATGCAATCCCTATCAAAGTTCCAACAACATTTTTCACAGAAATAGAACAAAGTATCCTAAAATTTATATGGAACAACAAAAGACCCCAAATAGCTAAAGGAATACTGGGAAAAAAAGAACAAAGCTGGAGGAATCATACTCCCTGATTTCAAAATATCCTACAAAGCTATAGTAACCAAAACAGCATGGTACTGGCACAAAAGGAGACACACAGACAAATGGAATAGAATCAAGAGCTCAGAAATAAACCCACACATCTACGGACAGCTAATTTTCAACAAAGGAGCCAAGAACATACAATGGAGAAAGGAAAGTCTCTTCAATAAATGGTGTTGGGAAAATTGGACTGCCACATGCAAAAAATGAAATTAGACCATTATCTTACACCATACACAAAAATTAACTCAAAATGGATTAAAAACTTGAATGTAAGACCTGAAACCATGAAACTTCTAGAAGAACACTTGGGGAGTATGCTCTTTGTCATTGGTCTTAGCAACATATTTTCAAGTACGGTACCTGACTGGGCAAGGGAAACAATAGAAAAAAATAAACAAATAGGACTACATCAAACCAAAAAGTTTCTGCATAGCAAAGGAAACCATCAACAAAATGAAAAGACAGCCTAACAATTGGGAGAAGATATTTGCAAACCATATATCTGATAGGGGTTAATCTCCAAAATATATAAAGAACTCATACATCTCAACAAGAAAACTAACAACTCAATTAAAAAATGGGCAAAAGACCTGAACAGACATTTCTCCAAAGAAGGTATACAGATGGCCAACAGGCACATGAAAAGATGTTCAACATCATTAACTATCAGGGAGATGCAAATCAAGACTAGAATGAGATATCACCTCATGCCCATCAGAATGGCTATAATTAACAAGACAGGAAACAACAGTGTTGGAGAGGATGTAGAGAGAAGGGAACTCTCATATGCTGCTGGTGGGAGAGCAAACTGGTGCAGCCACTATGGAAAACAGTGTGGACATTCCTCAAAACCTTAAGAATAGAACTACCATATGATCCAGCTATTCCACTGCTGAGTATTTATCCAAAGAACATGAAAACACCAACATATAAAGATACACTCACCCCTGTGTTCATTGCAGCATTGTTCACAATAGCCAAGAGTTGGAAGCAACCTAAGTGCCCATGAAGAGACAAATGGATAAGAAGATGTGGTATATATACACGATGAAATACTACTCAGCCATAAGAAAAGATGAAATTCAGCCATTTGTGACAACATGGATGGACATTGAGGGTATTATGCTAAGTGAAATAAGTCAGAGGGAGAAGGTGAAAAACTGTATGATCTCACTCATAATAGAAAGTAAAAATAAAAACAAACACATAGAGACAGAGATTGGATTGGTGTTTACCAGAGGGGAAGGGGGGAGGGAGGAGGGCAAAAGGGATGATTAGGCACATGTGTGTGGTGATGGATTGTAATTAACATTTGGCTGGTGCACATGATGTAATCTATGCAGAAATAGAAGTATAATGATGTACACCTGAAATTTATATAACGTTATAAACCGATGTTACTGAAATAAAAAAATAGTAAAATTTGACATAAGCTCTAAAAAAAACCCCCTAAAGTACAAGATAAGACTAACAGCAACAACGACAAAAAACCCCCACAAAGTTATACTGTCACATGAATAAGGAAGGAATTATAATTGTAACTAACCCTTGATTACATTTATGTATCTTCTTATCAAATGCATCTTATCAGATGCTCATTATTGTGTTGTTTGTATTTTAATTAATATAATTCATATAAAATAAAAACAAATTGTTCCATCTGCATTTCATGTAAAAAAAATGACCTGTGTTGCCACTGTAGAGTTAAAGGTCTGTCTCTGTCAGAGTCCCTGCCCTCAGGTAGCGCATAGTCTACCCAAGGAGACAGATGAGCTAAATATATTTTATAATACAGCATGAAAAATATAGCAGTGACATAAGGATGGCAAAGAGTATACTAAGAAATAATCAATCAACATTCTTTTTTCCCTTTTGAGGGATCAGGTAAGAAGATTGAGGGAATTTGGTGAAAATTCTACTACAATGTTAACTTTTGAGCTTGTACTAGGAGGAGAAGGACTTAGACATTATAGAGGGAGGAAAAGCTGCAGAAAAGTATTTCAATGACACAGAATGTGCAAAGACAAGAAGTGCTATCAGAATCAATGACGGAGAGGAATTGTGTGGTGGACAGGGAAGTAAAAAGCAGGAGAAGAAGGTAGAAAGACAGTCAGGGCCATGATCTCATGGAGCATTGTAGGTCATACTAATGAGTTTGGACTAAATCCTATAGTGGAGAGAAACTACAGAAATATCTTAAATACAAGATTGATATAATCAGATGCATTTCAAGAGCTCCCTCAAACAAATTAGTAGCTTAACATGATGTAATAACATGAAGCAAATTTGAAAGAGACAGACGTGTAGAAAAATTAATAGAAAAAAAATGGAATTGAAAATGAAAAAAAAATACATGTTATAGATGGTGTGTATGCTCCTTAAAAATTGTGAGAATTTAGAAATGTATTTTATAGTTTATTATTCCCTGGGTTGTGCTATTGGTGTGATGTGGAATTCATTGTTAGGGTGGGATTCTTGTTTGGAGGGAGAAAAAGAATTGCTTTGGTTGAGATATATAAATCAATTTAATGATATAGTGTATGTGTATATATATATATATAAGTATATATGTATTTATCTTTCAAAGACAATGTTATTATTACTGCAAATAGCATTTATACCCAAGATTTTTGCTACAGGTACTAAAAGATATTCTATAATAATATATTCTTAAGAATTTTAGAATTAGATTAATTTTAAAATATAGAGAGAGAGAGAAGAGAGAAGAGTGGTTAAGAGTATCCATTCTACAGTTGCACCTTGAATCTCAATTCTAGCTAATCCGTTTATCAGCTGTGACTTGAGACAAATTATTTAAATTCTCTGAACCTCTCTTATCTGAAATGTGGGAACATTTTTCCTACAGTATAATGTTTTGTAAGGAATAATATAACACATGTGATTTTTCAGTTCCTTGCCTGGCACGTAATAAGCACCCAATAAATTTTGGTCGCAGTTATTGTTATTGCTATCATCCTATTTGTAATCATTATAGCATCAGCAATTTGCAGTTTGCAGGGTAATTTAATATCCATTATAGGTTCACTCCTTAAAGTTGCCCTGTGCTGTGACTACTGTTTTCATGTCTTAATTGAGGTTCAGAGTCTATGACCTTCCCAAGAGTACATGGGTAGAGAGCAGAAGAGCCTGGGAACAAACCTAGATCTGGTTCCAAATCCTCTTCTCTTCCCATTACACTGTCTTGTCTCCCAAGGGGAGGTACTTCAAGGTGGAAATACCCAACCCTGAGGAATCAGATAGTGATCTCTGCACACTCAAACTAAACTACATATTCATTAATCTCAAGTTGAAACTTTATGTTTGTTGAGATTGGTTTCAGTCAATGTCCCCATGATAAAACTGAGAAAACAGTCATTTTAATAAGGCCCCTTGAAACTGATTAGCAAGTAAAACCCACTTTTAGCAATGACGATAGGGAATTCTGTTTACAATGAAGAGCTTGGTAACAAGACCCAGAGAGAGAGTTTCATTATCAACAATTAAGCAAACTCTTACTTCAGTTTCTTTTCACTTAATGATCAGCAATTATTTAATTGAAATCAACAGATGAACAATGGTAGCTACAGAAAAGGACATTTTTCTTAACTTTCACAGATACTCTGAACTTTTGCAGCCTGAATTGCTTTCAGATTATGTAGTATGGGCAGGCAATAGGCACTTGGGAACTTCTAAATTCTGTGGCAAGACACTGCATGCTAACCAGTAACCAAATAATTTGGAAATATAATCAATAATTAAAATTTTTCAAATTATTCAATGTCAAACTAATACTCTTCACAATTAAGGTTTTTGACATATGCTATAACCAGAAGGCCCTGTTAGATGCATTAAAGAATACTAACAGATGTTTAATCCTTCCTTGAATAAAGAAATCCAAAAGAGCCAGCTAAGGCCTACTCAAATGAAAATAGGATAGAAATATCACATGTAAAGTATACATGCTAGTACTGTAAGAATGGCATATGCCATGTGTTCACAGTTTGGATGTAGGTGATGGTCTGTGAGTTGCAATAATTATACAAACTATTGGCTTCTGTATACCTTCAGTATATGGATTATTAATTGAACTATGATAAAATGCTTACAACTATGATTTGATTGTTTTCTAGACATAGAACAGGACACAAAAATCTCATCACAATGCAAACATAAAATATGTCAAATTAAATCACTCCAGGAAAAATAAATAAAATAAACTTGCTTGAAGGAATACACCAAATTTTCAGTTTAAAAACATCAGGGAAATAATTGCACGTGTGTGTGTTTAAAAAGAAACTTAAGGAACACAAAGTCCTATGCAGAGGATTATTCATGCATAGCCATACACCTTTGTAGTTAGTTAAATAAGAAAGACTGAAACTAGAGACATTAGGAATTAAGTACCAAAAACTGGGTAAAGAGAAAAAAACCCTATGCAATTTGAATTAGGAATTAAAAATAAAAGGAAAAATAACTCAACAGAAGTCTCTTTTTTGAGCTGCTTTATCTGTAGTTCCTGACACAAACTGGGGACTCAATAAATTATTGTAACAATAAGTGAATCTCTCAGAAAGTTCTTTGCAGTTTGACTCCCAACAGTGCCAGGCTTATTACTTTAAAATGATGTTTCCTTTTCTATGTACATTTATTTAATCATTAGTAAAATATGAATAAAAATATAAATTTGACTAATAATTAATATACATTTTACTGATGATTAAGTGTACATAAAAGAGGAAACATCATTTTTAAAGAATGAGCTTAGCAAAGTGAAAAATATATATGTAATTATTAACCTTAGTGCAAAGAAAACAGACACTCAGAGCACTGTTGGGAGTCAAATTTACCGAGTCTCCAGTTTGTGTCAGGAACTACAAATAAAGAGGCTAGAAGGAGACCAAAACCTCTGCCCACACATTAGCTAACAAAGAGAAGACAAACTAACTAACCAAGTAAAATATTGTATAGTGATAAATGATACTGAGAAAAAATAATCAAGGAAGAGAGGTAGCAGTACTAGTAATTAATGCTTATTTAGCACTTATGATAATCCAGACCTAATTCTACATCTTTACACACTTTATTTAATCCTCTAAGCAGCACTTGAGGCACTTACTATCACTGTTTTTCTCTTCTTTATTTATTTCATTTTATTTTGTGAGGAAGCCCAGCCCCGAGCTAGTATCTGTTGCCAATCCTCCTGTTTTTTTTGCTGAGGAAGACTGGCTCTGGGCTAACATCCATGCTCATCAACCTCTACTTTATATGGGATGCTGCCCCAGCATGGCTAGTCAAGCAATGTGTTGGCAGGCACCCGGGATCCAGGCCCGTGAACCCAGGGCTGCCAAAGCACAAACTAAACTGCTGCACCACCAGGCCAGCCCTGTTTTTCTTTTAAAGAGCATATAAACAAGACACAGGATATTATGTGACCAAGTACTGTGAAGGCACATAATGACAGAGCCAGAATCTGGGCCCAGATCATCTGGCTCCAGTGTTCTCACATTTCACCACTGTGAAAGTGTCCAGGAGTGAAAGAGTGGGCCATAAAGATATCTAAGAAAAACCATTCCATGGAGAGGGAACAAATACAAATGACTAAGGCTGGTGTGCCCTGGAGTATTTGAAGTCAGTGTGGAGAGAAGGATGGAAATGGGGGACATAGAGATTAAGATAATTGAGATCAGAAAGCTAAAAATGGCTGGATTGATTATTCCAGGTCTTATGGGCTCTTGTAAGAATTTTGGATTTTACTGGGCGTGAAATTGGTAATCACTGCAGGATTCTGTTCCAGGGAGTAAGATAACCTAATTTTCTATTTAAAAGAATTATTCTGTGTTAAAAACTAACTGGAGAGGGAAAGGGTGGAAACAGGGAACCGTGTGACAGGATGGTGAATAAGACAACAGAGTAGCATTTTAGTTCTTAAAAAGTACTTGGGCTGGGGACTTTGAAGGTAGCACCAACCAGAAGCCCTACCAGACTGGGTGCGGGGTATAAGCAAGAAGAGTCAAGGGTCACTCCAAGGATTTTGGCTGGAGCAATCATAGAGTTTGCATGCGCTGAAGAGTTTGAGAGGAGCAGGCTTGAGGTGGGGAGGGTTAGAGTATTAGGAACTCAGTTTTGGACACTGAATCTAAGATGCTTAGTGCACATCCAAGCAAAGACATCAAATAGGATGTTGAATGTGGGAGTCTAGAATTCAGAGGAGTGTACTGGGCTGAAAAGTTGTATCAGGCATCATCAGCATATAGACACTGTCGAACGGTATAAGACTGAATGAAATTAACCAGTAAAGGAAGATGTACAGATATAAGTAGACAAAATGACAAAGGACCGAGCTTGTGGCTCTCCGACAGTTAGAGCTGAAGGCAATGAGGAGGAACCAGCAATGAAACTGAGAAGGGACATCCAGGAGGAAAATCAGGAGTGTGAGAATCCAAGTGAAGAAAGTTAATCAAGGAATGATTAACTATGGCAAATATTGCTGACAGATTAAATAATATGACCTTGGTAAGGGGACTTGGAGTAGAAAAAATGGAAGTAAAAGTCTTACTGGAATGATTTCAAGAGATGTGAGAGGATGTAAACTGGAGGCAACATGCTAACACAAACAACTTTCTAAAAAACAATGCGAGACAAAGATAATTTAGGAATAAGTAAAAGTTTTAAAGTACACACATTCTCTTATTCAACATTTCTATCTTTTAGTATTTTATCCTAAAAATACTGGGTCATTCTAAACAAATTTTGAATAGAATTTATCATAGCATTATTATTTCACTAATTAGAAAAAAAATCACAAAATCTTAAAATAGGAAGTTACAGATATATTAGAAGGCATGCTTTAAGAAGAATAAAATAGTGTGTAAAATCCTGATATATTACTGGTAAAAAAATGGAAATTATAAGCAATAAATTGTCATGTATTCTATAAGCCCAATTTAATAAAATGCATAAAAATATGAAGGAAAAAACAAAAAAGTCTGCAAATTTAAAGAGCATGATTTCTATATTTTTTATATCTTCTATACATAAAATTTTATAATAGCATACACAACACTTTATTTATATTCTGGAAAAATATAAATATTTTGTTTTACAAAAGAAAGGATATATAAAAATGCCCCGTAACTATCAAGGTTTCTGAAACTCCAAGGATTTTATGACATACAGAAGCTGGTTGATATTATTGTTATTTTAGTAGATAAGATGATATTTTTAAAGTCTAAGTTAATTGTTAATTAGTAGGAAAGAGATGGATTATTTAATTAATAATATCAGAGCAATTAGCTAGCTATTTGGACAAGCAAATAGCTTAGATCCTTGCCTCAGATCATACAACAAATTAATGCCATGTGATTTTAAAAAGTTAAATGTTAACTAAATAGGATGCAGATAAAGAGGATTCATTACTGTTTTCATGTCCACATTTTGCAAAGAAAAAATAAACAGATTTGTCTGCTTAAAAATGTGTAACTTCTAGGTATAAAACACACTCTGATAAGAAATGGTAAAACTAAAGATTAAATCAAAATCCCTCTCACTAAGGAGATCAAGAGAAAAGGAAGGGACAAATGTAAACAAATGGTGACAATACATTCGAAGCATTTGTGATGTTTAAATTTTTTTGCCATTTGTTTTTGCTTTTCTTTGTTTTGTCTATACAAATTAAATTGGATGTTCATAACCAAGGACTAGGGATTTCATGGTGAGATCATTCTATTTCAAATACGACTTAATATTACATTCGTTTATATAGCGTCATCTTTTTCTAATTGAAACTTTCCAATTGCAGCAGTTGCACTTTGGAGGGTCAGCGACCCTGGGGCAGTCATGTCTGGGGAACATTATGAATTAACTGTCTAAGGAATAGAGACTCCACTATATAAAGGCCTGTATGCATCCACATTCACTATCCCAGAGGCTCATTGAAAAGGAGACTCTGTGGAAATATTCAGATTTCTTTCACAACCAGGTAGGCTAACAGGTATAGTTGGTCATTTCCATAGCCCTCCTCCCCCAAACCATCCACAATTTTCCCCATTAAAAGGAAAATAGATGACCCTGTCTAACTCTGCTCCAAATGAAGCTGATGTCTACATACAAAAATGAAATAATCCTCTCAGAATAAAATCTCTCAACTGCTCCTTGAGACTTGGGCTTCCTTTAGAAGAAAACACTTTTTATCTGTTGATAAAACTTCAGAAGCCAATTCCTGTGGAAGAGCATTTGTATGTGTGAGAGCTGCCTTCCTCTTAGGAGAAAATTTTGATGGTTTAAAAGAATGTGCCTCAAAGAGACATTCATAAGTGAAAGTGATACGCAAAAATGGGAGCTGTTTTTTTCAAATTTGAAATTGATGAGGACGTGTGGGTTTTTTTTTTTTATAATGCATATGCAAGGAAGGAAAATCAACCTGATTCCAGTGTATGTGCAAGAAAAGTAACTCAATACAAAAAATTCCACTAATTATCTCTAAAACACCCAAAGTGATATTTACGATGGAAGACCAGAAGGGATGAGAGTCAATATGTTCCCATGTCTGCAAGTGAGCAAATGCTGGCTGAATCAATACTTTCTCATTTCCTCTTTTATTCTATTCCCAGAATAGTGAGCTATAGTACCAAGATGCCAGTTCAGGAAGACAAGTCAGTTCAAACACACCTCTCACAAGGTGGGCTTTGGCTCCACCAAGATAAAAATAAATGGATTAGGGAGAAAGTTATTTTCATGTCAAATTTATGTACACATGTATATGTATGTATGTGTGTGTTTGTATATATGCATATACATATGTGTATTTGTATGTACATGTGTGTGTGTATATATTTGTTTTGTTTTGGGAGAACATATTAGGTACAAGTTATAGTATTAAGCTGAGTTGATATAGAGAGAAGAGCAAATTAAAAAGACAGAATTTCTGGGCCGCCCGGTGGCGTAGCGGCTTCGTCCGCGCTTGGCAGCCCGGGGTTCGCAGGTTGGGATCCCGGGCGCCCGCCGACGCACTGCATGTCAGCCACGCTGTGGCGGCATCCCATATAAAGTAGAGGAAGATGGGCACGATGTTAGCCCAGGGCCAGTCTTCCTCAGCAAAAAGAGGAGGATTAGCAACGGATGTTAGCTCAGGGCTGGTCTTCCTCACCAAAAAAAAAAAAAAAAGAAAAAAAAAAAAGACAGAATTTCTGACCACTCACACCAAAGAGTTAAAAAAAAATTTCCCTTTCGGCAATATGTTCGGGGAGGAAAGGGAATTATTCTATTTTATGCATTTTATTTTTTTTTAATTTGATATGCTGAGAATTTCTTATTTTCTACTTTCCTCCCAAAAACAAAGTTGGCTTTTTCAGCCTCAAAAGTAGAAAGAGGGATATAACTCCTAATAATTACACTATGCAGGTTAAACATCAAAGGACAGAAGTATTACTTCCTGAAAATTGTTTTTGGTTGTCAAAGAGATTGCTTACCTTTTGAAAGCAGAATGTATGCTATTGTTTCACTGAAAATTTACCAGAGATTGTAGAAAACATCCTTGATTATAAGTGTCAAAGGAATTAAAATACAACCCTGTAGAACACTTTCAGTATAGAGAACTATACTTTTATATATATTCTAGCCCTACTATGAGTGTCTTTTTTTTTATTTTTAGAAAGCAGTATTTGAAAATCACTTAGTGACATACAAATACAAAATTTGCCTTATCCACAAGTAGAAACATTTAATGGCCCCCTGTTTTCTCCCCATTGAATATCCTGCTTAATTTTTCATTTAGCATGATAAATATTTGTTAAGCTAGAATAAAAATGTCTACTCAACAAGATATAAAATTAGTACATTAAAGTTTTGCTTCACCAAGAAGAAAATAAGGGAGCCAGAAATAAAAATTTGTTTTCTTCTCCTTATCCAATATATTTTTAAATGATCTAAATCTAAAATATTAAATATCTCTACAAACATATAAAGATGTTTTTGTTTTTTTGTTTTTTTATCTTTACTATACAGCTTTCAGTTGATTTATTTTTACTGGCCCTCAATTTTTGGCCTCATAAAACTATAAATAGCCAGAGAGGAGAGTTTGAAATGGGATGTATTTGTTCTGATATTATACTTCGATGAACCATAGTTTCTCAAGCTAATACACACAAAAGTTGGTGTCTGATGACAATTCCTTAGTCCCAATAATTTTTCTCTGGCTCTATCTTGTCTTTTTCAGCAGTTGAGAAACTGGAAAAAAATGGTTGAAAGGAATAGCACCAGGGTGATGGAATTCATTCTTTTGGGCTTTTTAGTCCATAGAGAGATTGAAATCATTCTCTTTCTGCTCATTTTAGTGACATATACTCTAATTTTGGTAGGGAATGTTGGGACGATTTCAATAATCTGATTGGATTCTCGGCTTCATACACCCATGTACTTTTTTCTAAGTAATCTGGTCTTTGTAGGCCTATGTTACTCCTCATCAATAGGCCCCAAGTTCCTGGAGACCCTCCTGACCAAGCACAAGTCTATATCTTTCTATGCATGTGCAACACAGCTGGGCTTTTTCCTGAAATTCTTCATATCGGAGATATTCCTTCTTGCAGTAATGGCTTGTGATTGCCATTTGCAGCCCTGTTTTCTATATGGTGATCATGTCCCAAAAGGTGTGTGTGCAGCTGGTAACAGGCTCCTACTTCTACAGCTTTTCTGTTGCTTTGCTGCCCATGATAATTACTTTCCAACTGGTCTATTGTGGCCCCAATATCATCAATCACTTCTATTGTAATGATGTCCTTTTGATGGCCCTTGCCTGCTCAGATACCAGCCTCAAAGAAATCTTGATTTTCATCTTTGCTGGATTCAACATGATCAGCTCTTTGGCCACTGTCCTTATTTCTTACTTATATATGTGGCTGCCATTTTGAGAATCCAATCTACAGAAGGGAGGTGCAAAGCTTTCTCAACTTGTGCCTCTCATCTGACTGCTGTGACTATATTCTATGGGACTTTGATCTTCATGTATCTGCAGCCAAAGTCAAACCATTCCCTTGACACAGACAAAATGGCCTCTGTGTTCTACACAATAGTCATTCCCATGTTGAACCCCATGGTCTACAACTTGAGGAACCAAGAGGTAAAAAATGCCCTGAGGAAAGCCATTGAAAAATGTTATGTGTTGTCTCTAACAAACTTCAAGAAGTGACAAGGAATAATGCCTGACTTGGAACAATGCCACACGTAGATATGTTGTTTTTATAATCTTTTGATGGAGTAATTTTTACCATTCTTTCTATGAATAAAGTTATTTTGTGCATAAGTTCTATTTTTCATACAGTCTGTAATAAGATGTAATGTTTAAAGGGTAAAACAAATTTTTAACAAATTGCTGCTGTTTGAGTACGTAACACTGAAAGATTTACCTTGATAGTTCTTATTCAACTGATAATAAAATTTATCTGCTCCTTTCAAAAGTGTTTCTGTTTTGTAAATTAGTGGAGGACAGAGAAGGAGGCAAGGAAGGTGATGAAATAAGTTTCTTCTCCATCTCCCTGTCATTTTATGCTATATCCTCCTCCTTAACTGTACCCTATCTGTTAACCTTCATTCCTCACACCGCTTCTGACCACCACTAGCTTCACTACCGATCACTCCCGAAAATACTCTCTAATTATGTCCTTTGAAAATATGTCATTTTTCACTATGCAGATCTGAGGGTCAGGATTAGTTTTTGGAAAGCTGTACTCCCTTTTATTACTCCATCAAAGCAAAAAAGCAGACCTATCCTTCAATTCCCTAAGCAAAGCTCTACTTTACAAAGGTCCTTTGAAGTTTTGGGGATATGAGGAAATTACAATGGATTGGGGGACAGGAAGGCATAGCTTAGAACCAAGTGATAAATATGGTTGCTGTCAGATTCCAGGATGTATCTCTGTGTTGGGGTCATTATAAAGCAACATAATCCAAAACCCACTTAAATCTTCAACTATAATCTAATAGATTTATTTTTTTCACTTGTGAGTTCAAATGTTCAATGTCTATCATGTGCTTGATATTGTGTGCCATCCTTAGAAAGCAGAAACAAACACATCCCCTGCCTGATCATGCTTAATAGACTGGTAGAAAAGGCTGATAAATATCAAATAGTTACAAAAATAAATGTTTAATTTCAATATGAGTTAGTGAGACTCCTAGAGAGCTAAGGTGTCAGAGAAGGATGATTAAAACAGTTAATGTGCAACCAAAGCAAAAATTCCAGGAGAGTGAGCCACTAGCTACAAGTACCTTGTGGAGTCCTTCACATGTGGGAGAACTGCATCAGGCCCTTAGGAGGACAAGGGTACATGTGGGATGAGGCAGTACCAGTCTGGAAAAGAAATGTCTTAAGCCTGTTAAAAAGAAGTAAGGGATAAATTATCAGTCCTGCTTCATTTTTTGGGAAACCCACCAGACTCTAGTGCAAACATCACTTCTGCCTCACTAGTCTGCCAGTGTGTCACGACATGCTTAAGTCTGGCTTGGGTACACAGTTTGGCTTTCACTCTGACATGCTGTGATACTGGGATACTGTAGGATGAATTTATCTCCTACAATTTATTACTCTTGGTGTCTAATATAACCCCTAACCCCTGTAACCATTCTGAATGATGGTGGAAAAGTGAGGGAATGAGTCAGTAAGCAAACAAAATGAACACAATTTAGACTGTTTTCCTGGTTACAATGACCCCTTCCCCCTGAGAATCTTCCTCCTCCACAAAGGTGGAATGTGACATCCATTGCTGTACTAGTGGCTCTGCCCCTATAAGCACAGTACTTTGGAGTGATCGCATGACTGAGGATAAGCCAATCAGATATCTTTCAAGGGAATTTGAAATTGTGATCTTGTAATTCCTGTAATCTTAGGTGAAGTGCACTCTGGAGCTGAGGTTTCCATTGTAGACATCACTGCACACTGAGAAACAGAGAGCAGGTCTGTAGAGAAAGAAAAGTAAGTTTAGACAAGAGAAATCCATGTGGGCTCAAAAAACAAAAGAGGATGGCTATCTTTGTTTCTACAGTGTCCACGTCCCAAGTACTGGTTTGTTGTGAAGTCTGGTTATACTTTCTGCTCTTGAGTCTCATAACATACCACTGTAATTTTATTTAAAAGTAAAAACAAAAAAACTGCCTGCTATTTATTTTTATTAAGCCATTTTGAGTGGTTTCTGTGGCTGTAAATTGAAACAATGTTTTTTTCATAAGTGTTACTTCAAAACCTCAGAAGTTTGCCTGGTGAAATCTGAAACTGGCTCCCATACAAGGAGGGCAAAGAGAGACCAAAGAAAGAGGCAGACCACTCCAGATTGGTAGGTGGCAGTTTTAATAAGCAAGGGATCTCACATTTGAGGTTTATTGGGGTGGCTGCAAGACGAGATCTCCACACCCATCTGCCAGAATCTTAAAATTTTACATAGAGGCCTTAACTGGGCTCAGTCACATATACCATCCAGATGGTCTCAACAACACCTTAGTCTCTCAAGGCTGTGTCCTTGGAACAGTTCCCACTGTGGGAATGGTGAGTGCAACATACATTCCAGGACAGAGGAGAGGGTGAGGGACCTCCGGTTGCCCAGGTCCAGCTGGAGGGTCGACTGTCAGTCACATTCTATGGATGACCTCCTACAAAAGTGAGACAAGTAGAAGTTGAATGGATTCTAAAATCGTCTTGAATTACAAGACTGTGCTACTATGACCTATGTGCTATAATAGGTATTAGAATGGATCTAGAGACCCGGGAAATGCATTTTATACATTTGATAATGAAGCCATGAACAACAAACAAGGAACAAATATGAAAAAAGTGAACAATGAACAAGATGAAGTTCATTGTCAAATGAAGCCATGCTGATGGTGTGTGCCACGGTTACCTATGAGCCCTTTCCTACCATGAGCTGATTCCCCCTTTTTATTCTGTCATTCCTGCTTTCATCTCACCAAAAGCCTCAAAATTCAGACCCAGGCATGGCCACTAATCAAAACCTGTCTGCATTCAAGCTATGGCATCTCAGTGAAATAGAAAGAAGCAAGTTCTTGGAATTTTATGGTCTTGAGTTCAAACCTAATTTTTATCACTTCTAGCTAAGTGACATTAGATAATGTCTCTGTCTTCTTCTTCCAAACCCCATCTGAGTGGTAGGAAAAAGATGAAAATTTACATTGACATCATTCATTTCTGGATGAGGGATACTCATAAAGCTCAGGAACTCAAGTTGGTTCTAGTCTAGAATTGCAGTTCATTGAACAATGCAGGAAGCACATTGGATATCAGAGCTCCCCCCAAAGTTGTTTGAATATTATGTAATATTAACCACTAGTATAACAACAGAGATTTTCACAACAGACTTACTGAATTTTAGGTCTCACTTGAATCACTATCTTGGAAAATTTCAGAAATTATTGAACTCTCACAAAAATTAAAATGGGGAGTATATATAAACCCATCAGAAGTAGTAGCTGAAAGGCAGATAATGCCCCAAGAAGTTGCTGTATTTTATATGTGTGTGTATATGTGTATATATATATATATTTAAAATTGTATATAATATATACATACATTAAACTATATAATGTATATACAGTAACTATATATACATATATATGAGAGGCAGAGGAATGTGTGTGTGTGTATGAAATTATGGTGACTTGTCATAGAGTTGTGTTTTTTGTCTTTTAGTTATTATTATGCTTTATGATTTTTCCTACATTGGCATATACTATTTATTATTTGCTTGGCATATTTTTCTTAAATTGACTCACAACTTTTCTTAAATAAATCTGAAAACTAAACTTTATATAACCACTGCAAATGAAAACATCTGTGCCAATCACCATAAATAGAAAATAACAAAAATATAAACACTCAAACATTTAAAATAACTAAACGTCTGTGAAATATATAAAATTATATTATGTGTTTTAATACTGGCAACATATTATACTCCCAATATATTATATGTTGGGAAATACCAGCAAAAGAAATTACTGTATAGAAGTTAATCAGAAGTCTGTGATAACCAGTTTAGCTTAAGTCATTCAGATTATCTTTGTATAGATTTCATGGTTAAGTTTAGATTTTAGGTTTATGTGAAGACATCAATATTGTCATATTAAACTGTATTTTAAAAATTATTCTTACGTTAGCCTCATCCTACTCCAACACCACCATTAAGGTAAGACTGAGGTGTTTTAAGTGGATATAAATGGTATAAATTCTGGAGAGAAAGTAATGTGTTACAATTACGACTTTCAAGCTCTTAAACTGATTTCTTTTTCTGGGGAGGGGGCACCATAGCAGAGAAATTAATCTTGAAAGTCATGTTTGTCAATTGCTGAGGGAGCAAACTCAAGAAAGGAAAACATCTTTGTTGCTGTTTTTTTGGTTTTGCTTGTTTTGTAATTCCAGAGCGTAACATTAAATAGCTAAGAGAAGAGCACAGAGCTTATACAGTGCACTGAAAAGTGGGATGGAACTCATAATGATAAAAGAGCCATTTTCCTGTCCACATGTAGTCAAGTTTCAACCTGAGATTGGCAGGCAATGTGAGTAGGATTTAAAGGTTATTGCATCTTTGAAAAGGGATTTGTGCCCCTTCCTCTGGGTAACATACCAGAATCAGGTGAGGTTGTTGCAAAACCCACAGCTACCAAGAGAACGGTCAGATAAGTTTGAAGAACAGAAAGGATGATAGCTTACCTCCCCAGAGCATAGCCCCAGAGACTGAAAAAAAGCCTCATAGAAAAACCAGAGTTCCAGCATGGCAACAAAACAGTAGTGTATTAGTTTTATCACCCTGCCTTAACAAAGTACTGCAAACTAGGTGGCTTAAACCAACAAAGATTTATTCTCTCACAGTCCTGGAGTCTAAAAGTCTGAAATCAAGGTATTGGCAGGACCATGCTCCCTCTGAAGCTCTGGGAGAGGATCCTTCCTTGCCTCTTCCAGCTTCTGGTAGCCCCTGCCATTCCTTGGCTTGTGGCAGGATGATCCAATCTCTGCCTCTGTCCTCACATGGCCGTCTTCCCTCTAGGTCTGTGTCCAAACTTCCTTCTTCCTGTAAGGACACCAGTCATATTGGATTAACGGCTTATCATACTCCAATAACCTCTTCTTAACTAATTACATCTGCAATGACCTTATTTCCAAATAATGTGCTTCTAAGGTACTTGGGGTTAGGGCTTCAACATACCTTTTGGGGGGACACAATTCAACCCATAATAAGTAATAATAGCTAATGATGTGCATTGCCTAAAATGTTTGATGGAAGCTCACTTAGTCTATGCCTACAAACACATTGCAAAGAAAATGGCTAAGAATTCCTAAGCCCAAGAAAGAAGTTTGTAAGTATGTGAAAATGCTAGTGGAAAGAAGTGGCCTACTCGTTGGGACAAACAGGATTCATAGCCAACTAATGTGACAATTGGAGACCATTACAAGTCCAAGGACTCATCAAGCAATGAGGCAAAAGAGATTTAACCTAATATCTAAGACCAGAAGTTTGAGTTTTTACCTCCTTCTGGTTTAGACAGAGCATCAGAAGCACTTCACTCAATACCAGGAGAATAGGCAAGCATCTGAGGAGACTTGATCAACCTCAAAGCAAAATTTGCCTTAAGAAGTAGTAAGATACAGAGGTGAGATGCCAAGGACCATGTTTCTGGACAGTATTATAAGAACACTTGGAGGGAGGATTAGGATTCTGGCTAAGTGCTATTCAAGTGTAACCCCAAAATATAGTGACTTAATAAGAAAGAATTTTATTCCTTTCTCAGGCAACACTGTGACTGAGGGTTTTGGGTAAGGCAACTAGACCATCAACATGTGGCTTCCATGTATGGGTGTAGGGCAACTGTTTCAGTAATAAGATTTTCAAGTGGAAAGGGGCAGGAAAAATCCAAGTCTGGTGGCTTTGACCTTGAAGAGATGACCCTTAGGTTTGTCAATGCATATAATTCATAATCAATCTATAAATCAAAATTGGGGTGAGTTTATTATGACCTGAATTTGAGGACCAAATAGCCTGGGGCCTTCCTTCCCCAAGGAAGGAAGGACGCCAAAGAAGTGGGCTGTACAGCATGGTTATATGCCATCAAAGAGCATGCTTGACATATGATTGGAATGTCCCTTTTACAACAGCCATGAGATTTCCTAGCCTGCATAGCAGGCACAGAGATTGATGGGCATAGCCGGTAGCAGGTCTGTTGTTTCAAGTTGGGTGGTCACAGGATGAGCACAGCAATCAAATCCTAGCCTAGGGAGAAATGCTTATCTTTAAGGAAATGCCAGTGTGGGGGAATTTGTATCCTTATATTAAGGGAATTTGTTCTTGTCTTTGGGACATGGTAAATGCTTAAAGCAGATAAACAATGCATGTTCAAAGGCCAAGTCAGGTACCTTTTGAAAAACAAGGTCAGGTTGAATTAGTTTTATACCAAATGGCTTCCTCATATACTCCAATATATCCTACTGCTTGCCATGTATTTATCAGGTTTTACACATAACTTTTTGCTGACAGCTCATTGACAAAACTTCATAACAAGATTATATACTTGGCTAGGAAGGGAAGATGGGAACTGTGGTCAATAGCTGGATGGCCAATGCTTTATTTCCCAAAGGAATAATGAAATAATAGAAACTGAGGAATATCTGCCATAAGGATCTCAGAAAATAGGGTTTTAGAATGTCAGGTTATAATGTCAGTCTCTGTGAAAGCAGTTGTTCCTTGAACAGCCCTACTTTTTGTTTTTGTCATTAACTCTTTAGAAGCAAATTGGGTGGTTCAAAAACAAAAAGCTTTGTTATAATTTCCAATACCAACCAATGGTATCCACTCAGAATCTAAAGTTACAGAAGAGAACTCCCCTCTCCCTACCATCTGCCTCTCTTCAGATCCATTTAAGGGATAATGACCCATAGTGAATTAGTACATTAGCCTGATTAACAATACTTTGTGTGAATTGTCCACCTTGCCAGGGGTTTTACTACAATTATATGCTACTTCTCAGTCCTCCTGCACATACTCAATTGTACATCCCCTTTAATTGGATTAGCAATTACCCAAAAATAAACTCACTCATCAGGAATGGCTTCTAATTCCCATTCGCCTTTACGCTGGTAAGTTAGCAAGAGTAATCAAGGGCAGACAAATCTGTATTCTCCCTGTAGCAAGAATGGAAGTTAGATTAAGTATGCTATAGATGCACCAATCTAGATAAGTTGAACAGTAAACTTTTGAGGATTTTCAACCAGGCCCAAATGGGATACTATTTGGAATGATATTGATCAAATCTGAATGCATGTTCAGTGCAAGAGCATTTAGATAAACAGTGCTTCTTATCTGATAGAGCCACTCTAGGCACTGAAAGTTTGATTTAAGCTGCTAAATATGGAACCAAAGAATGTAACACTACTGAAGAGAAAGTGGAAACAAACAACAGTTTCAAGTCATTATCAATCAAAGGTTTAACAGGACAAGGTACTGTGGCCAAAGGTCAGATTTTTAAGTACTAGAAAATTCATACTGGTTCATTTTTTTATTATGAGGAGTATAGGAAAGCCAATTTTCAGAGATAGTTCACCCTTTTAACATCAAGAAATGTATACCAGAATCCAAACCAAGGAGCAGAGTAGGATAATTAAATGGACTATTGAAAGGCAAATATTGTTAACTATTGAAAAATGCATACTGAGGACAAATCTTTTGATTTTATTGAGACACTACTTAAAGATTCTGAATACAATTTCACTTTCAAAACTCCATGTATGTATAAATATTACAGAACACTTTGGGTAAATCAGGGTCCATCAACATTCCATAGTCGTGGACCAGAGATGAATTCTTATTCTTTTTCTCATGAAATTGTATAGTTCATGTGAAATCTAGGTCGAGGAGCATACGCATGTAGAAAATATTCTAGGAAATCATGTTTGACTCCAAAAAGAGTACCTCAAAATTAGCATTTCTTTATCTAAACCTACTTATGGGTTCCTCCAATGACTGCACTTAGCACAGTTTTATATACGCTGTGAAGAACACTAATACATCAGCTTCAATAACATGATTGCGTATGCAGGATAAAGCAGGCTTAGTAATTAGAGTCCATTCACAGGTAAAGCACCACTTTGTTAGATTGGATCTGTTAGTGTATGTAAGCATTGGTGTTAGAAAGTGCTTTTGGAGCTAGAAGTTTTATGGCTAGGCATTTATAATAGGTAGCAGCATAACATAAAAATATCTATTCCAGTTTCACTGCCCCAAGTTTGCTTTGATGATTGCTTTGTTGAAAGCCTCTTTCACATCCTTGTTTCTCAAACTGTAGATCATAGTGGTATATGAATCATAGTGGTATAAAACACAGCCACCATTTTCCCCTGCTGCACAGACTCCTCAGTGGGCCATCTGAGGTACATGAATATGAGAGTCCCATAAAACATGGTAACAGCTGTCAAGTGGGACCCACAAGTGGAGAATGCCTTTCTCCTCCCATCAGCAGAGCACACGCATAGCACAGCTACTACAATGAGAGTATAGGAGATGAGGACCACTGAGAGAGAATATGTGAAATTAATTCCAGCAATAACAATCATTGTGTATTTTTTGATGTGGACCCCTCCACAGGCAATCCTGATGAGAGGAGGGTCTGCAAAATAAAAGTGGTTGATTTCAAAGTTTCTGCAGAAATACAAGCCATATGTCCATAGAGTGCATATTAGACTCACAGAGAATCCATAGACATAAGGCACAGAGATGAGGCGAACACAGACAGTCCTGGACATTTTACTGCCATAAAGCAAAGGGTTGCAGATGGCCATGTAGTGATCAAAGGCCATCACTGCCAAGATATAGACCTCCACGAGGACAAGGGCAATGAAAAAGTAACATTGCACCAAACACCCCACACTGGAAATGGTTTTCGTCTCTGATAAGTTTTCAGGATTTTGGGGGTGACATTGGAAGAGAACCACACATCCACTAAAGACAAATGACTCAAGATAAAGTACATAGGGCTCTGAAGCTGGGGACTGATGCTGATCAAAATGATCATACTAATGTTCCCTAACACAGTGACCATGTAAACTAGTAGGAACACCACAAAGAAGAGAACTTGAAGCTCCTGATGACTGGTCAACCCCAGAAGAATAAATTCTGTCACATCCGTGAAATTTGACATTGCCTTCACATAGACCCGGTCTGCATTGTCTAAGGACAAATAAAAAACATGAATGGCTTTGTTTTATTCTTGAAACTTTTGAGTCACATTTATCTTCATTCTAATGGAAATAATTTAAAAATCAATGCAGATTTTGCACAATGTCCAAGTTAAGAATGTATAAGCACAATTGCTTCCTTTAATAAGTCCTATAGGTAGTTACCTTCAATATTTATCAGTTTTCTAGTAAAATAGGCAATTACATTCATTGCTAACATATATTATTAAAATTAGACATTTACATTTTGCTAGATTATTACAATATGCTATCATCACAGGGCTCAAATATGACTAAAACCAGACGAACAGTTGTCAGTGGTAATTGGTGTTACATTCCAGTTACTGACACAGTTATCCTCCATGATGCCAGCATACACTATCACGTGCTTTCAACATGTGAAATTCTCAGTCATACCTCACTTTGTTTAGCTAAACATTATGCTTGTTTGATTGCTACTACTCTTAGAGGAAAGGCATTTAACAGCACACAGGCTCTACCAGTTGTAAGCTACAAGTGGTTCAATGACGAGCATGCACTATCAATGTTATGTCAGTAGACGAGGATCATGAGGCAAAGTTTAGGTGACATGTATTAATAACCACTGTGTCACATCAGATTCCACTGGTTTCCAGATCCAATCAATTCAATGCCTAGTTATAATGTTCACGTTTAATGTCACTCAAGGAAAAGGTTCCCAAACAATATTTTCTCCTTTTAATACACTTCCCAAGTTTAATTCTTCCAAGAAATAAAAATTTGACATGAGATCTTAAGGATGTGTCTGTAGGGGTAGAATCATCTTGGGAATTAAAACTCTCCATAGAA
This sequence comes from Tapirus indicus, assembly GCA_031878705.1. NCBI lineage: Eukaryota > Metazoa > Chordata > Mammalia > Perissodactyla > Tapiridae > Tapirus > Tapirus indicus. Next base: position 94,112,599 of record CM062925.1, on the reverse strand, counting down.
ACAGTGTTTGAAGAATATACATTATTGATTTATAATTGGGCCTCTGTTTATAATTGCTTATATTAATTCATATTACAAACATTAAAGTGAATTTTATGTCAGATATATTTGTTATATCTAGAAATATTCTAAATTTTGGAAGTATGAGGGTGAGCAAGATATACAAGGTTTTGGTTTGCATCAGACTCTCTTGTTAAAAAGGAGTAAACAACAAACAAATATACAAATGAGACACTTTAGGAAGTGGAGATGCTATGACAAAAGTCCCGTATGCTGCTAAGATAAGAAATAGGGAGAGGTGATGTACAGACAAAGTGATCAAAGTCGACCTCTGTGAGGAGATGACTTTTGAATTAGTGAGACGTAGCCACCTATATAAAAACATGAAGGAAGAAGGGAATACAAACACGAAAGCTCAGAAGAGGAAATATCGGCTTGGCATGTTGAAAAAGAGTGTTGCTAAAGATGTCCCTTTATGTATTAAAAAGTGTATGAACTTTGTGATTATATCATGGTCCCCCCCAATTAGTAGCAGAGCACATTTGGGAAGTTCATCTCTATGAACTATTTTCTTACCCCTAAAATGCTTAATACAGGAATTAAATATACCATATATAAAATAAAATGAACACATGACATAACAGACACTAAAGTTTTAGTTCTGAACTAAGCTTCCCCTTACTATAGTTTCCCATGATTGTTGCTCATCTGTTTTGGCTCCTTTTAGGTGTGGAAATATTTTATCAGATGCGAGCTGCAGACTCCTGTTGAGATGTGGAGCTAAGGTCAGAGATTTCTCTTTGTAAAAACTCCTGGCCCCACTCCGTGAACACATAATTCTCTGATTAACAGATTTTGACTTGGGTTAATGGTACAACTATACTTTTTAAAGTATCAAACATATAAAACAGCATCAAGGCATTTAAGAAACATAAACTGATGCCACTTCTCCAATTTTGTTTCAGTCCTGGTGTGATGCGTGTATTTCCCTTCTACACATAATCATTTACTCTGTGGTAGTAGAGTTTGCCTCATCTATCATGGAACTTTAAAATGCCTAGCTAAGATGTTACATATAGTGGATATTCAGGAATATTCACAGGGCGATATTTTTAAAGTTTCCTGATGTCTACTTGCTCCATATACTACATTACAATATTGTAATATAATCAAAACTCTCTAAGAAAAATTCTTTTAGTGATGACATTGTAAACTTTATAACATCAATTTTTACTGATTGCTAACTAAACCATTTGCATGGAAAGGTCTTATGAAATAGATTCTATTAGCATCATCACTTTAGACGTGAGGAAACTGAAGCACTGAAAGACTAAGAAGGTCTCCCTGGGTCAGACACCCACTAATTGACCATATTGGGATGCAAATCAATTACTGTAACTCCAGTCTTGTATCCTTAATAATTTTATATTGCTACCTCTTGATAACCTATTATTCTATTTCTCTACATTTAACATTTAGTTTGATTTTCCTCCAGATAGAAGAAAATTATCCTTTTAATAGTTCATCTTTGATGAATTAGAAAAGCGTTATGTGTCTCTAGAGTGGCTGAACTACAGAGGTGGTAGACTACTGTTCTCCCTATCCCTCCCATGGTTAGGTGATCCCATAGACCTGGAATCAGATGACCAAGTGACTTCTGAGATAGAGCCAATTTATTATAGAGGTGTGCATCATCTATCAAAATAATTGAGAAGATAGAATGTGTAACTTAAAAGTCAAAACCAAGTTCATTTTTATTAACTCTCAGGAATTTCCTATGAAGAAAAAGCAGGAAAAATATAATTACTGGTCCAATTATTTCTACTGATGCAATATCTTCAACTCCATTCACATGTATTCTAAAACAACAATGTGAAAATCAATGGTCTTTGTAGAGAAGACTGAAAGGGCAAAAAGTGAGGAATAGAAATTTTTGTAAATCCCCATTGTAACAAGTTCATTCTTATGAAGTTTTGAATAAACTCTGGATAGAATTAAAAACATTTCCCACTAAGATAATGTCACACAATAAAACAGTGTAATAGCAATAAGACTGCAGGTAAGGTCTCAGTCTTCTCTTCAGAATGAGGATAAAATTAAAAGATTTGATTGCACTCCTCTGTACTGCAAAGAGTGTACAATTTGCAGACCTACCTTCAGCAGAGGAGAACAGCAGATGATAATTTCTCACTGCATATAATAGACTCTTGAACACTGAGAGCATTTCAGGCATCTCCCCAAGGAACTATCCAGGTAATTATGACAGAAATAATGATTGAAATTCTAGCAACATCTCGGGCAGGAGGAGTTAAGGAGTGTTCATCAGAAGAATAATTCTTAAAATAAAATTGAGAAATCAAAATTCTTGATATCATAGAATAATCTCTCACCATCACATTGGTTCTGCCCTCTTTCATTCACATTTGGCAATTATGCATCTCAGGGAAATATTCTTGGTGTGCATCATGTAAAATTTCAGTCAGTCGCTTTCTTTTCTGTTGTGCTACAGTTCTAATGAGCACCATCTCTCAGGATGTACAATCACACGTGGTTTGTCCTGTGTATCTCATGGTTGCTTTACAGACGTCAGATGCCTCAACAGTGTAAATCCTTGGAAGCACCTAGGGTGAAAGAGTACAAGTAGAGGTTATTGGTGACATCGTTGATTGTAGTCAAACAATTTGTTTCCCTGAATTTAGGCTTTTCTGGGAGTTAGTAGAGCATTGACTTTGAAGTCAGACAGATCAGGAATCAAACCTTGGCTCTACCACTTTACATGACCTTGGGTAATAACAATTTTCAGCCTCAATACTCATCTCTATATTGGGGAAGCTACTATCTTACAGTGCGATGTGATGATCTCAGATAATATAGGGGTAACTCAGCACAATGCTTGTCTCATGTGAAACGCTCAAGAAAACCGCAATTATTTGTGCAGCTTCACCTCAAATCAGTTTACAATTATGATCTGACCACCTCCATAGGATTGTGACTAATATTATCCCTTTGTTGAAGAATGAAAATATGCATATGTGAAATAACTATGAGATTAAGATTCTCAACCAAGTTTAGATAGCAAGCAAGTTAAAGAACCATAATGCCAACCAAGGTTGTTCAAAAACTCTAAGCTATATACTATCTAAATTTATTTAGTCTGAAAGTTTATGGAAAAACTGTGCTCAGGCAAAGATTTCTTCTGTGTTCTTCAGCCCCCAGTTCCCAGAATTTCTGAGTTCCTTCTCAGTTATTATGGAGAAAGTCCATGAGGTGAATTCATTATCACTAGGGAATTATTATTTAATATGCACTCTCTCGAGAAAATGTACATTTGAAAAGAAGAAAATGTGTGTTTGTGTGTGTGTGTGTCAGAGAGAGAGAGAGAGCAAGAGAGAGATTGACAGAAGGAGATAAGTGTACTTTACACTTAGATGTTGGAGATCTTTACATATAATGAAGTTGATAGATTTAGAAATAAATGCAACAATAAGATCTATGTTTAAAAGTATTTTACAGAAATATCCTGAATTTTTAGCAAATGGCAAAATTGAGGTAGGCTCTGCCGAAGAATTTAGACTGATGGAAATACGAGCCAGAAGAGACCTCGAAGATCAGAGTACAACACTGAATGGCAAACAGTGACTTCTCCAAGGTCACCCACAAATTAATTTTAAATTTGGAAACTCATGCCAGAAACATGATTTAACAATTGACCTTGTCATCATAATTCTTGATGTAACCCTCTCCAAAAAAGTAACTAAATAACTTTCCAAAAAAGTAAGTAGAGAAAGCATTTCACATACGAAAAAAAAGAGATAACAAACATCATCCAAATCCACCTGCTAACTGACTACAAAGTATTAAAATGTTTTAAGATTGTATTTTGGATTTTCATCACACACAAAAATTAACTATGTATGGTAATGGATGTTAACTTAGACTTATTGTGGAGATTATTTCTCAATTTATACACATATTGAATTATTATGTTGCACACCTGAAAATAATGTAATATTATGCACCAATTATACCTCAATAGAAAAATTTTAAAAAAACATTTTGAAATTTATTGGTCATCAACAAATAATTTGGCATATCAAGAGGTCCCCAATAAATGGTGAATAAATGGTTTTACTGCCCAAACAAATAACTTTTATCTCACCTCAAGTGTAACATTAAGTATGTTAGATCTTAAATTCTTTAGAGGGTTTAAGTTTTGCAACTATAGGCAGGAGTATAATTTAATCTAAATTAGCAATGTGTTTATAGGCTCATAGCTTTTAAGTGTTGCCCATGATATCTGCATGTATAAGAAAATTAGATCACATTTATTTCTAATTTCCCTTGAAGAAAATAAAAATTAAAAAATGGGCAAAGAAGAATTTTTTCTCACATTGCATCAATTTTGTTTTATAGTTACATCTTTGCATATAAATTTATAATTACTTAATTGTGTAATTTAAATGTGTGTATTACATTTCTTTAATTATGTATTTTTTTGCAACAAAACAAAAGATGGTTTATGTGTGTATATATGTATGTATATATGTATGTATGTATGTATTTGTTTACTTGTCTGAGGACGTAGAGACCAAAGGAAGTCCAAGTGGCAAAGCTGTTGCCTCATGCTTCTACTGCATAAAACTGAAGTACAAGAGTGATACCAAATTATGTTAATATATTATGGCAGTACATGATATTTTTAACAACAAATAGACCATTCTAAATACTTTATTTATTTCATATACAAAAATTTTTTAAAATATTTATGTTCCATATCTTAGTCACCAATGTGCAAAATATTCCACATGAGTATCAATTTAGTTTGTTAAGTGGAATCTGGAGAGCTGTGCTTTCAAAATAACACATCCACTCACTAATTCTCCCCACTCTTCAGTCAGACAGAAGACACTTTGGCAGGGGCACATGAGAGGTGCACAATTTGGTCATTGGCAACCTTGGAGTTGAAGTATGGCAGTTTCTGGAATCTGTAAAAGAGAGACACAGCACGTTGTGTCTCTTAAACAGCAAAAATGCAACAAAGAGGTAAATACAGTAGCATTGCTCTTTTCAAAGTAGTCCTCTCTGAACAGACTCACCCTTCACATTGAAAGAAGCATCCAACATTAAACAATCTCATAACCATTACAAAGACTAGCATTTTCATGGCCTCATACTAGATAATTAAATGAAATGCTACTCTTTTTCTGCCTCAAATTACTCTCTAAGTGGGCAAATTGATAAATATTTCACAAGTTTGTCCACTGCATTTTTGAACAAGAAAAACAAAATCTTTTTGTTCTAGCTAAGTATTTGAAAATTTTCAATTAGGGTACCTATGAACTTTAGCTCAAAGAAAATTTTCAATTAATTAATTGATTAATTTTTAATTAATCCTGTACTTACATCAACAGGAATTGGACAATGTATTTTTTTCTCTGAATTTGAGATTTTCTCTGGTAACTGAGCAATAACAAGTTGACAAACAAATATTTATGAAACATAGATGACAAAACTAATTCAATTTTATTTTAGTAAACGTGTTCTGCTGGTAACTTTGCTCATGGCTTCTTTCACATCTTGTTCCTCAGGCTGTAGATCATGGTATTCAACATAGGGGTCACTGTGTTATAAAACACAGCTACCAGTTTCCTCTTCTCCACAAACTCCTCTGTGGGATGTCTGAGATACATAAAAATAAGAATCCCATAAAATATGATGACAGCTGTCAAATGGGACCCACAGGCGGAAAAGGCCTTCTGCCTTCCTTTCGTTTAGTGCATCCATAGAATGGCAATGAGAATGAACAGATAGAATATGATAATTATACTCAAGAGAATATGTGAAGTTAATGCCTGCAAGTATGAGGATTTTATATTCTTTTATAAAGGTCCCAGTGCAGGCCATTTTGATGAGAGGTGGGTCTGCACAGTAGAAGTGGTTGATCTCAATTTTCCCACAGAAGTACAAGTCATAAGTCCATCATGTTGCTGCCAGACTAATCAGAAAACCATATATGTAAGGGAAAGAAATCAGTCAAATGCACACAACACTTGACATTTTGCTGCCATAGAGCAGAGGGTTCCCAATTGCCATGTATCTATCAAAGGCCATCACAGCAAGAATAAAAATTTCTGCATGGACCAGGGCAATGAAGAAGAAACACTGGATTAAACAACCAGTATAAGAAATAGTTTTTGTCTCTGATAACAGGTTTTCCAACATTTTAGGGGTGACATTGGAAGAAAACCACACATCAACATATGACAAATGACTGAGGAAAAAGCACATGGGGCTATTAAGCTGTGGACTGACCTTAATTAACATGATCATACCAATATTACCCACCATGGTGATAAGACAGACCACCAGGAAAATGATGAAGAAGAAAGCTTGACATTCCTGATGGCTGGTTAGTCCCAAAGAATAAACTCTCTCACATCCGTGAAATTGAGCATTTTCTCAGTTCTAAGTCAGTATGAGTTACAAATCTCAATAACTAAAAGGAAATAAATTTTGAAATCAGGTATTTATTATTTATTAATTTATATCTTTACTATGCCCCCTTTCATTGTTTCCTTTATTAAATATTTATGACTGCATTTTGCCATTCTTTTCAGCAAATCTTTTTGAACACTTGCTATATAACAGGCTCTCTAAGTTTATGAAGATGAATAAGTACACAGGCTTTATTACACAACAGTTATACAAAATATTGTGCTTGAAACATGCTAGTACTAAATATTGTGATTAGCCAAACTTCTAGGACTACTCCTTAAACATCTCCTGTTTCCAATATTGGCATATTTGGTAGTTCCATATTTTAAGATATTTGTTGAAGGTTATAGTTTTCTTTTTAATATATCTCAAAAATAATTTTTACTTCATCTCTTTTTCATTATAAGAATATTCTCCATGATTAGAGATGGAAGCTACTTAATCAAATAATCCATCAGCCCTAAATTTCAGACAAAAAATATTTTTAATCTAACTTCCTACTTGCACTCATTTAAATTGAAGAGGGACAAACTGATCACAGTAGTCCTCAAAGCCAAGTACAAGCAGGTAAATGACTTGTACACATTCGTACATTACGCATATTCCCTGGGTATGGACTCTTTTGCAAATCTAACATGCAATCATAATCTACTAGAGGTCATTAACTGCTATCTCTCGGAGAGTCAAAGGTAAATAAGGCAAAGAGATTAATGTCAATATTTATAGCAATATTAATGTAAACAAACTTGCTAAAATCATGATATATTCTTACAGAGTTATAGTGGGGACAGAAATTGGGGAATGACTGACTCTTTGGAGATCCGGTGGCATTCTAGGAAAGCTTCTTGAATATTTTGCAAATTTACTCTTAAATATAGATGGTATCATATCAACCATTTCCCAGAACAATATTTCAAAAATTATTTTCCTGAGGAAACACTAGCAACTTGCATGATGTTAATAGGTATTATGGAGAAAAATCCACAATTGTTCATTTATCAAATAATAGTGAGAAATCTTCATATCCTATCCAATGTCTTAGAGACAATCTACCTACTAAAGTTAAACTATGAGAAATTTCATGTGAAATGATTCTGTTATGCTTAGTCTAGCTAGCATTTACTTAGATTGAAAATTGGAGAATGAGAGATTCCATCACCATCAATGAACATTCACATTCTGTAGAACACAGAGTATAATTCTATCAAACAGTAATCTTGAGATAGCTTTGCAACAGGACAATGAATTTGTTGGAGATGTGATTGTGACATGCCCTCCAAAGGCTAAATGTCATTTTTAGGGAAAATGATCTTTCCTAAAACCCTTCTTTTAGCTTCCAGGATTACACTTAGTTCAACTACAATTTGATGGACCTTTTCCATAGTTATCACTGGGTAGTGACCTGGAAAGATAGAGTAGCTAAGAAGATAAACTTCATTGCCATAGTGAAAATAAACAGATTCTTATCAACACAGGTAATCTAATGCCTACTACCCACCTCATTTGTAAAGAAAAGTTTTCTTGGGAGAAAAAAGAAAGTTACCAACCAAAGTATATTACACTGAGACTAGATAACTCCAGAGTCTCAGGCTAATTAATGAAAAATTGAGGCATTAATTCACAGCTTAAATTTTTCAAGAATAATAACAGTTAAAATTGTCTAAAATTGGATAAACTGCCTTGGAATATGCTTATGTATAGGGTGGAAATCTGTTACCGAGTTGCTAAGTGCATCTCTAAAACTATTTATGATATAAAGATGGTGATAATTTTTTGGACCCGACTCCAAAAGCAAAGGCAACAAAACCAAAAATAAGCAAGTGGGACTACACCAAAGTAAAAAGCTTCTGCACAGCAAAGGAAACCATCAACAAAATGAAAAGGCAACTCACTGAGTGGGAGAAAATATTTGCCAATCACATAGCTGATAAGGGGTAATATCCCAATATATGTAAAACACATTCAACTCAATAGTAAAAAAAAATCTGATTTAATAATACACAAAGGATCCGAACAGACATTTTTCTAAAGACCAATACAAATGATCAATGGGTACAGGAAAAGATGCTCAACATCACTAATCATCAGGGAAATGCAAATCAAAACCACAGTGAGATATCACCTCACATCCATTAGAATGTCTATTATCAAAAAGACAATACATAACAACTATTGGCAAGGATGTGGAGAAAAGGGAACTTTTGTGCACTGTTGATGGGATTGTAAATTGGTAGAACCACTATGGAAAACAGTATGGAGCTTCCTCAAAAATTTAAAAGTAGAACAACCATATGATCCAGCAATTCCACTTGCTTATCCCAAGAAAACAAAGACAGAAATTCAAAGAGATATATGCATCCCCTTGTTCATTGCAGCATTATTAACAATAGTCAAGATATGGAAACAACCTAACAACAACAACAATAGTCAAGATATGGAAACATTCATGATGGATGAATGGATAAAGAAATTGTGGTATACACATGCACACACACATATACATGATGGTATATGACTCAGCCATAAAAAAGATGAAATCTTGCCATTTGCAACATGGATGGACTTTGAGATCATTACCCCAAGAGAAATAAGCCAGACAAAGATAAATACAGTATGATTTCATTTACATGAAGAATCTTTAAAAAAAAATCCCATAGATACAGAGAACAGATTGATAGTTGTCAGAGGTGGGGTGGGAGGGTGGGCAAATTGGGTGAGGGTGGTCAAAAAGTACAAACTTCCAGTTATAAAATGAATGTCATAGAGATATCATGGACAGCATGGTGACTATAGTAATATTACCATGTTGCATGTTTGAAAGTTGCTGAGAGTAGATCTTAAAAATCCTCATCACAAGAAAAACAATTTTTGTAACTATGTATGGGGATGGATGTTAACTGGACTCATTATGGTGATCATTTTGCATAATGTACAAATATAGAATTATGATGTTGTACACCTGAAACTAATATAATGTTATATGTCAATTATACCTCAATAAAAATTAGCCACATATGAAAAATGAAACAAATAAAATGAAATCCTTTGTTTTGTGATATAAAGAATCCAGTATTTCTATATAATCCCAGTGTCTTCTCCCCATCCACCCCCAGTCCCAAAGCTTCATGTTACCTTTATAGGATTCATTCTCCCTTCAAAGAGTTTTTCAATGTTCAATTTGACATGACTATTTGGTTTTAAGCATACACAGATATACAGACATGAATCAAGCTTTGAGAATTCATGTGATCACGTTGAGCAGAGTAGGTGAGCATCAATCTACTGTGCATAAAGCAGAGTTGCCTTTAAATGACATTGAAGTCTAAATCAGCGGCACTCACTTTGTTATTATTCAGCTCACCGTTCATATCAAAGCATGTGTGTTGCCAAAACTGGCCAAAATTCTTTATCCATGAATGGATCATTCATACTACAAAATTTAAATTACTACTTAAAGGAATATATTTGTGAGTCTTTAAGAAATAAAAGATAACATGAAATCACAGGGTGGAAAGCAGTAACATGAAAGTAATTTTTGTTTTGGGTCTTTATTATTACAAATTTTCTCAAATATATACAGTAATCATGCATGGCACTTATACAACTTTGATAAAGCTAAAAAGTGAAAACTAGAGGCTGGCCCAGTGGCACAGTGGTTAAGTTCATGCACTCCACTTCGGCAGCCCAGGGTTTGAGTGTTCAGATCCAGGGCATGGACCTACACCACCCATCAAGCCATGCTGTGGTGGCTTCCCACGTACAAAATAGAGGAAGATTGGCACAGATGTTAGCCCAGGGCCAATCTTCCTAGCAAAAATTAATAATAATAATGAAAACCAAATGCAAACAAAATTATAAATCAATTTTATTAAGACTAGCAATTAGGTGAACATGCTGGATGGTCTTGCTTTCCTCTCAACAGTGTAAAGTAAATGTGTTACAAACTCTTCCTGTGCATGCATGTATGTATCACCTAACATTTTTTCTATGTTTTGAACTTCTGTGGAACCTTTCTGACATAAACACAAACTTAATTTTCAACTAATTTTTAAATATAGAAGTCCACTAAAATTATAAACTGGTTGTTTAGCCTTGTCTTTCATCATCAAAAATGTGTTTTCATTTCTTGGGGGAAAAAGAAAAATAAAACTAATACCAAGCAGGAAGACAACTTGATAAAATATTCTCCCTCCCTGTTGGATATATCCTCTGTAGTGTGTCACTGTGTTCTCAGGTTTGATACACAGCTAGAAGGTCTGGGAGGGAGGGGACATGTGTTTTGAGTATTTGTCCCAAATGTGCTGCAGCATTATTATGAGCTGCTTGTGAACATGTGCAGTCCACAGGAATGGGAACAAGAAAAAGAGGTCACAGATAACTGCCCAAGAAATGCTAGTTTATTTCCTAAAAAAGCATTAACTTTTGAGACAGATAAACTCCCTAAACAAGAATAAATTGGATTTTTAAAGTTTGACAAGTTCATATACAATGAAAAATATGTTTTAGACACCATCATAGATGATAGAGGAAGTACACAGATGAGGAGAGACTCTGTACCTGAAAAGAGATTACAAACATGTCAAGAGATCTTACTGATATCTGAATCAACAGAATATGCTTGTGGCTGCCTGTGTTTTTCACCTTCATGCATTTTTCAAAGATTAGCTATAGAGGCATTCTTATTTGGAAAGTCAGATCTGATTGCATGGTACCAACAATGATTCAGCACAGAAGAAGATGTGAAAGATGGTGGTGTCAGTACTTCACAAAAGCTAAGTACATGAAAACCTGAGTGGTGGTTAGCCGGGTAACAGATTGTGATGGTGAACCCTGTGGGAAGTGGAGTGGTTAGGTCTGATCTTAGAGGATATGAGGTCTGGGAAAAAATGGAGGCTTTAGGGTCCTCAGAAGCACTTGGAGGACTTAGAGCACTTAGAGACCTCACCATCTAAAAGCAAAAATAAATACACAAACTTCCCATATTGTATCACTCTGTATTTCAAATTAAATTCCATTAAATGTGGACTTTTTCCCTCAGATGAGACATGAGGAAATATTAAGTACTCCAGTTAAAGAATTCTGTCTCTATTGTCAGACCTTGGTTGAATTCTGGCTCCATGACTTATTTTATTAATTTGGGCAGGTTTTATTCTTGGTTTTTGATTTCTCTATGCCTTAATTTGATGTAACATCAATAAAAGCATTAATTCCATTGTGTCTTTATATGAAAAGATATATTACACATTAACACATAATCAATGCACAAGGCACAATTATTATTAAATGCTTTACAGGAAATTGTAGCTTGAGTTAATGGTTTATAATAATCAAATAAAGTCTCTATGGAAAATTACTTTCTCTTTCTCTCTCTGTCTCATAAACACACATGCCTACACACACAGATAACATTTATGGAATAATTAATATAAATCACTAGTAATTAATAAAGAATAAAATAAAATAAAATCTAGGGGCCGCCCGGTGGCGCAGCGGTTTAGTCCGCGCTTGGCAGCCAGGGGTTCGTGAGTTCGGATCCCGGGCGCCCACCGACCCACTGCCTGTCAGCCATGCCGTGGCGGCGTCCCATATAAAGTGGAGGAAGATGGGCATGGATGTTAGCTCAGGGCCCGTCTTCCTCAGCAAAAAAGGGGAGGATTGGCGACGGATGTTAGCTCAGGGCTGGTCTTCCCCACAAAAAAAAATAAAATAAAATAAAAAATAAAATAAAATAAAATAAAATCTAGATTGCAAGCTTCATCTGACAGTTCTAGATAGATGCATTTTTATGTCAACCCCAGAATGAAGAGTAATATCCCCAGGAAAGATGCAGAATTGAAAAGTGAATGCTATACAAGGGATAGGAAACAACCTATATGGGGCAAAAGAGAAACTGGTAGTCCACAAGGGAAATTTCCTTAAATGTTTGCCTTAGGAAAAAAAGAAGCAATTAAGAAGCTTCCCCTAGTGACGTCCCAGGGGGTAATATGTCTCTAGAGAAAGAATTAATTGTTGAGTTTTGTTTCTTTAATAACAGATTTGCACAATTTTATTTTCCCCAAACTCCAGCTGTTTTGATTGTGTCTTGGGATCAAATGACAAAATTTGCTCTGGGTTTGCATCACACTAATCTTGGTCATGGTGTTACTCAACCTGCATAAACCAATCCCGTGTTCTGTACTTCACAGTCTGTGCTACTTGGCTTTTCCAGTGAAAGATGAAACAAGTATTATTCCCTATAACTAAAATTATAGTGTATCAAAGCAGGAAAAATATATCAGCTTCAATTCCTTCATTTTATAAATAAAGATAGTTAGAAACTTAATAATAGCAAGAACAAAGCATTTATTGAAGTTAGCACATGCTAGACACTATGCTAATTTAATTTTATTTAATTCTCATAACTACCTCCTGAGATTATTATTTCCGTTTTATAGAAAGAAACTTAGAGTCTAAGAGAGGTTCACCTACTTGCTCAAGGTCACACTTTCAGTGAATCAGGGACTAGATTCCTGATTCCAAAGTTTATGCTGGTAATCTTCTCATCCTATTGTCCAACTTTTAACAGGGCCAATCAAAATTCTCAATTTCTGACCAAAAAGGAGTCTTGTTTCCACTATACAGCCTGTGTGTGTGATATATTCTATCATGGTCTTTATGGACTTGAGGGACATGGACTTTATGGACAAAAATACATTCTTCATATAACTGAAAAATCCTGTATAATTTCACCTCAGTTGAGTGGTCTCGCAATTTATGTCCACCTCTCATTTCTTTCCCCTCTTCTGGCCTGAATACTGCACTACTCTCACATCAGCCCCCCTTTCAGTTCTTACAACAAGAGTGCATTCCTGCTTGCTGAAACCTGTGAAGGAAATTGCTTATTTCCTCCAAATCCATTCTTCTCCCATCGCAATGAAATTTTTACTAGAAGGCCATCAACCACATTGCTCATGGCCCTGTCTCGGTACCTATAATGATACTCAGCACACGGTAGATGTTCAAGAAATATTTGTTCAATAAAGAAAATGGTTAAGTGATCATGTTTTCAATAGGTGAACTACACAGGTAGGAGAGGCACATTTTAAAATATCACTTAGATACTTCTCATAATAAGGTGAGAACCTCCAGATTTATAATGAAACCATACTTTGGAATTGAAGAGTATTGATTAAGCATGTGTAAGTGAGAATTCTGTGTGGATCTTGAGAGAATAATTGTTGGCTTGAGAGAATACTTGTGTTACCGAGGACTGGGAGTTTACTATTCACGGAAGTCCTGGATCCAGCATCTAAAAGAGTAACCTATAGTTCCCCAAACCCAGAATTTATTTCAGGTGCAAATAATTATTTTTTATCCCCTCAACTGTTGTGTTTGTTATGTTTAATTTTTAAGGCCAACCTCTACAAGACACTAAATAGCCTCATGTGATAGCTCTAAGTTTTAAGTTACAAATGTGATTCCCAGCGTAAGAAGCTGTGAGGAACCACTGAATACTTGCCAAAGTTCCTATTGGAAAACACAAAAGAACCATGATAATACCTAAAAGATATGAAGGAGTACAAGATTTTTTAAAACAACAAAGAATACATCTTTAAGTTAATATTAAATTATTAAAACAATAATTTATAAACTAAAATATGTACTTACATAATTCTTGGATCTAAGGAGAAAGAAAAACTAAGATTAAATTTAAAACATAACATAATAGGAATTATGTATTTCAAAATATGATATGGGGGCTGGCCTACTGGCGTAGTGGTTACGTTCGTGCGCTCCGCTTCAGCGGCCAGGGGTTCGCACATTTGAATTCTAGGTATGAAATGACACGCTGGTCATCAAGCCACACTGTGATGGCATTCTACATATTAAAAATAGAGGAATATGGGGACAGATGTTAGCTCAGAGCTACCTCAGCAAAAAAGAGGAAGATTGGCCACAGATGTTAGCTCAGGGCCAATCTTCCTCACCAAATTTAAAAAATGTATTATATATATAGATATAGATATAGTTCATATCTGAAATATAATCTCAAATAGTTATCATTACTAAATAGGAAAAATGTAAACTGATCAAAAGTTTAATTCCAAATCTTAAAAAAATAAAGGTAGATACAATTTAAAAAATGAGATTCATAAACATAAAAGCAGAAATTGATAACAGAAAACAGTAGGGTTAATTTAAAAATGTCAAAGATCTAATTTTTGAGAATCTGAGGTTGGAGCATTTACACATATGGACAAATTACTAGCTGGTATAATCAACAAAAAGAGAAAGTAAGAACACATAATATTATGAATTTTTTTCTCACTCATAAGATTTATAAACAGGTATTCCAGATCATGGTAAAGGGTTCTGTTTCATGCTATTATTCAGGATCTCATGCTGCCAGGTCCTCGGCCTTCAACAACATGTAGTTTACAAAGTCACCTTGAGCATCTATACCCAGCCGTCAGATGTTGGAGGAAGGATGGAGATGCCGTCTATACTTTTTAAACACCTCAGTCTAGAAGTTTCACATATAAATTATGCTTGCATTCAATGATGAGAACTATTCACATTGTAGTAGCTAGATACAGGAGTGATGGGACTTTGTGCCAGACTACCACTTCCAAACAATGACTCTACCTTAGGTAGCAGGAGATCTATAGTGAAAATATTTCCAGAATCAAAGGACCCCTCATCACCTTTACTGCTATACACAGGTCCTAGCAAACATCTCTCTTGCCTGAATTATATAACTTTCTGCCACCCTAGTGCCTCTGCACTCCATTCCAAACTCAAAAACTGAAGTGGTCTTTTGAAAACATGTCACTTCATATTGCTGCTTAGCTTAGAACCTTCCCACAGCTTCCTATTTTTTTCAGAGTAAAAGCCTTCCAGTGGCTCACAGGATGTTAAACAATTGTCCACTCATGCCCTATTATGTCTCTGATCTCATATTCCATTAATTTTTGCATTACCCGGGGCTCCAGCCACAATGGTTTCCAGCCTGTCCTTGAAACACTCCTTGAGTGCTTACATTCTAAGGCCTTTTCAGTGGCTATTCCTCTGCCTGGAGCACTGCCCCCTCAAGTGCCTGCAGGGCTAATTTCTAAACCAACTGCTCAACTATCACCTTTTCAATAAAATTTACCTTCACTCTCATGATAGGCCAGAGACACTTCTTTGCTCTCTGTTACAATACTTGTTTCCAGATTTTGCATAGGATCACTCACATACTTATGGATGATTTACTTATGCATTATGATGATTGTTTATGTATGTCTCACACCACTGGACTGTATGTCTCATGAGATCAAGGATTTCTTTTGCTATTTTATTCATTAATAGCAAATAACTGAAACAGTGCCTGGTACATAATAGGCATTCAGCTAATATTTGTTAGATGAATGATTACATTAATTGATTAAACAATAGGTTATGATGCTGAGAAATAGACCAAAAGAAATATAAACAAGTTTATGTATAATATTATTGGCCTTTTAAAATTAGTTTGGATAGAGAGATTACTAAGTAAATAATGAAAGTTAATGTTTTGTGAAAATTAATGTGAGATTCTTGCTTCAGACTCCATACAGAAACAAATTCTAAATGATTTAAATTATGTAAACATTTTAAATATGTATGCATTACGTGAGCTTTAATGTGAATGGATATGCAGTCTCTCCACATTAGTTAAAAGAACATTAGTGGCCATAACATCTCTGAAATCTAGCTGGCTTAGCAGAGTAGAAGTTTATTTTTCACTCATATAACAGGCAAATGCAGACGTTGGCATGAGACCTTCATCACAGTGATTCAATGATCTGAACTTTTCCCTATGACTCCATGGCATCCCTTGCGGCCTCATAGACTTTTTTTCAACTGATGAACAGATGAAAAAATAAAAGATAAAATAGACAACGAATCAAGGGAGAGTTTCAAGGCCAGGCTTAGACATGGTATATGACACTTTCGCTCATATGTCCTTAGATAGAATTCAAACACTCACTCACCTGCAAGGGCAGGTGAGAAACAAATCTAGTTTTTTGTTTTGTTTACTAAAATATAAGAGGGGATTGAATTTGAGGACAACATAACATACTCTACCACCCAACATTTGGAGATCTTTTTATCATAACACTAATGAAAAAACTAACAAGACAGAGTTTACTTGATCTGACTACACAATCTTTTAAAATATAAATATGTTGTAAAACACCATAAGCTAAATTAGAAGACAAACAGCAAGCTTTAAACAAAAGATATATAATAGATACTCAGCCCATTGATGTAATTAACAAATATTTATTAAGTTCCTACTATGTGCAGAGTTTATGACACTGGTATTACAGTGATGATCAAGACAGAAATGATTTCTTCTCTCATGGAACTTAATGTACAGTGAGATAACATTAAAATAAAGAATTCTTAGAAAAATAATTAACTTCATTGCAAAACATGAATTCCCCAAAAGAAAAATAGACAAAACAAAACAAACAAAAAATGAATGAGAATAATTAAAATGCCGAAAGAATATATTGTAGGGTTTGACTTCACTAGTACTCAAGCACATGTAAATTATAATAATGACAAAATTTTCTGGCTTTCAAGTCAACTTTTACAATGTATGGTCAGGATATTGCTAAGTAGAGAAAGGAGTTCTGTTGCCAGTGAAGTAGGCAGTTTGGAGTTATAAACTGAAATGTAGTGGAAGGGGAAATATTGTAGTACAATAAGATAGCATATAATATTATCATATATAATATTATAAGTGATATAATCATGTTGGTTATTTTACATCTACAACTAGTTTTGTCCTGAGGGAAATTCCTAAATAGGAACTCCTGGAAAGTACTGATCAAGCTGACTATGCTGAAACACACACAACACACACACACCCCTACACATAGACACATACACATAAATATACATACACATATGTATGCATACATGTATAACATATATACATGCATATATGAATATATACTGCATGAATGATTTTGCTTTCTTTGTGAAAAATCCAGCCTCACTTCTAAAGTGTCCTTATGTAATATTGGTAAATAAAAGAAAATGAAGAAGACTTGAATCCTGACAAAAACAGGTTATAGGTTTTGTGCATTCACAATCAAACTCAGCTCTTTGTGCCTTGAAACTTTTCTTGTCTTTCAAATAAAAGTATTTTGATACTGAGGGAGCAATATTATAAAAAACCAAAGTATAGGGCATCTGTTATATATCAATGAGGATATGTTAATTTTAAAGTCACATGTGTGACAAGTTACAAATGCATGTGCTAGAACTACTAAGAGTTCAGCTAGTTTCTACTACAACCAAACATGAAAAATACTTTAAAAAAGCCTAAAGAAAAAAAAAGAAAGAGTAAAAATAACTCTACATGTCCCTCTAATCATCTAGAGTTAACTTGTTGAAATACATTTATAGAAACATATTCTAACTTCCAAAGCATCAATGAGATTGTGTTATCACTTTTTGATAGTCATTATAAGGTAATACATAAATAGAATCTTCAATGGGTACAATGAGATATTAAGTATGTTAACATATAAGTGAAGTTTAATTAGTGTACATTCAGAAATGTCAGCTCATCTAGTATACAGTTATACTAATTAGCATTGCTTAACTACAGTTTATAACTTATTCTAAATAAAATATTCCATTTTCAGGGATGTTGTCCCCAATTATAACAATAACTTATGATGAAATAATGTTCAATTTAAGCATTTTAAAATAATAACATATAATCTCAAGCCAACATCAATTCTAGACGTACGAAAAGGCCATTACATTTCTTTTAAAATTGTAAATGAAAGAATGGACTTGTGGGATATTGAAGAAACACGAAAAGCCTTTCCCAGTTACAAAATAACCTGCTGAATTTGACATTGTGTGGAAGGGAAGAGAGGAGATGATATTGTCAACATGTTTTTATCATGTCAGATTTCATAGAACCAGAGAGTCTTGTTTACAATATGCTACTCTTATCTTTATACCATTATTTCTTTTTCAACTATATGTTACCTTGTCTATTCATTGAAAACATAAATTAAAAATTTCCTCAAAATCATTCAAAAGAAATGGTTAATTTCCACCCCTTCTATTGAACTATGAATCTCATCGTACATTGTTAAGTTTCTATTTTACTTAGTCAAAAAATGTTCTACTGATTGTTTTGCTCATGGTCTCCTTTACATCTTTGTTCCTGAGACTGTAGATCATGGAATTCAACATAAGAATTATTGTGGTGTAAAACACAGCCACCATTTTTCCGTGTTCCACAGACTCTTCCATCGGACTTCTGAGATACATGAAGAGAGTTCCATAAAATACGGTGAGAGCTGTCAAGTGGGATCCACATGTGGAGAAGGCTTTCTTTCTTCCTTCTGCTGAGCACATTCTCAGGATGCCAATAAGGATAAATATGTAGGAGATGATAATGACTAACAAAGAGTAAGAGAATTTGAGACTTGTCAATGTGCGCATGGTGCATTCTTTAATGAAGGTTCCTGCTTCGCCATTTTGATGAGAGCTGGGTCTGCACAGTAGAAATGGTGGATCTCTGTGTTTCTGCAGAAGTACAAACCATGGGTCCACAAGGTGGAGATCAAACTAATAAGGAAGCCATATACATAAGGGAAAGAGATCAATTGAATATAGACAGTCTTTGACATTCTGCTGCCACAAAGCAGAGGGTTACCAATAGCCATGTATCTATCAAAGGTCATCAAGCAAGGATGAAGACTTCTATGTGGACAAAGGCAATAAATAAAAAGCACTGCACTATATGACCAGGGTAGGAAATGGTTTTGATCTCAGATACCACATTTTCCAACATTTTAGGAGTGACATCAGAGGAGAACCACACATCTGCAAAAGACAAGTGACTGAGGAAAAAAATACATGGGGCTGTTGAGCTGGGGACTGGTCCTGATTAATATAATCATACGAAATGTTCCCAATCAGAGTGACGATGTAGCCCAGCAAGAAAACCACAAAGAAGAGGAGTTGTAATTCAGACCGACTAGTCAATCCCAAAAGAACAAATTCTGTCATATCAGTAAAATTGGGCATTTTCTTAAACCTGATCCAGATAGAGATGCATTTATCTAATAAAATAAACAGAAATCAGAAAAAACACATACCAAATATAACCATTCTTCATTTGTATCATCTATCTTAGCCCACTCTCTTTCAATTCCTCTGCCATTTTTCTTTTTATCTCTGCTTTTTTCTCACATACCTTTTGTTAGTAGTATTTCTTTCCCTTATGCAGGTATGTTTGCATGAAATTTTTCTACAGAGAAAGTGGTAAAATAATATAAAATTATAGAAATATAGTGATGGAACTTATTGTGTCTTGTTTTACTTGTCTACAAACAAAACTTTCAGAGAGAGAATTTTGTTCTTGCTATCTCCTGAAAGAAAAACCTTTTACCACTGACACCAACTTTTAGAATGTGCATATATTTTATATATTCACTAGATTTGTAGATTTTAGAAGGTCTATGAAAATTAGAAGTTTAATTAAAGACACAGATAAAGAAATGATATTCCATAATCAGAAAGTTAAATGGTACCTCCAGTTATCAATCTTGCAAATTTGAGATGTTTATTATAAAAATGACATAATAAAACTGTATAAAATGCTTTAATATAAAGCAATCATCCTTATCAGAAAAAAAGAAAGGAAAAACCTCTTAAAGCATCACATTGATTTAGCAATTTTTACAATTTTGAAAATCAACCCAAAAAAGAAACAAATTCTTCTCAGCCGTCATCCACATTGCAAAAAAGTCTAATAAGAGAAATTCAAGCATCATCTCCTCATTTTAGAATCTTCGCCTCTCTTGGGTCTTCAGGCATTAACAAATTATATGGAAGTCTCTTGCTTTCTTTCTCTTTTCCTTAGAACTTCGAACAAAATAAGAGCAATAGAACACTGAGTGAAGGCCTCTATTATTCTTCTATCAATATTTAAGATTAAATTAATGAAATTTATAAAATGTACCAGAAAGCTAAGGAAATTTTTTGAGGGGTTGAGGAGGAAGTTATTTTTAGTTTTTGACTGTATCAGATTAAGAAGGTTAGCTACCTGGATTCTGGATACTATCTAACACGTTCTAATCCTCTACTTTAAATATGTTGAGCTAATTTGCCAGCAGTAATGTTCTATTAATGTTCAATTTATTTATGAGCCAAGGGATTGCACAAGTGATGGTTCTTCATAAAACTTTCCTGTATTTCCAGCAAAGTACGAGCTAGAAAAACATCATTATCATCACTTTTAAATTCTTTCATTCATTCATTCATTCATGTAGTTAATCTTTTCCAGAAAAATCACTGGTTCTCCTCTTACCCATAATAAGCTGTTACAACTAACCTGTTTCTTGTGTATAAAGACACAAAACATTTCCCACCCATTATCATCTGAGATCTGGCCTTCCCTCCTTATTCTCTAGGATTAGCCTGTTTTCTTGCTATATCTGCACCTCCCACTACTCATCTCCTGGTTGAAATTTGTGTGATAGAAAACAAATGGAATGGAAAAATAGATGATTTTTAACATTCCCTACACTCTAGGTTGCCTCTGCCAAATGCCAAGTACAAAGAAATGTTACCTTATCTAACTATGAATTTGTAAAAGAGAGAAATAGAGGGTATTGTGAACTCTATTCACTCATTCTCTTTGCTCTGCAGGATCTGCATGCTTCTTTTACTTTCTTTTTTTGTGTGTGTGAGGAAGACCAGCCCTGAGCTAACATCCATAGCTAATCCTCCCCTTTTTGCTGAGGAAGACTGGCCCTGGGCTAACATCGTGCTCATCTTCCTCCACTTTATGTGGGATGCTGCCACGGCGTGGCTGACAGACAGTGAGTCTGTGGGCGCCCGGGATCCGAACCCGCGAACCGCGGGCTGCCAAGCGCGGACTAAACCGCTGCGCCACCGGGCAGCCCCCTTCTTTTACTTTCTTCCAAGTAATTAGCAATTTTCCACACATTTAGGCAAGGAGTCTGTTTATGCTTTCAGACGGTTCTATTTAAGCACTCTTAAGCATAATTTTTACAACTTTATCGATTTATTTGGTGATTAATAAACCTTATATATGTAATGAGAACATTTTAACTGCTTTTTTCTCACTTAATGCAAATATAGTCAAGTAATAGAAGAAAAGGGTAAATGGTGTTACGCTTCAAGCACTTATGTGAGGAGTCAAGTGAGTAAGGGAAGCCACATGAAGTGAGTATCCAGCTTCAAGAAGGCCCCAAATTTTAGTAGCTGTTTAATGACAAACTTGGATGAAGAGCAGGATGAGATTCATACTCCAATTAAATCCTTTGATGTCTGCTACCAGTTCAGTCTGTGGTGGGATCTATATGGCATGAACTACTGCCACCCAGTTTGCCCAGGAATTTCCTGGTTTAGGAATGCGTTTTGCATCCTGGAAGACACTTCAGTCCTAGGCAAACCAAGACAACTGCCAGAGTCTCACAGACAACTTCAGTGTGCTATTTGTAACAGGGCAGAGAATTCTAGGAGAGTCACATACAGGGTCAAGCTGTTCTCTCAGGCTTTCTCCATGCTAAACTCCAAACATTTAGGATGTAAAAGGAAGAATGATGAAAGGACATTGTGGTTTCTGAGCAGTAAAGTATCATTTATTAACATCTCGAGGACAAGCAGGCTTGTCAATAATTGTGTTTGAACACATATTGTTGGTATTGTATAGATGTAAGTACTGCATAAAAGTTTAATTCAATGACTCTGTATGTATGTATGAGAGAGAGAGACAGGCAGGCAGAGAGAGAGAGTGAGAGAAAATTGAGAATGACACTTCTACTAAAGAGAAAATGTCTTTAGTAGAGAAAACAGAAATATAATTATTTGATTACCACTTAGTGACACTTTATGGGGAGGATTCCCATTGTTTGTTAGGTAAGATGGTGTATATTTCTGCCACTGAATGATTGCAGTTCTTGTACTAGAGCGTCAGGCCAAAGTAAAGCCTCTCTAATCTCACTTCTTAATAACCCTTTCCAGAACATTCTCTCCCTATTCAGAATTACAAGAATAACCTAGAGGGCTACCATTTCAGACTAATTTTGTAAAAACACGTAGACTCTCCCTGTGCATGAACATACCTGTCCATGAAGAAAAAATGTTCTTTGAAACATCTGATCTGTTATCATCAATGGATAATTCAGAAGGATTTATAAGGGTTGGATTTCCCACTAGGGGCTTTCTCACTGGAGAATATAGACAGAAACCTGAAGAGATCATTAAAAGGCTACATATTGTATCACCTATAATGGAAAATGAATCTCAAGGGCAAAATAACTCTCAACAGAATCAGAATTTTTAAAGCAAATAAATAAAATAAAAGGGCTAGAAGAACTTAAGACTTTGATTTCTTTCTGTTTTAAAATGTCTTCTCTGTACCCTCTTGATGGTGTCGCATTTCTCTGGGGAGGAGGAGGGTGGTCTGTTTCCTCTGTAATAAGAATCACGTCAGTATTGAATTAGTCAAAACACATATTTCGAATAATCTGTACTTCATGAGCACGATTCTTGGTGTTTAGGAAGAAAGTTCCTTCTGTTTTTCAATAAGAAAGAGCTGTAAAAAATGAGATAATAAAGGAGGACACATGTCCTATACTCATGTTATTGATGAGCCCCAAATGGGCTTCTCCTTGTCCCAAAGAATTAATATACTTCTATAAAACCCAACTTTATTCCCAAATAGGGTTGATGGCTTTTTAATGTTGTTTATGTTGCATTTTTTAACACTGTAAAAAAAGAAATTCCTTAATTAATGATTTTTATCAATAGAAGAAAATTTCTAATAGCTATCCTCCTCATGTTTGTGGTTTCTACCCATTTAGGAGAGAAAGTCAATTAATATGCTCAGAAACACGATTTTAATTTTTATTGACACGAATAACTGTTTGCACAGGTGGTGGGTATAATTTTCATCTCACAATGCCTGTATAGTAAGCCATGCAACTTTACTCCTCTAACTGAGCTTAATCAATATTTTGATGCTCTATTTTTCAAAGTGGAAGAAAATTAATTTGATTAATTTCTCTCCCTCCTTTCCACAGGGCTGTGCCTGAGTTCTAATGCATGAATACACTCCAAGACATTGGAAAGCAGGATAATCCTTGACCTCGGTGTCATTGTCTATAGACACTGACATGCATTTATTTATTTATTTATTTACCCATTTGCTATATGCCTAAGTAAAAAAAAAAAAATGCAAACAAACAAAAACACTACCTGCTCTCATGGAGCTCATGTTCTAGTCTTATAGTCTCACTGTTACCTGATGAGTCCTCCATATTTAGAACTCTGTGACCTCTTAATTTTTGCCAAATTTTACATGCTTTTTTGTCCCTTCAAGGAACAGGGTGCATTCTGGAGCTACCACACTAACTTGGGCCACAAAAGGCCTTTGGGCCACAAAAGGAGACTGACCCTACCTCTCTGGACACATGTTGCAATCATTGTTATTTGGGGAACATGTTGCTTCTAATGGTTCAACTAGAAAAAAGAATACAAGCAATCCTAGCATTGAATTCTACAAATTTAATGAAATGGGTTTTATGTATCCCCTCAATTCCCAAGTCTAATGCAGAGAAATTGGAAAAAAGATATAGATACCCCTGCTTCTCAGGGTAGCACAGCCTGAAAACTTGTAGCTTACCCTTTGTCTCTCCTCTTCCTCCATATTATGGCATTTTTCTACATGCTTTAATAAACTCAACTTTCACATTTATTATTTGTTTTGGAGTCCCCTTTTCCTTGCCTAATATGTATATACTATGCAATTGTTTAATATTAACTAACATTAACTGAACATAATTATTAAAAATGACAACCTAGAAAGCTCCACTGTTTGGACCATCTATAACTCAATGAGTTTTTAATAAATGCTCACCAACCTTAAAGACCATATTCTATTTTCTCATAAGCATAACAATCAACATATTGATAAATTATATCTCTACTGGCAAAATTGTTCTCAAACCAAAGACCTATTGAATTAATGCCCAGATTTTATTGATTAATATTATATTAACAAAATGATTATTATCATTATATGTGAACTACTGATGTGTCCATTCCCTTATCCTTTATAAAACAGGGCTAGATGTGAGAGGAAATACCATCAGGTTTGACCAGTACTTAGAATATCAGGCACATCCCTCTGCTGGTGTTGCTTTTCTCACCCCATAGTAATTCAGCCTGCAATCCCAAAGAGTGGCATTTCTGTATCCAATATTCAGAGATTTAGATAATGTGCTTCTCAGACCAGCCAAGTAACCTGATTCTAACTCTTTCTTGATTCTCGAATTTGAACTTATTGAAGCCAGATGGTTTCACAATTAGGAAAAATCCTGTCATGTCAATGGTCCATGAAGACCACAGGTCCTCTCCTCTGACACGGATTATAATTGTGTATTTGCCTTTATTGCTAAGATATTTCAAGGGATAATGTCAGCCAATAGAGAAGCTAAGAAAATTACAGTGCATCCTTTTTGTTCATTGATTTAATATTAGCAATTTTAACCATTCTCTAACAACCTCAAAGGATTAAGGCATACTGTAACTTGGCTGAGGCCTGTAGAATCCTATGTACTAGGATGGTGAAGAAAATGGGTGGAAGGAAAGAATGGTGGTAAGTCTCTTCTTTGCATTTAAGTAAGCCTCACTGCTCATGTTGATGTCTAAACACAACTAAATTAAAACATCATGACATAAAGTAATTTCAGTTCAATGGCTTTTAAAAATGGCTTATTTGTGATTTAAAAAATAGGTTCTTGAACACACAAAAAAGTAAGGAAAAGCTTAAAAACTAGATGTCATGCACCATTAGCCTACACAAAGGAAACACAGTCTTCTATATAAATTTGATTTCTAAATCAGCCATATGCATTTAGAAAACACATCCATGAAGGCATTTTTATGATGCTGCAAGAAAAAGCTTAGTTAGTTGTAATACTGAGCCTCTGGAAAGAAATGTTTATGTGAGAAAATATTTTAAAAGAAATTTCACTCAATATTTGTGGAGACTTTATCAAGTATCTAAGATCATCACAGCATCTGTAAAATAAAATGTAACTAATATCAAGTGTTGGGCAATACTGGAAGTGGATTAGGAGGTTATTACTTAAATGAATAAGGGGTGAAGGCGAGATATTTTTTAAAAGTAGGGAGGAGGTTGTTATTCACCAATGGGGTGAATGTAGAATCCTCATCTTTTAGCCTGATACACAGTGTCTTGGAATAAGCATTTGCTAGACTCACTGGCAAGGAATTTTGAGGATATGATTAAGTTTTGGCCCAAGAGATATGAAAACATGTTGTGTAGAACATTCAGGTTATCTGAAGAACATCTGCACATGCAGATGGCTTCCCAGCAGCCATTTTACATCATGAAGTGACCTTTAGATGTAAACCATATTTATTTATTTTATTTGTGTGTGTGTGTGTGTGTGTGTGTGAGGAAGACCAGCCCTGAGCTAACATTTGTTGCTAAAAGACTGGCCCTGGGCTAACATCCGTGCCCATCTTCCTCCACTTTATAGGGACGCCGCCACAGCATGGCTGACAAGCAGTGCATCTGCAGGCGCCCGGGATCTGAACCGGCAAACCCTGGGCTGCCAAGCATGAACAAAACTGCTGCACCACTGGGCTGGCCCCTGTAAACCACATTTAAAGTAGTGCAAGCTTTTAGGGGTTTAGAGAGCAAACCTAGTAAAGCTGGCATACAAATTGGAGACTGCTAACGTCCAGATTTCTTTTATCTGGCAGAAAAACAAAAGAAAGTGAAAATTCAGATTTGTTTAAGCCAGTATTTTTTGTAACAAAGGACACTAGCTGATGAAAGAATGTGAATGAATTGCCTAAATGGTACCACCTATTCTTCCCATTTTCAACCACTGCTTTTGGGAATTTTAATGTAGTCACCTACCTAACAAAGAAAGGTAGAAAAACATTATGCAAAACTAGCTTAAAATGAGATGTCTAACCCCATATCATACCTTATTATGTCTAAAAAATTTTTAATGACTGTTTAGCACATTTATGTCCCCCATTTTTGTTTCCCTATTGCTTTTCTCAATGCCTCTTTCACATCCTTGTTCCTGAGGTCATAGATCATGGGGTTCAGTATAGGGATCACCATAGTGTGAGATACAGCTACCATTTTCCCCTGCTCCACAGATTCCTCTATGGGATGTCTCAAATGCATGCAGGATAGGGTCCCATAAAAGATTGTGACCACTGTCGGGTGGGAGCCACGTGTGGATAAACCTTTTTTTCCTCCCTTCAGCAGAAAGGCTCCTGAGGAAAGCTATGAGGATGAACATGTGGGATGTGAGAATGATCAGGAGGGAATAGACGTTGCTGTAACCAGCTACCATGTACACTGATAACTCTGTGCTGTAGGTGTGAAAGCATGCCAGTTTGATAAGAGGAGGATCAGCACAGTAGAAATGATTAATTTCATTGGCACCACAGAAAGACAGATTGTAGGTCCTCAAGGTTTCCCTCACACTGAGGCAAAAGCCATAGACAGAAGGGACAATGACCAGGTAGACACAAACACTCTTGGACATCTTGCTGCTGTAGAGCAGAGGATTACAGATGGCCATGTAGTGGTCATTTGCCATGACAGCCAGCATGCAGTGTTTGGTAAAGACCACAGCAATGACACTATAGCACTGCGCCATACAACTTGCACATGCAATGGTCTTCTTCTCCAGTAGGAAATTTTCTAGCATTTTGGGGGTGACATTTCTGGAGAAACACAGATCTAGAACAGACAAACTTGAGAGAAAAAAGTATATGGGAGTGTGAAGTCAAGAATTATTTTGATTAAAACAATCATGTCCAGGTTTCCTATCACAGTGACCATGTAGACCACAAGGAACAACACAAAGAAAACAACTCACAACTCTGGATGGCTTGTTAGGCCTAAGAGAATAAATTTTGTCACTTCAGTGTAGTTTCCTCTGGACGTGTCTTTTTCTCATCTGTGAGGCACTGGTTTCATTATCTAAGGAGAGATATAAAAGATTTTTTTAATCACTAAAACTCTGGTTAAATATTATAAAATGATACAAAAGGCTCTAGTTATTTTATCTCAGTCTCATTTCCATAATTAGATATAAATCAATATACCATCAAGCAAGTTAAAAGTTTTCAACACAAGATTTTCATTCAGGTTGCATTTGTAGTCACACTGTGCAATTAAGTTGGAGACTAAAGACAAAATTGTAAATTCAGATATCTCGATACTTTGGGAAATTTTAAAAGATCTAGATAACATATATCAAAGAAGAAATCATACTGTAAATTTAGAACTGTTTGGAACTCCTGTCTACATGCTTTCATGTATACTCACAGACACATAGAAGGTTAGGAAGGACTTTGAAGATAACACAGGTTAAGTTCATTGTGAACCCTGAGAAACTGAATCCTGGGGAGACAATGTGACTTATCTGTCAGATCTTCATCTCATATTTCCCAGTGTGGTCATATTCTGATGTATTATATATCTCACCAAGTCCAACTCATTGTCTGGAATGCAAATAGAAGTTTTATTTATTTATTTGTTGTTGATGGTGATGGTAGCGGTGGTGATGGTGTTGTTGGTATTGGTGGTGGGAGGGAAGAGTTCAGTATTGAGAGATGACAAGGTTATCTACGCATGTATCGAATCGCTATCTATTAAGACAAGAATAATAAAGAACACACTGAAAATGGAAACACACAGAAGGGTTGCTCAAAAATCATAGAGACATGAGTGATCTGAGAGTTAATAGCTGTCAGCAAAAATGAAGAGTGGTGAGTACTCCTCATTTTCTCTGTAGGGAGTTTCATATCAGATACCAAAAGTTACTATAAAACTGTAGTATCAGGACTATGTGTTATTGGCACACAATTTGGAAACATGACAAATGGAACTGACTAGAAAGTCCATAAGTAACTTGATTTATGATGAAGATGGAATTTCACATCCAGATTAAAAAGAGGAAGCTTTTCAATATTTGCTGTTGGCTTAATTGGGTACTTAAATGGGAAAAAATTAAGTTGCATCCTTACTTACAGAAATAATTTATAATGGTAAGTAGTGGTTTAATGTGTATTCTTTATAATTTGATGTCTTATAATTTATATACATTTTATTGAATTTATCACAAATCATTTTAAATATATCCTATGTGGAAAATAAGTTAAAATATTATACACATTAATATGTCTCCAAATGATAATTTACAAACAATTTTGTATATACTAACAATTACATAAAATGAAGTTTACATCTTAATGTTCTTTTTCTGTGGGACAATTTTGACATTAGCAAATGTCATTAACAGAGAACTTGTCAGAGACTGTGTAATACTTATATCCTCTGAGCAAATTCAGAATATCAGTGTAAGTACCACTTCATTTTTTACCTGCCCAAGAAATCAAAATAAAATTAATAGACCTGATTAACTTGTTGCTTGAAGGTATAACCACACAACAGCAACAATAACATTTGTTGGATTCTTATGTTTCGTGCACTGTATTAAAATTCTTTCCACATATTGTCTTATTTAACTCCAATAACAACCCTATGAAATAACTGTATTGTTCCATTTTACTGTCAAGAAACAGATGGTTTCTTCAAACTTCTGGTTTCAAATATCATTCTCTTAGCTATTAAATAATATGAGGTCTTTCAACAATTGTACCCATCTTATTAATATTAAACTTTATAGTTTAGAAAACACTTTAAGTCACTTTGTAAAACCTTGCAAGTTATTCGTTCATTTATGTATACATGCTTATAACAGGTAATTACTGGACACTTTTCATGTTTCAGACATGGTGCTGGATGCTAGAAGTAGGATGTTGGACAAGATAGAGGAAATAGGTTCAGTTAGGTGAGTAAACAAGTTCAGAAAATTTAACTCCATGACCCTGGCTCACAGCTCAGAAATGAAAGAACCAGGAGAGAAATCAGATATTATAGTTCCCAGTTTAGAGTTCTTCTATAACTTGCTACTTTCCCAGGAAAGTCCATCACTTCCTCTCAGTTGAATGGACTGCTTGGGAAAATATAATAACTTTTGTCAAAAATGTTAAGATTCAATTTATCTAATATTATCATCTCCCTATTCTGCACCAATGATTGCACTATAGACTACTGGAAGAAACAAATATGAATAAAACAGGATCTCAAACTAGAGGGATTTTTTTTTGAGGTATGGATGATAGGGACAGACATTCTAACAAAGATAAGAGATGAAGGAGGGAGAAGAAAGACAGGCAGCCAAGGTATCCATGCCCCAAGTGTTAAAAACTGGAAGAAATGTGGGCCAAGAATCTAGGATTGTGCCTAGAAATTGTGATTCAATTGGGAAGAAGGAAGCCAAGAGCTCTTTTAACTCTCTACCAATGAGAAACTTCTCCAGTCCAAGATCCAGATTACAGTCCTGACTTAGTATCTAAAGAGCTTTGCAATTTTGCTCAGGTATCACTGGTCATAGGCTGCATGCCATTTTTTCAGTGGAAACTATCATCACTACCATATTTTATTTCTAGAATTGTTGAGCTCTGGCAGACAAAGATAACTAATATAAAGATAGAGCCCATCGTGAATCTGTCAGACTGCAGCTAAGAATCAAGAAACAGCAAACAGTAAGGTGCAGCTGGCAATTACGATGATGATTCAACTGACTATGCAACCTGGCAAAACAGGGATGTGAATCTTCTTCATTAACTTATTGCTATCAGGTCCTTGACCCAATTTAGTTCTTTGAGTATTATCAGACTGACTCATATTTAAAGTATGTTGGTAAAAAAAAAAGGTCAATATTCTGAAAAAAAGTTTCCCTGGACTACTTGATGGCTTATGAAAAATCAATTCCTAGACAGACAAAAAGGCAATCTTATATAAGAAAAGCATAAGGCACTTAGAGATCTTCTAGTCTAAACCCCTTGGCTATGTTTACTGAAGCTAACTTTTCCAAATGTTTAATGGTCACAAGGAAAAGCCTGTTTGAGCACATACTTTCCTTCTTAGAGGTCAGAAAAGTTTTAAACCATTAATAAACCACATAGACCTAAATTTCCAATTTGTCTTTTTGTGTGTGTGGAAATGAGTGACAGCTGACACCAAGATATTAGGCAAATGGAAAACATAAAAAGAATATTATTTGTGCCAGCACTGATGATGTAGTGGTTAAAACTCAGCACTCTCACAACTACGGCGGCCCAGGTTTGTTTCCTGATCATGGAACCACACCACTCATCTGTCAGTTGCCATGCTGTGGTGGTGGCTCACATAGAACTAGAAGGACTTACAACTAAGATATACAACCATGCACTGAGGCTTCGGGCAAGGGAAAACAAAACAGAGGAAGTTTGGCAAAAGACGTTAGCTCAGGGTGAATCTTTCCCTGCCAAAAAAAAGAATAGTATTTGAAACTAATTATACTGAAATATCTGTTGGAGAGTCATACTATGAAATTCACTGGAATGATTCAAAAACACTGGTAATATCATAAAAGAGAAAGACAGAGCTGAGTAAGCACGCTATAGACTTTCTCTCATCAAAAATGCATTGTCTGCAAATTTCTTCTTAAAATTACCTTTTTCAACACATCAATATCAATAAGTATGCAATTTAATGAAGAGGATACATAAATTACCAGATATCGAAAACTAATGTACAAACACATTTCCTCTCCTTCCCGTGAACAAAAAGAGTGTCTTCCTAATGAACCCAAAGGTCAAATTCTGGCCAGTGCTGTAGGATTTATGCCCAAGTTATTGACATCAGCATTTATCTCAGGAGAGTCCCCATATGTTTCAAGAAGAGGTGATTAGAAGTGGCATCCCAGAGGAGAACATCCTCAGAGGGAGAAATACTAATTGGTAGCACTATATTTTCTCAAATCAAGATATTTTTTAATTAGTATTTTATACTTCACTGGAGTTCAAACCAATTATCTGCAATGAACACTAGGGCCATACTCTCTTTATCAGACAGTATGCAAAGGTAGTAAAGATGAAATGAAATGGTCTTACGGTCTCTTCTTTTAAGAAATTCCTAGAATAGGGGAAGAAACATATGTATAAACATATAACTTTGGTACCATGTTATAAATGCAATGATAGAATTACAAACTCATGGATAAGCCATAATGTGCTACCTACACAGCCTGATGCATAGGGAGGACTTGCTGAAAGAGGTATTGCCTTGGCTGTCTTAAATTATAAGGGTAAAGAAAAGCATAGAGGAAACTTGGAGGATTTGGATAGTAGAAAAGTCCATTAAGCATTTGGTAAAATTATCTTTGATGAATAAAAAGAACAATAAATCTCAAGAAAATTGGATCAACCAAATTACAACTCCTCACTTCTGATGCTGCCAAGTCATTGTCTTCCATGTTGCCTGGCTTTACCTTCTCCATGGCACTTACCCATATCTGAAATATTTGATTATCTGTTGGTTTAGATGCCTTGCTATCTCACCTCCTCCCCTAAAATGTAATCAAGGACTTTTTTGTCTTGTTCATTGCTGAATCTCCAGGTTGTAACATATTGCCCAGTAATCACATAGACTCGATGAATGAAACATTTGAAACTAGTGGTAGCAATTACTATCTCCAGATCACAGCTCTGCAACAGACCTAGAGAGCAAGCAGTGCAGAATCCAACAGGAGGGCAGAACCTCCAGGGAGAAAACGTGGAAAGTATAGATCATCTATCATTTTGTCTCTATAAGAGGTGCTTTATAGTTCTGTGGGAGTTTCGGGAAAAGTGGATACAGAAAGAAAAGCAATAGTAGATAACCATTAACTATACGAAAATCAAATAATCATGCAAGAAGAGAATTGCATTCATCGTATTATTCATAGTGTTAGTAATTTGTATTAGTAATGTTCATAGAGTTGCTCATAGTATTACTCAGATATTACTAAAGTTCATAGCAATTTTACTATGAATATTACTAATATTCATAGTAATTTTAACAACAAATGTCAATTTAAGAAAAAATTCAAACATGATCGTATTGTGAAGATGAGGAGAAAGAAGCGGTGGTTCTTGGGAAGGGATGCAGGGATCAGTGGAAGAATTTTAATACTTTATATTTAATAAAAATATACCAAACAATCATGTCCATGATTGAAATATCAATAAAAAGACATATAAGCATATAATTTAAAATGAGTTAATTACCTAAGGAAATAACAAGAATGTGTTATCTATGAGGAGATGGGGCAGGAGAGTAGTGAGACAGGAGATTATATAAGCCTTGTAAAATCTTTTGAGTTTTAAACAATAAATGATTTACAATAGTAATTTTAAATAGTAATCATAAATAATTTTAACTAAACACATGTATACGTGTAAAAACATAGAAAAAAGACCAGAAGAACATAAAATCTCAGATGTGATTTCTCTGAGAGTTGTGGTGTTTAATTTCTATATTGTATGCATCCACATGTTTTAATTTTGTATAATTAATATTGCATCAGTTAGAAGAGGCTCCTTTCTTCCACGGAAATAAGTGACTCAACATATTGTAGTATCTTACAAAACAAAGAGCATTCCTCATCCATTCTACATTTCTCTTGTGAGTTGGTGGAGGTCTCTGTGCCATGTCTCCTCACTAAATAACCATGCTGAAATTTTAAATCTTGCCATTCAGCATGGCAAGAAAACAAAAATTCACAGAAGGGTTCTCTCACTAATAATTAAATGCTCAGCTGAGAAATGACACATAAATTCTAATCTAACTCATTTTCCAGAAATAGCCACACACTTCCACCTAAACCAAGGGAGAAGTGTAATGCTATGATGCATACAAAAGGCAAAGAAATTAAAATAACTGGAGAACAAAATGAATAAGTACAAACATTTAGCTTTTTTAATGAAAATTTTATTTTTTGTGTTTACATTTAAAAAAAAAACCATTAAAGCTTAAAAAAAATGCAGTGTTGGGCCTGGTGGTGTAGTGATTAAGTTTGCATGCTCCACTTTGGCAAACCAGGATCTGTGGATTCGGATCCTAGGCGAGGACCTATGCACCACTCATCAAGCCATGCTGTGGCAGGCATCCCACATACAAAATAGAGGAAGATGGGCACAGATGTTAGCTCAGGGCTAATCTTCCCCAGCAAAAAGAGGAGGATTGGCAACAGATGTTAACGTAGGGTCAATCTTCCTCACACACACAAAAAAATGCAGTGTTCCCCTTTGGCAAAGTGTACTCATTTCACCATCAAATCTGTCCTGTAACTTAGGAATAAGGTCTGGAAAATATTTAGGGACCAAAAGAATAGTGATATCTTTTAAGAAAATAGTTTTTTCCTTAACAGCTCTCTGGTTAATGCTTCTTTCACATCTTTATTCCTAAGGCCATAAATCATGGGGTTCAACATGGGGATTACCATGGTATAAAATACAGCAACCATTTTCCCCTGTTCCACAGATTCCTTTAAGGGGGGGTCTAAGATACATGAAGAAAAGAGTTGCACAAAATATGGTGACTGCTGTCAGGTGGGAGCCACAGGTAGAGAAATCTTTGTACCTGCCTTCTGTGGAACAAATCTTCAGAATAGCAAGAAAAATATATAGGTAGGACATCAGGATGGTCAGGAGAGAAAAGGAAAAGTTACATCCAGCCACAACAAACATTGACATTTCTTTGTTGTAAGTGTCACAACAAGCCAGCTTAATCAGTGGTGGGTCAGCACAGTAGAAATGATTAATTTCATTGGGACCACAGAAGACTAGGTTGTAAGTCCACATGGTCTCCATCAGGCCAGTGAGTGCTCCATACACATAAGGCACTGTGATGAGGGATGTGCACACACTCTTGGACATTTTGCTGCCATAAAGCAGAGGGCTGCCAATGGCCACGTACCAATCAAAGGCCATCACAGCCAGGATATAGATCTCCACATGGACCAAGGCAATGAAAAAGTAACACTGCACCAGACAAGCAGAATAGGAAATGGCTTTCTTCTCTGATAGGAAAATCTCCAGCATCTTTGGAGTCACACTGGAAGAGAAACACAGATGCACAAAGGATAAGTGGCTCAGGAAAAAGTACATGGATGTGTGGAGCCGGGCATTGACCTGGATGAGTACACTCATGCCAAGATTCTCCGCCACTGTGGCAATGTAAATGGCCAGAAATAGCAGGAAGAGGGTAATCTGCAGTCCCCTCTTCGGCCAGGCGATGGGTCAGTCCTAGGAGAATGAACTCAGTCACTGAGGTGAAGTTTCTTCTCTTAATTTCCTTCAATAAAAAATGAGGACTTTTGCTCAGCACATAAATTTTTATAAATGGCAAAAAAATCATTTTTTTGGACATCATTTTAGAGGTTTTTTTCTGTGCTATTTTTTTTCTTTCCTTTTCTATGATTCTTTTGTCCCAGGAGGCACTGGAAATTGTGGTTTAATTAAAGCATGATCTAATTAAACATTAGCAAACACACTCAGACTGGTTCTGGAACTTAGTCACCAGTCAACTTCAAGTCTTTTACTTCGATAATTGCCTTCCTATTTCTCATTTTGGTTCTATCACTACATTTCTTACCCATCTGCATTTCTGCTTTGTCTATTTTCCACATTTTACTTAACCTTACGTCATTTTATTCACCCCAGATTTTGCACGCAGTGCCAATAAACAAATACTCTCCACTTGTCTAAATGAATTTACCAGATAACGTGATTAGAAGTTGAGAACTTGTACCACAAGCTCTTTTCCTGATAAAAAGTTATTTTTTCCAGGCCACACCAGATAAAAATCACTCAGGTTCTTTGTAAAATGGCTCTAACCGATAATTTAAAAGATCTATGTTGATTCATTCTGTGTCAGATGTAAAAAATCAAGGCTTCCTATTTTAGAATGACTAGATGCTATTTTGGGGAAAAACAGAAGAGAAATTTTTGAAAAGTTGAATAATTGCAAATCTTCTATCATGACTGGGAATCAATAAAGTGTACAGGAAAGCTTTCAAGCCATGCTTGAACATGTTTTCAGTTATCAATAAACTTTGGAGAAGCTAATTTCTCAGTCCATCAGACCTGAATTGGACCACAGAAATGACTTAGTCCAGCATGTTCCCCTACAGTTGTGAAAATGCATCGAAGAGCAAAGTGATAGCACAGAACCACAGACTGGACTTGACAGAGCCTGAGCTAGAAGCATTACCTCCCTCATATCCACATTAGCGCTTGCTCCTTGAAACCAGAGTTGGACGTTATGAGACACCACTTTAAAAAAACAAGCAAAGCCAAAGTCAACATAACAAAACAATCACAAAAACATTCATTTTCATAGTTTGTTGTCAAACTAGATTTGCTATAACCAAACAGTAGATTCTTGCTAAGAGAATGTGATGAAAGAGAGTGTGCAATTTTTATCTATCCCTTTACAGCACAGACTTGTCCTCTTCCACTTTTCTGCCTCCCACTGGCTGTAATACGGATGTAGTGCTGAGCCATCTTGGGTCACATGGTGAGATGGCAGAAAAATGAGTCAATAAGGTGAAATTCCTAAAATTGTGGCAATGCTGAAATGACATACCAGGTCAGAATTTTACACAAAAGAGAATTGAACTTCTGATTTGCTTAACTATTAGTTTGTTTTGGTCTTGCAGAAATTGAAATCCTTATCCAACTAATACAAACCTATAAGATTAGTTCTCAAAAAAAAAAAAAAAAAAAACAAAGATCAGTGCTCAAGATTACTATAAGACTGACTATTAAGGTAAGATAAAACTATATCAAGTGATAATTATTAGAATTTAAATTAATGCCTCAGAAATTATGCTCAAGGATCATGCTATGACTTAAACATTGTGATAACCTGGTTTTAGATAACCTTGGTGTTAGCCTCTTGGGACCTTTTAAGATTGCCTTAAACCTCCTCTCCATCCATTCAATACCACTTGGAAATCCAAAATGTTCACAAATACACACACAGACACACACACAGACACATTGCAATGCTATGGAATGCTGGTAAAAGGTAGTATTTTTTGCAAAAAGAATAAAAAATGAAATTTATATATTAGATGTATTTATCCTTTAAATTCCCCTCCTGCACCCTAGCCACAGGGGATTTTCCACTGTCTATACTATAGTCCTTAATAACTAGCTTAATAACACATCTCTCATTTCTCTTATTTCTTCCCCCCTCCTATTTCTCACCTCTATCTCTTCTTTCCTGGAATAACTTCAAGAATTCCATATTTTCCTCTCCATGTTATTTTGAGAAGCTCACCTTTTGCTTTGATGTTTGTGCATGTATTTTCACATGGGTTATGTGTCTCACTACCTTCTTCTCATCTCCTACTAGAGAACACTGAAGGTGTGCCCTTCTATGTTTTCATGCCCTATTCTTACATTCCGCCTTCCTTAAAAATGTTCTACAAAAGTTTCTTTGTGCTTTCCGAAATATTAATTTTTTGCTAAAGTGTGATACTTAATACTGATATTAATCTCACAAAATCAACTCATATGTTTGGAACTGGGCAGATTGGATTTGAAAAATTACAACTGTGTTATGTAGTATCTCTACAATTGCACACAACTTAAATTTTATGAGCCTCAGTGTTCTCACCTTGAAAATGTTGTCTCTGGGGTTTTCTCTGAGGACTTTAGAAGGTATAATGTATTGTCAAATTTTAAATATTTTTGGTAGATCCTATGATAAATTCAAATGCTGCATTAGAGTTAAAGCTTTGTTTTTCCATTGGAAGTAAGTATCTCAATGATTTTGTAATACTGACCAGAAATTCAACTGAAGATTATTTCTATTTCTATAAGAAAAGCTTATAGAGCTTGCACTGGTGGGATTTGTCCAAGGCTCATGTTTAATGGCTGTAGGAAATGCCTTTCATAGCTTTCTATTTAATTTTTACTTCATCCAGTGCACCCATGTAGTTAGAAAGATTGTTATTTACTTGATATTTATGCAAGCAATAGCAAAATTTATCCTCCATGATTCTTATCATTTTCTAATTCCTATTTCAGTACAGAATGTCAAGTAATTGAATTATTGGAGAGATTGCTGAATGAGTTTTATAATATTCCTGAATACTTTGCTTGCTGTATAAGAAATATCATACAGAAAAATAATTAAGTTTCACTGAGGCAGGTCAACTAGGCATCCTTCTAAACAAAATTTTCCCTATGACATTGATCTCCAATTTGAAATCTCTGGGTAATTAGGAGTCAGAGTAGGTAGCAATGAGTTTTTTAGTCCATGTATCTTATTTCAAGAAATATAACTTAAATAAAACTCTACATAAGATTTCACTGGGTCAATAATGTCAAATTGCTTCCTTTTGGATTAGAGTGATCGTAGATAAACTAGATAACAAAGACAGCATAGATTTGTTTGTGCAGACAAGTTTGATTCATAAGGATATTGATATGCATATATGTTTAGCTTTTATTATGTAAAGATTCAAGAAAATAAAGCATTATTTGTAATTTAGTAGGGATTATTGATCAAAAAACATCAGAGGTGCCAATAATGGTAAATTGGGAAGCATGATAAGCATTTGGTGAAAATTTGGAGTTTGAAGAATTTCATATTCTCTCACTCAAAAAAAACAATTAATAAAAGCAGTCAATCAATAAATGTGCAAAGCTCATCTCTACAAGTGTCACTGGTACCTGAAATACTGCTTGTTGAAATGTTCATTTTGGGAAAAGTTTGCCCTCTTCAGGCTCCAGTAAAATGTAAATGTCCGAGGTAACAGGATAACATTACACTGCTGTCACATTTCCAAACTATTCTATGTGCTTAAGGTCACCATGTTGTAGTTCCATAAGATGGACCGATGGAGACTAGGGAATAGTGAAGCCAAGGAAAGGGCAACAGAAAATAGAAGTAAGGGTTATTGAAGTTTAGTTTCAGTAATTCAGTCTAGAAACCACCTAAACCAGTCATTGAGAGATTGATGAGTCTGCAAGAATAGCTGTACAAATAATGATATTTTAAGGTAGGAAATGAAGAAAAAGGTAGATAAGTCATGCAGTTGGTGGAGCCATGCATCTCATGTGAATGTTAATTTTCCAGAAAAGAGCACCTTCCTTGCCTACTCGCCAAAGTGACCTCTAGCATATTCCCCTTCTCTCAGGTTTCCATTCCACTGTCTCACAAATATAAAAGCAGAGTACATTACCGGATTACAATGCATGAACCTAAAGTATGCATCATGCTACATGTTCTGGCTTTGTACTAGTCAATAATATATCAGCAAAAGCTCTTTTGAGACTTCATTTAGAAAACAGTCTTTTTACCTTGATATAGTGACTTTCTTTCTGTGGACTTGAGCCCTCATCTATTCAATATTAGACTTTTGACTAAATTATATCTAAAATGGCCATCACTTGTAATATTCTGATTCATTATTTATGTAGTTGCAAATCCTACACTCATTGCTAGTCATGTATCTTTTAGTTAATATAAATTTTCCCCAAATGGTTTGCTTCCCAATAATTTAAAGAGAGATTTATAAAGTTCTATGAGTTTTATTCTTGTCACAATGAGTATAATTTCTGCTTGAATTTGTCTGTCTCTCCTTTGAATTATTTGATAAAGAATTTTATGGGGGAAGGGGGACTGTTCTTTCAAAAGACATTATTCTAAAAAATTTTACAAAATTGTCGAGTACTTACTCCAATATGGTTATTCAATGTGTGTTAAATTATTGAATGAATGGAGAGAATGCTATCCGTAAAGTAAAATGGTTAAACACATAATTCCAATAAAATTTTATATTTCCTAGTGGCCAATCCAAATAGGAAGTATGTATGGACTAATTTTAACTGGCTAAGAAATTAAGCTAACATTCAAAGCTGCTTTGTTGTCACCTGACTCCTACTGATGAAGATACAAAACTGAAACAAGAAAATAAAGTGCAAGTGCAGAAGTCAGATTTTTCATTCCTACCTGACCCCAGGAAAGATTCTCTCAAAGACACTAGTGGTCCAAGTGATGAGTTTCTGGGAATGATTTATACCCAATTTGTAATTTGGAGCTTTTACCCCTAAAGTATTTTTCAACATACCCTGAAGAAAGAATTACAATGTTACTACAAGAGAAAGCGCCAGGGAAATGGCAATTTATGTAGACTCACACTTGTTAGAGTCTTGGGATTTGCACAATATGATTCCATCAGTTTGTAATCATTTTAAGCTGATTGCTTTGGGTGATGAGGAGTTTATTCTCATAGGACTTTTGCATTATGGATCACCATTTATTCCAATTAGATCAATAGAAAAATTAATAAAGATATAAAATAACATAATTCATGGACTTTGATGTTTCTCTGATATCTTCCCAGTCTGAATTGTGTTCTGTACAGTACCTTCCATGAAATTACTATTGAGAGGATGTTTGCTGAAAAAGACTTTCTTATTCAGAACAAAATGATTAAATTATAAAACCCAGTGAGTAAAACCATTTGGACAAAATATCATAATGAGTTCCAGTAGAGTTAGTTCAAGATGTTAGGTCCAGGTGTTGGAACGTAATATTTTGAGCATGTAATTAGCAATGTGTTATTTATTTAACCTTACATGGTAAAGGTGAAAATAGTGTGTCTACCTTTTCTTCCCATTTAACAAGTATCCAATTAGCCACTCGTCCAAGAGATACAAGAATAAAAGTGATATGGTCCTTGTGCTTAAATAGTTCTTAGTCTAATTGTGAAGGCAAGGACACATGAATGCTTCAATGGTGACACATTCTTCAAATTATATATTGAAATCAAAGTTCTTACTGTGGTCTACCTCTACATTCTCTGTCACTCTCTCCCTCATCAACTCGTCTAGCCATATTGGTCTTGTGGCAACTTCTTTCCAAACTCAGAACCTTCCCATAGGCCTTTCACTGTTTTTAATATCATTCCTCCCAAACTTCCTTGAGCTATTGCCTAGTCATCATTTAGATATCAGCTTAAATGTCAATTCCTGAGAGAGGCATTTCTTTACCTAAATTAAATCTGCTCACCATATAATTGTTCTCACTTATGTTACCTTATGTTACTACAGGGACTGCAACTTGCTAAGTGCCCCATAAATATTTACTGAGTGAATTTATTGAACAAAAATAAAGCAGAATTTTATCCACAAATGTTTTTTTCTTCACATTGTGTTTTAAAATTGACAAATTTTTCATTAATTACAATATTATGAAATTCTTCTGAAAATCAAAATAATCTGACTTCACTTGGCTTGCACCTTGGAATGGAAACAAATGACTGAAGCTGAGTAGCAACTTCTTCGATTAAAGAGCAAATGCTTTGTGGTTTGCCAAACCCCCCTAACCTTCTTATTACTATCTTCTATATCCCACCCCAAGTTCACAACTTCATTTAAAATTTTTAGACCACACTGTTGAGTATAGTGTGAGATACACTAAAAATTATAGTTACAAAGTAGAATAAGAACACAATGAAGAAAATGATCATTTCCACCTACAAAAGTCTAACAATATAACTCATAGTTGATGACTTTATATCCACAGTGCCTTGATCAGGTGAGAAAGAGACAGCAAGGCATCTTTCATACATAAAGATAGAAAGTCATGATTTGTAATTGTTGTAATCACATTTGTCCCAGGTAAGTTTATGTCAGCTTAGTGGAAGAAACTCATTTTGCCCTTAGAATCACACTATCATTAAGCCTGATTCTTAAGACAGTCTGGTACTTAATAAAACAGCCCAAGTTATAATAATAGATGGATGGATAAATACATTGTGCTAT
Organism: Tapirus indicus; assembly: GCA_031878705.1. NCBI lineage: Eukaryota > Metazoa > Chordata > Mammalia > Perissodactyla > Tapiridae > Tapirus > Tapirus indicus. The sequence goes on along the minus strand of CM062925.1, from coordinate 94,071,307 downwards.
ATATTTAAAATGCAATCTTATTCAATAATAGAAAATATTTCACGTTACTGATCCATGCAACAACTGGATGATTCTCAAAAATGTTTTTCTAAGTAAAAAAATTTACACTCAAAGGACTACATATGGTTAGATTCCATTTAGAGGAAATATATTTGGGAAAGCAGATCTGTGATTACCAAGTGCCAGGCATACATGGAAGGAACTGTCTGTAAAGGGCTAAAAAGGAAATTTTGGGAGTGATAAAAATGTTCTCTATCTCAGTTGTGGTGGTGTTTATATGGGTGTACACATTTGTCAAAACACTTCAAATTGTAGTTAAAGTAGATACATTTTATTGCATATAAATTACATATTAATAAAAAAATTCTTAAAAATCCTAATATGATTTGTTATTATTATTAATCAGACAAGAGTAAGTAAAGAATCAAAGAAGTTAAATAACTTTCCACAAGGCTGCATATCAAACTTTAGAAACAAGATTCAAATTCATTTGTACCACTTTATCCATCATAGTATGCTGTCTCCACAGGGAATAGTTGTATCCATCAACAGAATAAAAGATTAAAATCATATGATCATTTCAATAGATGCAGAAAAAGCATTTGAAAAAATTTAATGTCCTTTCATGATAAAAACTCTCAACAAATTGGGTATAGAAAAAACATACCTCAACATAAATAGGGTCATATATGACAACCCCACAGCTAACATCACACTCAATGGTGGAAGGATGAGAGCTTTTACTCTAAGATCAGAAACGATAAAAGGGTTCCCACTACCACCATCCTATTCAACATAGTACTGGAAATCTGAGCCAGAGAAATCAGGCAAGAAATGAACATCCAATACTTCAAAGAAGAGATAATATTGTCTCTGTTTGCAAATGATATGATTTTATACATAGGAACCCCTAAAAACTCCAGCAAAAAACTGTTAGAACTAATAAACAAATTTAGCAAAGTTGCAGGGTACAAAATCAACATGCAAAAATCAGTTGCATTTCTGTATACTAACAATGAACTGTTTGAGAAAGAAATAAAGAAAACAATCTCATTTACAATGGCATCAAAACAATAAAATGCTTGGGAATAAATTTAACTAAGACGTTGAAAGATCTGTACACTGAAAACAAGAAGCCATCGATGAAAGAAATTGAAGATATAAATGGAAAGATATCCAATGTTTATGGACTGGAAGAGTTAAAATTGTTAAAATATCCATAATACCCAAAGCCATCTATAAATTTCAATTCAATCACTACCAAAAATCCAATGGCATTTTTCAAAGAAATAGAATAAACAATCCTAAAATTCATATGGAAACACAAAAGACCCTGGATAGCCAAAGTGATCTTGAGAAAAAAAACAAAGCCAGAGGTATCACACTTCCTGATTTCAAATTATTTTACAAAGCTATAGTAATGAAAACAGTATGGTACTGGCATAAAAAATGAACACATAGGCCAATGACACAGAATTGAGAACCCATGTACATGTAGTCAACTAATATTTGACAAGGAGACCCAAAATACTCCTTGCAGAAAGGATAGTCTCTTCAATGAATGGTGTTGGGAACACTGGATAATCACATGTGGGAGAATTAAATTGAACTCCTATCTTACACCACACACCAAAATTAACTTGAAATGGATTAAGGACTTATACATAAGACCTGAAACCATACAATATTAAGAAGAAAACATAGGGGAAAAAAACTCCTTGACATTGTTCTTGACAATGGTTTTTGTATATGACACCAAAAGCAGAAGCAACAAAAGCAAAATGAGACACATGGGACTACATCAAACTTAAAAACTTCGACACAGCAAAAGAAACAATCAACCAAATGAAAAGGAAACCTACATATTGGGGGAAAATATTTGTAAAACATAACCTAAATATTTGAAAACCATATATAATTAAGAAATAACCATATATATGCTAAATATAACCATATATGCAATATATATAAAGAATTTGTATAATTCAATGCAAAAACCAAGTAATCCAATTAAAAAATGGGCAAAAGACCTGAATAAACATTTTTCCAAAGAAGACATCAAAAAGACTAACAGTTACACGAAAAGTGCTCACCATCGCCAATCATCAGGCAAATGAGAATCAAAACAAGTCGGATATAACCTCACACCTGTTAGAAGGGCTTTCATCAAAAAGATAAGCAATAACAAGTGCTGGAGAGAATGTAGAGAAAAGGGAATTATGTATACTGCCGATGGGAATATAAATTGGTACAGTCACTATGGAAACAGTATGGAGGTTCCTCCCAAAATAAAAATAGAACTACCATATGATCCAGTAAGCCCACTTCTGGGTATATATATGGAGTAAATGAAATGATCTCAAAGAGATATTGGTGCTTCACATTCATTGCAGCATTACTTACCATAGCCAGGACAAGAAAACAACCTAGGTGTTCATGGACAGATAAATGGAAAAGATTGTGAGGTATGGAATATTATAGAATATTATAAAATATTATGGAATATTATACAAATATGGTAATATAAAAGTATTATGGAATATTATATAAAAGAAGGATATTGTCTTTTGCAACAATATAGATAATCTTTGAGGGCATTATTCCAAGTGAAAGAAATCAGACAGAGAGAGACAACACTGTATGAACTCAATTTATATGGAATCTAAAAAAGTCAGACGCACAGAGGAGAGAGTAGATTGGTGGTTGGCGGGGGCTAGGCTTGGGAGAAATGGGAGACGTTGGTCAGAGGTTACAAACTTCCATTTATAAGACAAGTTCTGGGGATCTAATGTACAGCATGGTGACTATAGCTAACAATACTGTATGGTATACTTGAAAATGCTGAGAGGGTATATCTTAAATGTTTTCACCACCAGAACCACACAAAAAAATGTTCTTATGTAAGATGATAGATGTGTTAACTAACCTTATTGTGATAATCATATCACAGTATATGTGTAGAATCATTACATTGTACACCTTAAGCTTATACAATGTGAAATGTCAATTGTATCTCAATAAAGCTGGCAAAAATAGTAATATTAAAACATTTTCAGGATTAAAATCATAGGGCATATGTTTTTTTGACTACAGACATAAATTACAAATATATAAAAATAAAATATCTTTCAAAATTCCAAATATGGGGTAATTAAGCACTCTCTTTTAAATAGCCTATAGGTTGAAGAAGAAGTCACTGGGAAAATAAGAAAATGTTGCTAAGTAAATGATAAAAAACAAAAAAACTTAGTAGTTTTCAGCTAAAGCAGCGTTTAGGTGAAATGTATAATCATTTATATGAGAAGAGGATCAAGACTCAAATCCATAATCCAAACTTTCATTTAAAAAACTAGAATAGAAGATAAAATGTAATTCCAAGCAAGTTCTAAATTTTTCAAAGCAGAAGGCATTCATTCTTTTCCTAGAACTGAGTTTGTGCACCCAGGCTTGCAGGTCAGAGGGAGGAAGTAGCTCCCCATAGCTCAGAGGCCTAGCCCCAAAAGATAAAGGGTAATAAAAGTAGGAAAAATTCAAGGAACTGAACAGAGAGAGCACATTTATCCTGTTTCCCATGGTAAACAATAGGAGTGCACCAATATTCCAGGGCACACCAAGGTGGGAATTTTCATTTAAAGCAGTGCCTCTCAAAATTTAATGTGTTTTCAAATCACCTAGGATTTGGTTAAAATCTAGACTTGAATATAGTAAATCTGAGGTGCAGAATGTGGTACTACATTTCTAACAACCTCCAAGGTAATGTTGTTGCTGCTGGTCTGGGGACCACACATTGAGGGGCAAGGGCCTAGAATAATAAGTGCAGCTGATATTTTCCAAGATCTGAGGTTTTTATGTTAGATATTTGAGACATATCTATAGAAAATATCAAAACTCAACATCAAATACAAAGACATTTGAGCCAAAAGATTACAGTTATGGTTTATTGGAAATTGGAGGCATTGCCATCCTAGTGACCATATTTCTTCTGAGGACATTCTTCAAGGCCTGCTTTACATCTTTGTTCTGCAGACTGCAGATGAATGGATTAAGCACTAGGCCTACAAAAGTGTAGAAGACAGCTATTATTTTTGATTCCTCAATAGTCTTATTTGTTGGTGGTCTTACATACATGCAGAAGAGTGTCCCATAAAATAGAGTAACAGCCATCATGTGGGAACCACAGGTGGAGAATGCCTTGTGCCATCCCTCTGCTGATTTGGTCTGGAGGATGGCAGCAATAATGAAGGCATAGGACTCCAGGATGACGGTGAGGGAGATGGAGAGGTTGAAGCCAGCTGATATGAGCCTGGCAGGCTCTTTGACATAAGTATCAGAGCAAGAAAGCTTACTGAGTGGTGGGTCAGCACAGTAGAAGTGGTTGATGACACTGGATCTACAGAAGGTCAAGTGGAAGGTCAGGATGGCCTGGAACAGTCCATCTGAGAAACCATAGACTTAAGGAAATGTGGCCAAGCAGGTGCAGACACACCTGGACATTTTCACACTATAGCGCAGAGGGTTGCATATGGCCAACGTGGCAGTCACAGGCCATTGCTGCAGCATGTAAAACTCAGTGAGGAGAAGCACGATGAATATGTAACACTGTGTGAAGCAGCCAGCAAAAGTGATGGTCTTCTCTGATAAGAAATCAGACAACAACTGTAGGGCTGCATTTGAGGTATAGCACAAGTCTACAAAGGTAAAATTTGTGAGGAAGAAATACATGGGCATGTGAAGGCGAGAGTCCGGTCTGATTAATAACATCATGCCCAAGTTGCCTAGGAGGGTGACAAGATACACAACCAGAAACAGCACAAAGAGGAGAGACTGGAGTTCAGGGGGATCTGTGAGCCCCAGGAGAATGAACTCCATTATTGCACTGTCATTTGTGATGGACATTTTCTGAGAGTCTGTGCCTGCACTTGAAACAAATGAAAACAAAGCAGACGTAAAGGGGCAAATCATATTAATGACTACTAAAATGATTTTTCTCTAAACCTTCATATGTCATTCAAATGACTACTATCATAACCCACATTTTTACTTCTACTACAAGAATATTCCCAGAATCGCACTTTAGGAAGGCACAGTCACAGTGGTCTCATAAACTTATGGCAAATAAATGAAGAGAGAATTGACAAATCAAATGAATTCTTGTACAGTATTTTGAGCACAGTCGACAGCAATGACATACAGTTGATAAAGAAAAGAAATGTTTTGCATAATTAGTATTTAAGTCATTAATCATAACTTGTGTCTATTAGAGCTAACCCAATCCCTGTGGATTTTATCTCCTTCACTTGGCAGCTAGAGCTGAATGCCCCTCTTCCTTTCTCTTCAGTTGCTTTTACTTTTTGCCCTTTATCTCATGCTTCAGTTTTTTTTTTAATTTGTCCAATTCTTGTCTCATTTCAATGAGAAAACATTTTATTATAAGTTTTAGAAAGACAGTGTCAAACCCTTTTGGCACCTATATCTCTTTTACTCAGAATTGAAAGTACTTAATAAACATTTGTTGAATATACTAATAATACTTATTGATAAGATATAATGATCCTTAACGATAAGTCACTTCTTTTCTCCATTTGAAAGTAGGAATAATAGCATCAATTTTGCCTCCCTCTTAAATCCTTGTGGACATCAATCTAGATATTCAAAAAACAAGCATTTATTGACACTCAACATAACATGTAATTAGATACTGCAGACAGAAAAATGAACAAAACCTTCAAAACCCCTGCCTTTCTGGCATTGATGTTCTAGTGGACAGAGACAGACAGTATAAGTAAGCAAATGGTGTTTCAAGTGGCACTGTTGTAGAAAAAAATTAAGAAAATGGAGTTTGGAAGAAAGGGTGCTCAAATTTTAAATAGTAACATCAATGAAGAACTCATGAAAAGGTGACTTTTTAAGCAACAACCGAAAGGGAAAGAGAACAAGAAATAAAGCTGTTTTAAGAAAGGTGTTCTAGGGAAGGATAAAGGACAAATTCAGAGACACCATATATGATCTTTCTGTGGAAATACTAATGATGTGTGTGTATAGAGTTCATGCAGAAGAGTGAGAAAAGCCAAATGAGATGTTCGCTAAAATGCAAATGTTTCACTTCATTTAAAGTCTGGTTCATCTCTACCTAAGAACTTCCTTCCAAGAATATCAATGACCCCTGGATAATGGGAGTCAGCGGTTAGTTGCAGCTTCTTTTCAAGAATCGTCTAGCAGGAAATACTCTGAAAACAGAATATTTATTTGGATGGCAGCAGCAGGGTGGCTTAGGAGATATTTTCATGTCCTTCTGCATCCAGGAAACCCTAGAGAGAGAATAGGTGGTGGTCACCAGAACACAGCAAAATGGAAAAAAGATCAGGCCTTGGGAATTTTAGATTTGTAAAGACATGGCAAGAAAATGGATTTGAGGGGCCCATTTGCAGAAGGACTCATTTGTTGCATGTCACTAATGACTGCCCGCGGAATCTGAAATGGTCTTGACTCACAAGCTCAGTGATTTCTGTTGGATCCAGAAATATCCAGTTGAAGTAGAGCAGAGGCACTGATTAGTAGAGAGTGGCAAAAAAGACTGAATAGTGTATGTTTATAGAAAAAGAAAATCACAGCCAATCTGACTGCCTAAGTCAGGCCAGAGTAAAAGGTGAACATCTTTTGAACAAGGCACTCGTGGGTTTACTAGTTCACAAGCAGGGAGAGCCTCTACCCAGTGGAGAAAGAACCAGCAAAGGAGTAGCTCAAGGTTAATAGAAAGATACAAATTATAAAACTTGGAACTAGGATTAGCTACATAATATACAGGGTCCAGTACAAAATAAAAATCTATGGGATCCTTGTTCAAAAATTACTAAGCATTTAAATACTGTGACAGGAGAGAATTAAACCAAGCTTGAGGGACCTTAAAAACAGGGCCCTGTCAACTGTACAAGTCACATGCCCATGAAGGCAGCCTTTCCTGGAACACATAAGCTATCAGAGCTGACGATGGGGACGTGGAAGGAGAAGGCAAGTACCCTGATCCCTGCAAAAATGAAGAATAGAAGAAAAAGGAGAAGAAGAAGAATGAAACCCTAAACAAAGGATTCAGCCCTGGTGAGAAAGTCCTAGAGGATAACTCAGCTCAATGGGCTATCTGTCTAGATGAATTTTGTAGGCCATTCAATTACAAGTAAATGAGAAAAGACTTTGTTTTAGAAAAATAAAGGAAGTAAAATTAAGGAAAAACTTTTAGCAAGAATTCATTGTACGAATGATCCTTAATCTTCCTTTTCTAATGTGATTCACATGAAAAATCTAATGAAACTATGAATCCTCAACCAAGAAAATGCACACACTCAAAATCTTACCAAAAATTTAAAAAAATACAGCGTCTAAGGAATTCATAGATCACCTGACCTTAACTATAAGAACTCTTGCATAGAGTAAGCTTCTTCTCGTGTCTGAAAATATCTTTACATTTGTCTCTGGCGAGAAAAATGTTTTCCTTTCTTGGTTCTTTTGCAACAGTCACAGGTGTGTAAATATTGTCCAGGGAGATCAACGGAAATTTCAATAAGCCTGTTTTCGGGGAAATTAGCTGAGGTTCATACTCTGCTACTGAAAACAGAAAGGATTCCACGCACATATTTTGAGGAAACAGGGTGCAAATGTATGTGCCCCAGTTTGAGACTTTAATACAATTTCCTCTTCACTAGAAATAAAGTAAAAACACAAAAACTCACTTCTGATTCTGATGATCAGCTATTTTCTCAACCTCTGATAAGGATGCACATTGATGTCTCTGTAAACTGTAAAATGCAGCCAAATTTATATCAGGATGTGGGAGGTAGAGATTTGTTTTTAAAGCAAGTCTCAGAAGGACTCAAAAGTAGCCACAGTGACTGTCATGTTGGGAATCACTGCTCTTGAGGTTAATTGGAACACCCTGGGATCAGAAAGCTAATCATATGCCTCAGTCACATTTCCCATAATTTCAAATTTACTCTTTGCCCTAAGAGCTCTGTTGGGGCACACAAATTCTTGAAATTTTGATGATGGTCTGATTTTTATATTTTCTTTTTCTTTTATACTAAAACTGTCTCCTCTCCTTAAATCCAGAGACCTTAGCAATGTCCTTTCTGGTGAATGTCCATGTCTTGGGCAGGGAGGGTCAGCCATGAGCAGGAGTGTGAAACAGACAAGGTCATTGGCAAGCACCTTGGTGAGCACTTCCTACGTGTGGACGACTTTCACGTAGGTAATTTAATTGACTCCTGAAGATTGCCCTAAGAGGTAGGGACTCCGTCCTGAACTTTCAGATACAGAAACAGAGGCTCCACTAGGAGAATAGTGTTGGACTAACCCACCCAGTGTCACATAGCTGGTACATGGCACGGTAGGATTTGAATTCCTGTCTTATATCCCAAGGTGACCTCTTTTTCAACTACAGGTCATTCCTCAACCTGCAGTCACAGTTTGTCCTTCCTTCCCTCACCATCTTTTAAATATTTCCTTAGCGTTCCTCTACTTAGTGCTTTCCTTATTCTCATCAGATTCAAGTCAGTCCTGGAACTAGGAAAGGCTCAAACTGAAGTCTTCTCAAAAGATGCTTTCTCTGCCTCCAGGGAACCAGATTTTACCTCGATCCTCCACGCTGTCTTAGCACTCTGCCCCATCACTGTCTAACCAGTCTGTTTTAATTACCTGATAATATTTCTATTGCCACCACTAGACTGCAAACCCTTACAGGCAAGGACTGTGATCTCCACAGCTAGCACAGGCCCTGGGAGATAACAGGTGATCACTAAATGCTTGCTAAATAATTTAATGTGTGCAATGTGTACTCAATTCAGTGAATGTACAATAAATCTTAGCTATCCTCTCTTAGATGATTTTGCATGTTATTGAGCACATTTCCTTATCCCATAAAAATGAACTTCTGTAAGGAGATGAAATTGGATGAGTGACTAATTTAAGAGAGCACAGGAAGGAAAACAGAATGTGGGTAATTAATTATAGGTATAGGTAATGAATACTTAGTATATGCCAGGCATTAGCTTAGCACTTTAAAGAAAAGTAAAGCATTTTACAAAGCTCAGTTAATCCTCACACAACTCCATGGGTCATTAGTTTCATTATCTTCATTTTTCAGATGGGAAACTGAGGCAAAGAGAGGGTAAGTAACTTTTTCTGCTGTATACAACCAATAAACTGTGAAGCTAGGATTCAAACAGGCCAACTGATAGTCTCTGATGTCAAGTTGTTGATAGTTTAGCAAAGAAATGTGACAAGCTCACAATTCTAAACAGTCTCTGGGTATAGTGGCATTCACTCCTCATTCATTCACTCATTCATATATATAGTTAACAAATAGTCAGGGAAAAACTTCTATTTGCCATTGTACTCAATGTAAGAAGCATAAGAGAAAGTCAGAAAATTTGTGTCCTTAAAGAGTTTGTGCTTCACAAGGAGAAGGATGACGAATGCATATTTAAAGTTTTCCCATCAGGTTTTTGATGGTTAAGAATTTGTAAAGATCATGTCAGAAAGTGACAGAAAGTAGAATTTGCACTCAAGTAACCATCATGCAAAGGACATAGTGATAGTTTATTAACTCAATAGATATTTACTGAGAAACATCTATATTCTAGGTTTGTGGATAAATGCTGGCTTTAAAAAAATGAGCAAAACCAGACATGGACCTTGTCCTCATGGACCTGACAATCTGGTGGATGATACAACCATGGATAAATCAAACAAATATTGTTAAATTATAGTTGTGAAAAGTCCCATAAATTAAAGGTACATGAGACTGTGAGAACATATACTAAGAGGATATGACTTAGAGAAATCAGCCAGGGAGGCACTGAAAATGGAAGATGATAAATGTAACTACATCCCACCAAAGACAAAACCTGAAACTGAAAATTACCAAATTAAAAAAAAGAAGATATTTTACCTACAGAGAAACAACAAATATACTGGATATTTTACCTACAGAGAAATAACAAATATACTAGTAGTACCATCATTTGTACCACAAAACTAAGAGCAGCCAAATAATGAAATATTTTCTAAGTACTAAAAGCAAATATCTGAATATCTAGATCCATATCCACATGAATTCTTCTCTGAGAACCTTAAATCAAGACATTTTCACACAAAAACAGGGAGAATGTATCTCTCACAAACTGTCCCGGAAAGAACTAGTTAAGAGTATCTATCACACAGAAGAAAAGTAAACTCAGAACGAAGAGTGGGATCCAAACAGAACAGTGAGAGAGTCACTGACAAAGGTGGCTAAATTTAAAGGAACGTTGATAATAAATAAATACACAATATAATTATAATTTCAATCATATATAACACGCATTTATATTTCAACAGTCTATTATTAAGATAATTTATTATCAATGATTTATTTTATACTTCCACATGACAGCAGGAGGTAACCAGAATTAAAATATTCTAAGTTCATTTTATTATTTCATGGCAAAGTAGACTTAGATTAATAGAGACTTAAGTCAAGTATGAGTATAAAATTTGATGGAATTTATTAAAAATATAAAATAGAATGTGGAATAATCAAACAAGAAGTAGAAAGGAAAAGGAACATAGAAAACACAACTTAATTCATGGTAGGAAAAGGGGGAAAAAGCAAAGGGAAATTTTTCTAAAAGCACTATATAAGCTCTTAGAAAATATTTCTAAGTATCAATATTCACAACAAAATAAGAAACTCAGTAATTAAAAGGACTTGGGGCCTGAAAGTCAAAGGGGAGAAATATAAGTAATAGGCATCAACTAACCAAAAAGAATGAAAAATATTGCTGAAGATAGGAATATGAATATTGGACAGAATAGACTTTTAGATTTTAATCATCAAAGATGGGGTAGAAACAATAAAATGGTAAAAGGAATAGTATTAGTTCATTGCTTGACATGCTCTAATAATACAGTGCTAATGTTCAAAGAAAAAAGTTACAAAGAGAAATAGACAAATCCACAAACATCTCTCTAAGTTTTTATATGGAACAATAAAACATTTGTAGGGATACTGAAGATCTGAAAGAAAAAACACAACCAGATTGATCTAATATAACCTTACTCTGCTCAGCTCGCATGTCTTCTGAGGGCGTTTTTCAGCACCGTTGTCTTCCACAACTTGTGTATCTCAGGAGGAAATGCCAGAGGTGAGCAGTAGGATGCCATGACATGGATGGGTGTGCAAATTGTCCAGCAGGAAATGTACCACCTATAATGCCTAGAGTGTGAAATAACACAACACCTCACTTCTGTTGCTATTTTCCCTGTCAACTCTTAAATCAGGATATGGCAACTTCTGGTTGGGAATTGGCCCAGTTTGGGTAGGAAAGAAAGGATGATCAAGGCATGCAGAACTGATACAACTTGCAAAATATATTAAACCATAAGTAAGGAGTATTGCGATGGGGGGTATCACTACTGGATCAATGAAGTTGGTTTCATGTCTGCTCTGAGGAAATGATGGACATGGACTCTGGAGAGGTTATAGGTATTTCTATACAGTTTAATGGCATCTTCTGTCAGAGATCCTTCGAGGAAATAGTCTAATGTTTCAAGTTTCCAGACGAGGAGTGGTAAGGGCATTTTTATAAAAATATTTTCATAGATGAAGAAATTGAAAAATTGTTCTAGAATAGAAACCCCAGAAAGAGACTGACAGATACATGAAAACTTGGTATATGGCAGAGTTTACACTAAAAATTTAATGAGAAAGGTAGAGAGAATTCAAAAAATGAAAAATCAATTATTTTCATTAAAAATTGGATTACAGTCTGTTTTATAACATTTATAACACCAGAAAAAATACAGAGAAATATACAAAATCAAAACTTAAAGCATTGAAAGAAAATGTAAGAGGATAACTTTATAATAGAAAAGAATTGTTTAGACAAGGCATACAAAGCACACCCATAAAGACAAGATTAATAAATTTGAACTACATTAAAATGAAAAATTTCTGTACCAAGAAATATGTCATGCATAAAAATGAAATGTAAGCTATAAACAGGTAGAAGATATTTCCACTGCATGTATCCTTAAAAGATTTGTACCCAGTACAGAATATACAAGGAGCTATTACAAACGTAGGAAACAAAGGTAAAATAACTCAGCTGAAAAGTGGACAAAGAATATGGACATACAACCAAAAAAACAGAAATCTTAAAATAGAATCACAGTGTTTAAAAATACTTCACTTCGCTTGTAATTATGATCCAAAAACTTAAACAAGAGATGAGAATTCATTTTGCACCCAGTAGATTGGAAAACATGTTAAATGTCTGACAATGTATTATGCTGACAAGATTGCAGAGCCAAGGGCACTCTCACACACTGCGGGTGGAAGAACAAGTTGGTAGAGGGGTTGGGGAATATCTACTCAATTTAAAGATCCTCTTATTTTATGATCCAGAATTTACCATCCTGGGTATATCCATGAGAGGAATTCTTGAACTGGTACATATTCAGAATTCTGCAAGAGAGTGTATTGCAGGATTTTTATATTATCAAGAAACAGTAAAAACATATTCACCCATCATTAGTAGAATGGATAGATCTATTGTGGCATATTTATATATTGGCATAGATACATCAGTGAAAAATGCTGCTACATGAATCAGCATGGATAAATCAAACAGTGTTTAGTGAAAATAAAATAAATTGCAGAAGGATACGTAGAGTGGTTTCATTTATATCAATATTTAAATCTAGCAAAATAATATTATATAATTCTGTGGATACATAAATACCAGCAAAACTCTACACAGGGATAAATAACATTAAATTCATGTTAGACTTCAATGCAGGAAATGGAGAGATAAACAGAATAAGGCAGGGAGGACTCAATTTGAGAATATCTGAGTATTTGTGATATCTGAAACAGAAGTGGCATTGTGTGAAAACTTAATAATGATTACTTATGTTTACATAAGTGGTCTTTAATTTTCCACTTTTAGCTGTATGTTGGAAATACTCCACAATAAAAAATTAACAGGTGAAACCACAAAACCAGTTTTATGATGGGGATGCATACTGTTAAAAAACAAAAACAAAAACAAAAACACCTTCTAAAGGAAATTTGGCATTCCATGAAAAGCCTAAGAATGAGACTTTCATTGGACCAGTACCATCATTCTAAAGATATTTTTTAGAGTAATAATCTAAGATACCCATAGATTTTCATTGCTATATGATTTGTATAAAAGGAAAAAAATTCACCTGCCATGGTTGACAAGTTTCTGGAAAATAGTTTGGCAATTACTAAGTACTATAAAAATCTAATGGATGGTATTTGTCATGGCATCATTTGGTAATTCTGTCTTTTACACCTTTGAACCAGTATGGGTATTATGGATGGAACCATCTATTCTTTACTGAATTTACAGAGCAATAACGATGCTTTCTGGTCATGTCTTTGAATTTCTATGCAGTATTTTTTTTAATTCTCTGAGATGGTACTGTAAACACTAATAAATAATTTGACACATTCTTCCAAGGCTCATAAGCAAATCAGGAAAGACAAAATATTCAATAACAGAAAGTGATTTTTTAATTTAAAATGTTCATTAATTGGTCAGATAATATGGATTTATTACATATCTGTGAGCAAAATGTCTACCTTATTTAGCAAACAATTTCTTTTGAATCACTTTCCTGATTGCTGTTTTAACATCTTTGTTCTGCAAGCTATAGATAAAAGGGTTTAACATAGGACTCACAAAGATATAAAATACAGCTACAATTTTCCCCTGTTCCACAGATGCCTCAGAAGGGGACCTCAGATACATGCAGAACAGGGTTCCATAAAAGATGGTGACAGCTGTCAGATGGGACCCACAGGTGGAGAAGGCCTTGTGTCTCCCCTCAGCAGAGCAGATACGAAGAATGGCTGTGAAAATGAAAAGGTAGGAGATGAGGATGATGGTGAGAGAACAAGTGAGATTGGAACCAGCCACCACAAACATGGCAGTTTCTTTGACATAAGTATCTGAGCAGGCGAGGACTAAGAGAGGAGGGTCCGCACAGTAAAAGTGGTTGATTTCATTGGGTCCACAGAAGGAGAGATGAAGCATCAGGATGGTCTGGGCCAGACCGTTTGCAAAGCCATAAATGTAAGGAGTAGCAATGAGACAGAGGCAGACACATCCGGATATTTTGCTGCCATACAACAAGGGTTTGCAGATGGCCATGTAGCGGTCATAAGCCATCACTGCAAGCATATAATATTCTGTTATCACCAGGGCAATGAAAAAGTGGAATTGTATAAAGCAACCAATGAAGGAAATGGTTTTTCTCTTGGATAAGAAGTTCACCAGCATCTGAGGAGTGACATTGGTGGCGTAACAGAGATCTACGAAGGAGAGGTGACTGAGGAAGAAGTACATGGGAGTGTGAAGTGTTGGGTCACTTCTGATTAACAAAATCATGCTCACATTGCCAATTACAGTGATCAGGTAGATGATGAGGAACACCACAAAAAGGACAGGCTGCAGCTCTGCTCGATCTGTGAGTCCCAGGAGAATAAACTCAGTCACCGCTGTGTAGTTCGTCTTTAACATTGTGTTTGCTTGGCTTCCGATGAGGTCTAAAGTAAAGGAAATAGAAATGCATTTGTCCTTTGTCATTTCTCCTCTACCCTCATCATGTCAGCTCTCAAACTTGTAAATACATGTGGCATAAAGGAATAGCCTAGTAAGCATGTAATTGATGCTTTACATATCTAAATCAGTATAGAGCTCCTTATATATAAAGGCAGTCACATTTTTAAGTGCTTTTCTGCAAATGTTTTCGTATTTGAAAAGCATTTATTTTTTCTGCAAGTCTTTATCATATTTGTTCAATTCTAATTTCCTTAAACATTGTTTTTGTTTGAAACTATAATCTTGTTTTTCAGTATACCATTTGATGTGGTACCTAATGCCTCGGTCATTGACACTCATCTGTTTTTCTGAGCTGAATGGACTTAGGAAGTGGAACTGATGTGTGGCATATATTCTTGTAAAACTAGTATCAGTCTACCTGTCTCTGTAAATGCAAGGTCATTTTCAAGCTCTTCCCTCTCCCTGCATGTCCATTTTGCCCACTCTAGTCTACCTCAGGTGGCCCTGAAATCAACAAGTTTTACCGAACTCTTAAGACTCAGGTCAGGATCTCTTTGTTTTGTATATTACCCAAATAGCAAAAACTGGTTCATGGGGAGCAAAAGAAAATCTTAGTGTTCTTTGTATAAAAACAGACAGATTTAAAATACATAAATTATATATCTATATATCTATTCCTCTATATATAGATAGATAGAGAGAGAGACAAATACATACCGTTATATGTACATACACATATCAGTGGTATTCAATGTTAATGTTTGGGAATGGGGGTGATTAGGGTTAAAAATAATGTATTCAAGGGCTCCTTGCTGTGGGAGGAGACAATAAGAAAAACAAGGTTGACAAACATCCCTAAATCATAATGATTTTGTTGTAACTCTACCTCTTTTTAAGTCTCGCAAAAATTAAGAAAAACTCTATAACATGAATTCCATTTAAATTCTTTACAACATGTAAAAGGTCATACTGAAATAACAATCATATCACCCATACAACTGAACAGTACATAGATATCATGAAGTGCATCCCCCAACGTTTGTGCAGAGTAAAAGTGATCACGAAGGCCCTCATGGAAAAATCTACATTTTCCTTCGGTAACACGTACCCAGGTAGCACAATGTTTTGCTGACTCTTGTTAGCAGCTACAATGCCAGGGATGGAAACAGGTCTCTTTGTAAGGCACTTTGTAAATCCATCACTCCAGCTTCCTTGGTTATTGTATTTTCCTATTCTGCATGTGAAGGCTTTGGACTTATTGACCAGGGTAAAAAAATGCAGTACAAGTCATCTAATCAATAAAATTATTTTGTGTTCTTCTTTTTCATATTTATAAGACCACAGTAATGGCCATAATAGACAAATACTCTTTGGTGCTGGAATGATATTTTTAATAAATATCTATTTATTGAAACATTCATCTAGAGTCAAAACAATTAATATCTCCACTTATTTTTTTACTGTGGAGAAATGAGGCAATGTGAGCAATGAAAATTCCATATATTTTAACTGAGAACCTTATGGTAATAATTTTCCTTTAAAGAAGCAGAAAACAACATCCTAAATGATTTGAACAAGGGGATCCCAGAAGGAAGTATTTGCAAGTGGACAGAAGTGGCTCTGGGAAACCCAAGGTTTTGCACTCATGACATTCACCGTCTCCCTGACACTCTCTCATGTAGATGCTTTCTGCCACTACACAGTCACCAAGGAGTCTAGAATGTTGGTCTTTAGCTTTAATAAGAGTGATATCTCCTTGGGATGTGGTCATGGTTCAATTTGAAGTGGAAAAAGAAATTTAGAAAAGGCACCTTCATGAATTGCATTTTGAATTAATTTTAAATAATTAATAAGATTATAAACCTAAAAGTGGCCAATTCTCCCTGAAGGAGGTGTAGACCATTACACAATATGATGCTTATAATTATAAAGAGTATCATTGTTAGCTTGGATTGATGGAATGAATGTTCTCTTGGGTCTAGTTCCCGTTCACGATAAATACTTCTGCACTGTACATTTGTAAATACTTGTACTCTAAGAGAATAGTAGAATTTAATTCAAGATATTTGCTAATTCATCAGAATATGTTTCAGCACATAATTTTACTTTTATTGATTAAAATATTTATTTCAGATTCCAAAATCTATTTTAACAATACCTAATCCTACCTGTGAAAGAAGAGTGATTTCCTGGTGAGAGCATGGATATGAAGAACCTGAAGATTTTATAATGTAATTGTCATTTGGGGCCAAATCCCTATGGTTTAATCATTTCTAGCAGAAAGTATTCAAACTATGAACAATGGCTCTCCTTTTATACTTTTGAAAATCCTAAACTCATTAAGAACATGATTTTTGCCCACACTCCAATATCATCAGAGAATCAAATCTCTGAAGAATGATGCAACAATGGGAATTATTATTTATTTCAATTTATGTCTGAATGTCTTAACATTTTTTGACTTGGAGGAAATATTAATTTCTCTTGTTTACAATGTGTAAGATAGAATAGTGCACGGTGTAGGGAGTAAGTTTTGGAGTCTGGAGGAGCATTGGAAGATGAATAAACTTTTGTTCAACTTGGAATAGTTATTTGCAGATTCTGAGCCTTGTGGCTTATTTTTCAATAGGAATAATGATTCATAACTATTGGAACATTGTAAATATGTGGATAATATGGATGTGCTGGTGATTCTCCCTTTGTCTCCCTACCCCCCCCAGACCCATTGCATTTTTTCTCTACCTTGCTCTGTCCAACTTCATTTTCACTCTCAGGGGTCACATCAACAGGGCTCCTTTGGTGTATAGTTTCCAGCTGAGTTTGGCCAATGGGAAAAACCAGCAGGATGTCACAAGTGGGAGGAAAAGAAAAGTAGCTCAGTTTCTTTCTCATTCCCTCTCAGCTTCACAATGAAGGTGCTAGAGTGGTTGCATCCTTCTAAGGAAACTCCTGCAGACTTGTGTGTTGGGGAAGAAGGTGGCTAGGGACTTTCTTCCTGGTCCTAGCTCTCACTGGGCTCTGATGACATATGCCACTGCCCTATTTCAGGAATGGGGTGGAAATTGCTTTCTGCAGTTAACCTCCAGGTGCTTCAATTGCTTTGATTGATTTCTTGAACTTTGCTTGTATTCTCTGTCATTTCATTAAATTCTCTTCAGTTAAACTATTTGAGTGGAATTTTGTCTTATGTCAGGTTCCTGACTCAGGTCAGAGCAGCACATAGTAGTTATTCAATAAATGTTGCAGTGGAAGTAATATCAGTAATAATAATTATTGTAATAATGATTACTCATTTTTATAGAGTTTTGGATATTTCTGAGTTCACCATTGCTGGAGATAAAGGGACTATTGAATCATCTGACTTATGGATCCTAAATCAACTAAGGATTACACATAGGAGTCAGATATTAAAATTACTGGCATTATCAAATGTAAACTTGGACTTGAAAATCTGGCTTAGACATACTTTTCTGTTCCTTTCCTCTGAATTGAAGTCACCTACACAAGCAGGACAGTGGGGTACCTTTTGCTCCCTCTTTCCCTTTCCAGAGCCATGAGCAATCAGCATGTCTGATTGACACACATGTATCAATCCCATAAAGGAGAAGCAAATGCTTTGTATTGAAAACCAGGCAGCTGCAAAGATCCTTTTCATAATCTCACCAATCTCCATTCACGGTACTGAGGTAGATATGTGGCAAGTGTAGCGAGAAGAGTCTGAAGTGTCCTCCAAGACCTTCCCCTCCAAAGTCACTTAGAAGCCTCTGCCTCCATACTTTGTATCACATTTGACTCCGTCTTTTATCTGTTTATGCATTCCAGAAATCCCTGAGTCTTCATAGATTTCCTGCTCTCATTGCCACTCCCTCCCGTAGACAATATCATCTCCATGACTTTTTAAATAACTCGAGTCAATTTTTCCTACATGAAGAAGGAGAAGGAGGAGGAGAAAGGGATTGCAGCAATTGAAAGGAACTTCAGAAAAGCCTGCAATGATGCTTTGAAAGTATTGGTAGATCATTTTTCTTAAAATCTAACAAAACTTTATTAATTTCTCTTATAAACATTTCAAATTTGGGGAAATGCTATAAATAGGAAGTGCATGTTGTGAGGAGGGCAACTCATAGCCTCTTAGCACTTTTTACCTCATCCATCACCATCAACCCAGTACCAGACACAACCTTTTTTGCCTGAAAACGATAATGGCTTTTAGTGTCCACCCGTCTTCTCCACAAGAAACCTTTATATGTATATTCACACATTTTCACAACTGTCTGAAGTGTAATTACATGTAAATATAATTACTCATTGAACATCTGAATAAACCCACGTGGTTTGGAGTGTTTTCAGACCCAGCTCAGAAATATCTAAGAGAATAATATTTGATTTGAAACCCTCCTCTATCTGTGTCCTTGAAAGAAAATTTAATTTCTCTAAGCTAGAGGACTTTTATCAGTAAGAAATAAATTATAATATCTTTATTATGAGGATATTATGAGTTAAGTAAACTTTGTTTTTCCTTGGTAATGGAGAGATACCCATTTAAAATGCTTAGACCAGTAGCGGCTGGTATCTAATAAATACTCAAGAAAGGATAGCAGTTGTCATACTAAGAGAGTTGCAAATGTATTCGCTCTATGTAAAGAAAATGTGAAACTATAGCCTTTTAAATTCCCTGTAATTGCTTTTGCTCTTTTACAGGACCCCCATCCAGCTGAGCAGAGATGTGGTAAAACAAGACTTCAAAGTATGTTTTTTATAGTGAATCCTCTATAAAACCAATTAATTCTATTCTCTCAAACTGAATTTAGGAAAATCCAGGAATAATTTCAACTACCAAAGGCATGCATACAGAGTTTATAATGTTGAAATTGATTATGAAAACATTTGCAA
The DNA here is from genome assembly GCA_031878705.1 of Tapirus indicus. Classification (NCBI taxonomy): domain Eukaryota; kingdom Metazoa; phylum Chordata; class Mammalia; order Perissodactyla; family Tapiridae; genus Tapirus; species Tapirus indicus. The sequence goes on along the minus strand of CM062925.1, from coordinate 94,051,790 downwards.
GGTCATCAAAAAAGGGTCAATTATCAAAGATTTGGTGATCAAATTCAAATTTCTATAATAAACATAACATATTACTTTAGATGAGGAAACACAATTTTTTAACATATTTCTTCTGACCAACATATTCAATGAAGGAGTTGACAATAGCATGACTTTAGGACTAAGTGTTATGAAATATGAGATAAATTATCATAGTAGAGCTTTTACCCATCTCAATAAATCAACTAGACAGAAGACATTTTTTCAGAATGACAAAATAAACAGTGAATATAATTTTATTTTTAACTAGCAAGATTTTTGCCCACATGACAAATGCTTTTATTTATTCTTTGCATGTTCATAGCCACTGGTAATAAATATTGTACATGTTTCTCTTCTATCTTTTCAGAAAAAAATGTAATGACAAAATATCTTTAATTATCACATGGCCTGGGTCTTTATGTCAGATATAATTGCATATCACATGGATTTGTGATGTATGGCTTTCTTTTAAAATGTAGCTTTAGACTTAGAACAGTCAATAATTTACATAAATTCTTTTGGTTGATCTTTCTCTTAAGGTAAATGCCCGGTCCTTCCCATTTTCATCCTTTTTCCCCTTTTATGACTTAATGAGGCCTCCCATCACTGGGGAAGGGAGGCTTTGATCTGCATCCATAGTCTTTGTGTTTCTCTCTGGTCTTTCTTGGCCTCTGTTCTGCATGGTTGTTGTTTGCTCTGCTGTCGTCCACCACAAGTGCATCTTGGAGTCATTACTCTCTCTTGGCTGGACACAGCCTGCTAATCTTCCCTGCAGATCCAGCTGCACCTTGGTTCTTGTGGTAACTACAGACCCCCCTGATGTCTGCTCTTCATATTTGTTCAGAACTGGCCTGGGAAGTCTGCTGTGTAGTACTCAGCCTCACTGGTGCAACACATCCCAGCCATCAAATTTTAGCTATTTTCATACTTCCCCATTAGGGAAATGCCAGAAATTTGGGTACTACCCATGCCCCATGGAAACTAAAGGAACTGTGGGGATATTAACTCAAGTCCAGATGGGAATGCTTAAGGAAGATGAGCTTTGTTAAATGCTTAAATGCTTAAGTTTGCTTTGCTTTGGCTACCCAACAAATTGATTCAGAGCTAAAGCAAGGAGATTGGGGCAGCTTGTCTCAAAGAGCTCTCCCAAGGCCTTAAATCTTCTATTGCTTTTTTCTATCCATTCGTTAGTGTGCCGAAGGATGAGGCTTTGGGTTCTTTCCTTTCTCTCTGTCATTAGCTACCCTTTTTATGTCAAGAATTAATGGTGGATGGAGTTCATGTGATAATTAATCTTATGGAAGGTATAACAGTACTATATCATTTTTGTTGTTATTTATAATAATAGCATTATTATTAACCTGGCCCAAATGTACTAGGACTTTACTCCGATTTCAAATAGTAATGTAGATAAACCCAAAGAGTAAATATTATAGTAGATTATATACATCAAGAATCATAAACTAAACATATCTTTGTATAAGTGGTCCATGCTAATGTCTATTTAAACTAACATTTCAATTAGATCTGAGAGTCTAAGAAATGATTCCCTGCAACTTGCAATTTAATTCATGGAAGTGATCTTAGATTACTAATGAAAATGATGTAAATTACTGTTTACAAGAAAAACCATGCATTCACAACCCTCTGCCTAGCATCACTGTTTAGTTATTCATTCAATAACATTGAATTCTTTATTCACTAAATATTAACTGTGCACCTAAAATGTTGTGCTGATCTCTACAGGGGGTAGTGTCAAATGAAATTGACACTAATTCTGTCCTCAGAGGACTTGCCATCCTGTAAAAGAAATAGAAGAGTTATAAAAGGAGTCAAGTACCACAAAACAAGCAAAGAAAACCCCCATGGGCATTCAGGAGAGGAAAAGACTATTCCAGCTGAGGAAATAATGAGCAGTTGTGGCAAAGATTTTTTCATTATAAAAAATGGAATATTTTTTTATTTGACCTAGAATTAATTCCAATATCAAAACCAGAACTATGTGTTTTTGCATTTACCAAGAGACACTGTGTGTATCTAATGATTAACCCATAAATTAGGATCCCATCCATTAAGATGTGACTATAAAAACACCTCTAGAGTGAGCTGTGATGATGTCCCATAGGTGATTTCTTGAGAAATGCTTCAGGGATGAGTCTCCCAAAGTTAGCCAGTCAGGTATAAATTCTTCTACTTTGGGGACCCTTGAGGAGGCGAAGAAATCACTCTCTCTCCACAGGTAAGTCTGACAGTTCTGAAAATCAATAACTCCTAAGAAATATTGTTTGATTTCTTACTATTTCCTCTTTTAGAACATAAAATGGAATTAGTAGTGGCCCTCAGAATTGCCACATTAAGACAAAATCCTATGAAGACAGACTCCAGATTCTTACTGACAAAGATAGCAGGTGACTTGTGATATATTAGGAGGTCAGGCAGGCCTTACACCATACCATTGCTGACCTTGGCTACAGATCCATTTCACAATACAGCAAAGATTTAGAGTAGTCTTTCGTGTTGAGCTTTAGCCAATTTCTGGAATTCGAAGAGTCCATACATCATATTTCCCTTTTAACTTGTATTTCTCCTCCAAGTTGAGAACCTTAGAATTTGGCACAAGAAAACATACTCATAATCCATATGCTTTTAATAATTTCATACATTTATTAATAAGAGGAAAGTTTAAAGGGATTTTGCTGAAAGAGTGTAAGGTTAAAGATGAAAAGGAAAAGAAAACAAATGTGAAGACCTTTCCTTCCTCATTTGAAGAGCTTCTCCTAGGTCTTTCCAGTTCAGTTTTGCACTGATTATGATGGCATTGCCGTATCCTCAATGACCAAAACAGGTTTACGTTGTTTTGTTCAAGGGAATACACTTTTCTCTGCTGTGATTGTGTCTTTTCCCAACATTTCTATGGATTTTATTGAGCTTTCAGCTTAACCATCTCATTTGGCTTAAGTTCTCAGAAAAGATTGCATAGGGCTTAAAGATTTTTGGTTTTCTTCCCCCTGCATTGAATGTAGATTGTTAATTCTTACCTATACTAAGCATAATGTTGGCTCTTTTTAATAATTCTATTATTTGACCTGTAACGATTTTATACATTTAATTAATATCTTCTTTTGGAATATCCTTATTCCTTCCATTTTCTCACTCACTTTCCACTCAGAATGAGAGAAAAGTATTGAATGAAGAAGCGGGTCTCTTAATGATTTAGAAAGTATCCCTCTAGTGGAAGTCCATGGCACTGTGGGCTCTGCTATGTGAGATGTGACTGAAACATTCTCAGACACCATTCAACACAAATGTTCTGCACTTGTGCTTTTAAAACTCTGCATATTTTAGTGAGAATGATGACACACATGTTCTCCACTCCCTCACTTCAGCTTATAATGTGAAATATAACTATACTGAACCTACTTTCACAATTGGTGTTTCTCTATGTACATCCCAGAAATTAAACCCTGGACTATGTGCAGTAAAAGAATGGCGTGATCCTTAATGAGAAAGTTTACTTCCTTTTCCTTATATTTCTTGAGGGGAAGGTGTAAGCTATCAGCGGGTAAAACCACGTGATAAAAACTCTTTTATTTGGTTTAAACATGTTGTTTCAATTATCTCATTCCATGCTTCAACCCTGGCTGTGCTTTAAAATCATGTAGAAAGCATGTTAAAATATACCAATGTGTGTGCCCAAACTGAATTGAGCTGGGACCCAAAGATCAGTGCTTTTAAAAATCCCACACCTGAACTTAATGTGAAAGCAGAGTTGATATCCACTGATCTAAGTGTCAGATTTGTGAATATATGATTTAATAAAGCAATAGAGCTATTTTTTGAAAGGTGTGAACTTTCTATGTCCTTCTGATCTTGCATATTTGCTGTAGTAATTAGGTTAACACATTTTTTCAGTCCCCAGTCAATTTCTAACCATTTCCAACAGTCTAACCTGCAAATTTTAATCATCAAATATCAAGGTTTTAGATCAAGCACCATTTTCACTAGCTTGTGTTATTAAAACAAATCCCTGATTGTGCTCCCTCCTGTACATTGTTTACATGGCAGCTACAGTTTTTTTAGTGACTCAATCTCTGCTAGTAACATCAGGGAGGTAAGAAATCTACATACCATGAAAAATCAACTGACATGAGTTGGCAAATTTACCTCATTGATTTATTTATTCGACTAATGGATACTGCATATCAACTATGATTCAAGTGTTTGCCCAAGTTCTGGGGATATGGCACAAATAAACTTCCTGCCCTCATGTGTCTAACATTAATGGAGGGGACAGACAAAAAATATGTAAATAAAACTTATGTATATAAATAATTTTAGAAGTGACAAATGATATGAGAAAAGTAGATCATGCTTCATGACTAACAAGCTGTTTAGAATGAAGCTTACTTAGACAAATGGTCAGGGAATGTCTTTCAGAGGAGGTGTTAGAAGAGAGATCTAAATGAAGTGATGAAATGAGTCACTCAAAGGTCTGAAGGAAGAACATTCTAACCAGAGGGAACAGTATGTGCAAAGGCCCTCAGGTAAGAATATGCTCAGCATGTTCAAGAAACAGTTACAAGGTTAATGTGGCAGGAGAAGAAGGACTGAGAGAAAGTGGTCAAAGAGTTTGGAGAGGTAGATAGGAAGGCATCACATAAGTCCTTGTAGGCTCTGTGATGTTTCTTATGAAGTTTAGATTTCAGCCCAAGTGTGATAGAAAATCTTGGGCCATTTCACTTAGTCAATAACATGATGTGATTTATGTTTATAAAGACCACTGGCTTGCGTTAGGGGATAGAGGATATTAAGTGTGGAAGAAGGAAGATCACTGTAGTAGCTTAGGCAAGAAATAATTTTGTCTTAGATCTGACTGGTAGCAGAGGAAATGCTGAAAAGCTGTTTTAAGATGCAATGTGTAATATTTTGAAGGTAGAGCAAACAAGACTTCCTGGTAGTCTAGATTAAAGATGTGAAGTCGAGGGTAAGAGACAAATTGAAAGAGGAATGTGAAATATGTGTGAGATATGAAATAAGTCTGGGCATTGTGCAATAAAAATAGATTAGTGAAATCAAAGTTCATATTAAGCTAAGAAACAACCCAGACTACCAGGTGTTGATTTGGAACAAAAGAGATGGATGGACAGAACTCCAAGAGACCAGGAGAGGTTCATTGCTGTTGGAAAGTAATTAAGAAAATAAGGTAGAAACTGAACCCAAATTAGCATACAATAGGCTCTCAAGAATTATATGCTACTCCAATTACAGAAGGTTTGCCTCTGCTGACAGTGATAGAACCAGTCTGCAGAAAGTCACCCAGTCTCCCCGTTCTCTGATCAAGCATTTGTGCCATGATCCGCTACAGTGGTAGCCATGTGTGCGGATCAGTGGTTCTGATTCCATAGCCTATTTAGGGGCACCAATGAGCTAAGACCAATTACATGTGTGCTAGCCAAGCTAAGGTGGGGGTTGCAAAGCAGCCAGCAAAGTATGGTGCATGAACTTCAAAATGTGTTTTCCAATACAATGTCCACTTTAATCAGCACCACCAACCAGCTGAAGGCATCTATTGACACTCTTCCATCTCTGAGGGAAATAGTAAACTATTTAAACCCCTCTTTTCAAAACCAGTTTGTTTTAGTGCACATTTATTTTGTCTATTCTTGGATTGCATGCAATTTACTTCTCTCTTTCTATGTGAACAATTATTCTTCTCTTATCAGAGAATATGAAGATGGCGAAAGTTCCCCAACACAATGGCACTGAGGCGACAGTTCATTCTGCTGGGACTGACCAGCCAATGAGAGCTGCAGCCCATCCTTTTTGTGTTGTTTCTCCTGATTTACCTCATCACCATGACTGGGAACTTTGGATTGATTTTATTAATCAGAATTACTCCCAGACTGCAAACCCCCATGTACTTTTTCCTCACCCATTTAGCATGTGTGGATATTTTTTATTCCACTAATGTCTCTCCTCAGGTGCTTGTTAATTTCCTATCTGAAAAGAAAACCATTTCCCACATGGGGTGTCTGATCCAATGTTTTGTTTTTGTGACTCTGCTCCTTACTGAATATTACATGCTTGGTGCCATGGCCTATGACAGGTTCATGGCTATCTGCAATCCCCTGTATTACAACAGCAGAACATCCAGGCCACTTTGCATCTGCCTGGTCACTCTCCCCTACCTCTGGGGTTCTATGGTGGGCACAATGCAGGTAATACTGACCTCTTGCTTGCCCTTTTGTGGACCCAACACTATCAACCATTTCTACTGTGCTGAACTCCCCCTCTTAATGTTGGCATGTTCTGACACTTACATAAAGCAAACTGCCCTATTTGTGTCTGCAGGGATTAACCTCACAGGTTCCCTACTCATCATCCTCATCTCCTATGTTTTCATTTTCATCACCATTATGAGAATCTGTTCCAGTGAAGGGCAGCACAAAGCCTTCTCCACTTGTGGCTCCCACCTGACAGCTGTCACTATGTTCTACGGGTCCCTATTCTGCATGTATCTGAGACCAGCAAATGAGCAGTCTGTTGAACAAGGGAAAATTGTGGCCATGTTTTGCATTTCTGTGAGTCCCATGCTGAATCCATTTATCTACAGCCTGAGGAACAAGTATGTGGAACAGGCTTTGAGAAGAGTATTGATCAGAAACTTGGGATAATGGAGAAAAGTCCCAATTTGACAGTCTCCCAATGAAAAATAAAAGAAGAATCACAAAAACAATAAAAAAAAAGTATCCCTTGTTGATAGTCCTTGAATGAAATTCTCTGGAATAACAATAATATTTTTTGTCTATGCATAGTTTGGGATCAAGGGAATGTCTAATGGATACAATGAATGGAAAGTTTGGAAATGATGATTGATAGGAAACAGAAGAACAGAAGTCAGCTGTTTATGATTAAGCAGGGTCACATTTTTAGTCTCACTCAAGACCTCATTCCACTTAATCATTTAGCAGATAAATTCTTCCGTTCACTTTCTAGGTCATCAATATTGAGCATCACTGAGCCATCCTATCAGCAAAGAAAGTGCTTTACAGTATATTTCCTGAATATTAAAATTATTAGCTTCCCCATGACATATTACATATATTGCTTTAATGAAAATCTCATATCTCTAATTTCAGATGTTTGTTCTCAATACACTTTTGGCACACTTTTCTGTCCACTTCTCTTGAATATAAAAATATATGTGTTTAATTTTTTCAACAAAGACCCTGATATCTTATATTTTAATAACCCAAGAATTTGTTTCATTAGTTTCCTTTAATGAAAACAGATACTCTTATTAATGGGAGATAACCATTCCTGATTTAGAATTTTCATTTCTTGCATAAGAGGTTTCTATCATTTTGTCCCTATAATATTAACAATTATTTGTTCTATAATTTTATATATTACCTTTCATTTTGTGTCTATTCACACACTATTTTAAAATAACCACTACTCTAATATGCATGAGGTTTTTTTAGTGTTTTACAACTAAATAGTAGCATAAGCATATTCTACGTTGTTTGATACTCTTTGAAACTGGTCTTTACTTGACAGCATGATATAACTTAACATTGCTATGAAACATTTTAGTATATCACTACCTTAATATTTAGGGAGTTTTTATTTTTCTCTCTTTAGGAAAATCTATGCATATAAGTCCTTACTTCTGATCAGTTATTGCATTGAGGTAGATTTCCGTTGGTTTGTTCTTTTTCTGTCGGTGAGGAAGATTGGCCGTGAGGTAACATCAGTTTACAATCTTCCTCCTTTTTTTTTTTTGCTGAGAAAGATTAGCCCTGAGCTAACATCTGTGCCTGTCTTCCTCTGTTTTGTATGTGGGACACTGCCACAGCATGGCTTGATGAGCAGTGTGCAGGTCTGCGCCTGGGATCTGAACCCACAAACCTCAGGCCACCAAAGCAGAGTGCAAACTTAACTACTGTGCCACTGGGCCAGCCCCACCACAGGTTTATTCTTACTTCTTTTTATATTTTTTTCTTTTTGGAGGTAGCAGTGTGTGAAATCACCACCAGCAAATGAGTACCCCAAAAGCATAGGGAGAGTTCATTTTCTTGTGTGTATGTGTGAATATGGTAGATATAAATTGAATACAGAAAACATTCATGCATCGGATATAATTTATTAGAACTCAACATTAATTTGTTTTACTTTTTCTCAATTTCATAGTATGCTAGCTACTATGATGGTAATGTTTAAGCTTGAGAAAAAGAAGAAAAACTTTATTTGGAGGAACTTTCTCTTGACATGGAAACTTCCTAAGTAAAAGAACAATTTTGTTTCCAGATTTAAAAATAGTAGATAGAGATATTCACTTACACCATCCCTCATTCCTAACAAACAATTAAGCATAACTTTGTGAACCTGCGAACCACAGGCCAACAAAGCAGAGCACATGAACTTAATCACTATGCTACTGGGCCAGCCCCTGAAACACAAAATTTTTAAGGAGAACAATAATAGAATCTTGAATTAGAAAAAAATGGGGGCGTGGCCAGGTGGCGCTGGGGTTTAGGTCACGCTTTGGTAGCCCGGGGTTCGCGGGTTTGCATCCGAGCACCGGCAACACATTGCTTGTCAGCCATGCTGTGGCGGCATCCCATATACAAAGTAGAGGAAGATGGGCACAGATGTTAGCCCAGTCCCAGTCTTCCTCAGCAAAAAAGAGGAAGATTGGCAACGGATGTTAGCTGAGGGCTGGTCTTCCTCACACACACACACAAAAAAAGAAGAAAACTGGGCAACCACCCTGTTCAATACTGTTATAGAACAGGTTTTGAATCCCTGCTTTTTCCTACTTTCATATTCCAATTCTAACATTAATAAATAAGGATCTTTTAATTTTATATCCTGGAATCTGGATGATATTGGAAATATGCACTTTTTTGTTTGTTTCTTGCTTATAAAAGCAATAATGGTTTGTCATGGAAAGTTGGTACACAGATATAAAGAATAAGTTTTACTCTTCCTTAATGCTAGTATTTTACAAAGTTATCATAATATACATATGGTACCCTTTCTTTTTCATAAAAACCTATATAAAATGATTTTCCCTTTTCTTAGCTGGGACCTTCTTCATTTTAACGTCTGTCACATGCTAATGCAAAAATCTGTCATGCGATAGTCATGCTCTCCTTATGGCCACAGCCAACACACCCTCCAGGGGTTCTAGTTATTTCCAGCCAGCATATGGCCTGTGCTTAACCAGTTATTAAATGCAGGAAGTCCTCTGTGCACAGGCCCGCGGTAACTGGGATCCACGTGAAGCAAAGTCACATTTCCAGTCTGTGAGGTTCGTTTGCCAGTACCACGCAAAAGGAGGGCCGCCTATGGAAATGCATCATCTGCTCCCTTTTTCTCAATTATAAAACAAACCTTATGAAAATCTTCTACCAAGTTTCTTATTATGCCTTCAGAATGTTCTTAAAATTGGAATAGTTGAGCAAAAGTATACAAACATTTTGGACTCAAAAACATAATGTGGAATTAATTTCCAGAGAAACTGCGTATCTTTATTTTTCTAACAACCTCAATGTATAAAAGTGCCAGTCTTTGTGAACTCTCTTAAATATAGATACTATGCAAACAGTATTTTAATTCACATTTTTCTTACTAACATGTTTTCATTAATTTAAGCATTTTTGTATTTTTATTAATTTTCAGTTCATGGCCTTTGAAATGTATTTATGTGTTGGTGTTTAATGTTTTGAATGATTTCTGTAAACTTACCATATCTTAATATTATAATCACTTTATCTTATGTGTGGCAAAATCTTTGTCAAATTGCTAGGTGCTGCTTAATTTTAAATCATTTTAATTTCAAAATGTTCAAAATGAAGTAACTTTTCTGTTGTGAATTTCTCCCTCTGCTGCTAAGCTCAGAGACATTTTCTTCTGATTATTGAAATGTTTAATATTTATTTTAATTTTGGTCAACAAAGAATTGTTCTCAGTGATTGAGTCACTCACAGCTGAAGGGTTACATGAGCATGTCAGTTCTTTTGGGGGATACTTGTTGACAAAAACAAATCTAGTTAGGTATAAGATTCTGTATTTAGATATCTTTGTTGAAAAATATATTGCATTATGGACACTGGTATGGTGCAAAAATAAGTGTTTGTGTAAAATGGTTAACAAATAAACAACATTAATGTGCCAAGTTTATATGTTTTTCTCCTCAATTGTAAGCCACCAGCACCTCTCTGCCTTTCTACTAAAAATACTTTACTCACCTGTAACCTTTCATCCCTAAGCAGTCCTCTCTATGGCTTCCATGCCATACATCCCCCCATCAAATCTGCGGACCAAGCTATAACAATACTATTAACACTAAAATATTTTCCACATTTTTCAAATAATTTACTATGATATGTATTGTGGTGTAGCCACATTCAATATTTTTGTATATGTGTGCATATCCTTCATAAATTGAACTATTGTATACATAATTTGGGGGTTAAAAATATCAGGTAGCTAGAAGCATCTGGTTTGTATTCTCCTAAATTTGAAAGGGAAAAATAATAAAGATGGAATTTCCCTACTAGAAATTGGAACATTTTAAATCTACATTAATAATAAGAGTTTGGCCTAAAATTCATATAGATTGGTCAAAGAAAAAACAGAAATGGATTCATTTAGTATGCAATGAAGATAACATCACAAATTAATGAAAAGCCTTGCTTAAAACATAGTAGAAGGAGTGGGTTAACATGTGAGGGGAAAGTTATATGCAATATTACAACATACAACAAAATTGTATCTAGAATAACTCAAGATATTCCTATGGTCGTGAAAAATAAATAGCATAATATAGATGCTTGCTTATTTAATTTTAGGATGGAGAAAATCCACAAAGCCAAACAAAAAGAGGTAAACAAAGCAAAACAAAAGGGGGTAAACATTTTCCAAATAAAAATGTAAATATTCTTCCTGTGAAGAATCATCAGAAACAACATGAACAGCGATCATCAAGCTGGTGTGTGTCCTTTATTTGTTAAATGTATATTTCAATTCCTTTTCTGTTCTAATTAAAATAGAAATCTTTCCTAAGGAATTCATTGAGACAACAAAGAGGCAAATAATCTTAAATGATATTTATTCATATTAATAAAAGTACGATGAAATGGTTATTTTCAAATGTTACTAATCATGAGTGTAAATGATTGATGCTTTCTGGAGAAAACATCACCCATAGAAAAATTTAGCAATGGCGTTAAAAATGTTCAAAGCATTTAAGTCAGCAATTCCACATTTAGGAATCTATCCTAGAGAAATAACCAGAGGCATATGTATGTCAAGATGCGAGTCAATCATAACAACAATAGGATACATCGATATGATGGAATAATGGTTTGCAAGACAAAGTAAGTGGGAAAAAATAAACCACAGGCAGAGAGCAACTCTCTTTTAATAGGACATTAAAAGTAAATTTTACTTTTATTCCAAAATTGAAACTAAATTTTATTCCAAAATTTAAAAATCTTTCAGTATTTTTCAATTTGCTTTTCGTCAATTGATATGTATTATTTTTGTAATTAAGTCCAAGTATGATTTAACTTTGTGTATTATACCGCATTAAAAATAATGTTCACTAAAAATATTTGGTCTGTATGAAAATACAAACATCATACTCTCAAGTCAAAATCAATGTTCAAACTTGCATATGGCAAATTATTCCAATATTGTTTTAGGAATTAGAATATATATGCACACCAATTTATTAAGAAAAAATAAATTTCAAACAGAAGTTGTCCATTGGTTTAGGACATATCACGGATAAATGTTACTTCCTCACAACTGTCTGTATTTTTAGTTAGTTATAGTGAACGTGTCTGATCGAATCAGCCTTATTCAATCAACTGAGACTTAAGAATGGATCCCACTTTTCTAAAAATGCAGGCCAGCTGAGTGATTTTCTGGAAAGTAATTTGAACACATTACAGTAAATATAGCAGTTAATTTCATATGAACATTTAGTATTGTGGTCTTTGTTAAAATCAAAGTGCACAATATTAGAATACCAAACATTCAAGACAATTTAAAGACAGTTTAAAATATGTTTCAATATGCAGACATCTAGTTGACTAATAATGCAAAGATTAATGTGGATGAATTATGAATCTCTTTATATAACTTTCTTTACTGATGCTTTTCTCAATAGAAATTTTGAGAACTACTGGAACAGACTTATCCAGAGAACAATGTCACAGACAGTTTTATGATCCAGAGTAAGAAATGGGTGTTCTCCTGCAGAAAGATATGTAAACACCTACTTATTTGTTTCAGGGCATTCATAGGTCCCCAGAAGCCACTTGATAGAATCTATTAACTCTAAATAAATTAGATCTAAGTCAGTGCTACTACATAAAAAAATATATCTAGAATGCTTCATACTATACTGTGATTGAATTGGATCCATATTCCTGGAAACTCATAAGCAACTGTTGACAGTTTATTTTTAAAATTGAGGAGCATAACCAGTATTTACAAATGGACAAAATGTTTTCAGGATTTGTATGATGTGGATTGGAGGGAAATTCACAGAAAGTTTTAACCTGTGTGTGATCTATATATTTAAAATTTCCCCAAGGTGATTCCAGTAGTCAGGCACATAAGCCATAGTACCATACCATACTTTGAAGAAGAAGTAATTTCATAAATAAAAAAAAGTGTAAAACTAACCACCCTATTTTGAACCTGACTATGGCTCTATAGACCATATAATTCAAAGAGGATGGATTTCCAGTGTTTCCATCAGAGTGAGTTAATTATAATATTTACCCCCAAGTAAGTAAAGATATTAAAGTATTACATAGAATTATTGGATACTGCCCAATTTGTTTTTAAAGGTTCTCTGCTAAAGAAAATATTTTTAATTTCAATATTACAGTTTTTATTAAAACAAGTTGTCTTTGAAGATTTTGATTTTGAGGAGAATTTAGCTAATGTCATTGAGAGTTCATGAAGATAACCAAATCATGAATATAGAATAGGTTTGTCCTTTGAGGGAAATCACTTGTCATCACAGACACTTAGCAATTATAAATTAACAGATGATTAAACTGCACTTTTATGAAATAGATTTCCCTTAATCATTTGCTGCATGGCATGGATCACAGCCTTGTTCCTTAGACTGTAGATCAATGGGTTTAACACTGGGCTCAAAAAAGTATAAAAGACTGCAATTATTTTGGACTCCTCTACAGACTTCTCAGATGGAGTCCGTAAGTACATGCAGAAGAGGGTTCCATAAAATATGGTGACTGTTGTCAGGTGGGAACCACAAGTAGAAAAGGCTTTGTACCTGCATTCAGCTGAATGGATCCTCAAAATGGCTGCCATAATGAAAAGGTAGGACAGGAGAATGATGAAGAGGGAGCTTAAGAGAGTAAAACCAGCAACTACAAACATTGCCATCTTTTTGACATAGGTGTCAGAGCAGGCCAACGTTAAAAGAGGAGGATCAGCACAGTAGAAATGATTGATTTCAAGGGAGCCACAGAAAGACAAGTGAAAAGTCAGCAGTGTCTGAGAAAGTCCATTAAGGAAGCCAACAGTATACGGGACCATGACTAGAGAGATACAGATGTTCTTGGACAATCTGGTACTGTAATGTAAAGGACTGCAAATGGCTACATTGCGATCCAGTGCCATTGAAGCAAGGATATAAAGCTCAGTGATCACCAGGGCAATGAAGAGAAGGCACTGTGTGAAGCATCCAGCATAGGAGATGGTCTTCTGGTCTGAGAGGAAATTGTACAGCATTTTAGGAGTAATATTGGAGGAATAACAAACATCTACAAAGGAGAGGTGGCTAAGGAAGAAATACATGGGAGTTTGGAGGTGGGAATGGGTCCTGATCAGCAGGATCATGCACAGATTCCCAGCCAGCGTGATTAGGTAAATCACCAGAAACACCCCAAACAGGAGCTTCTCTAGCCCTGGATCATCTGTGAGTCCCGAGAGAGTGAATTCAGTCACTGCAGTGTGGTTTTCAGAAGACATTTTCTTATCCCTTGAAAACTGAAGGTGACAACGAAAGTGAAGAATTCTACCTGATCCAGATTCTGCTTTTATTATTTTATTCCATCTGTTTATCACTTACTCATTGATCTATTCATCTATAAGGAAATTACCCCTCTTTTCAACAAACACATCAGGATGTCTATGTAAATATCTTCACCCTATAGTTCTATTATCTTTCTCTCTCTGTGTGTATATCTCAAACATGCAAACACACACACTCTCTCTCTCTCGTGTATATATATATATATACACACACACAGGTAATTATATATTTATATATAATTATGTTTTATACAAATTAATAGATAATATGTAATAATATCATATATTATATATAAATATGCATACATTTATACCTCTCTTCTTGGGGAACTTCATATTTTATATTTTTTCAAATGATTTGGGGAGAATAAAGCCAAAAAAATGAAAGTCAGAGATGAAAAGCAGCAGGTCACTGGCATCATTCAAATAGGTAAACTAAGGAAGTTGGATCTTGGGGTCCCTTCAGCTGTGATATCCTATTGTTTCAGATACAAAATAGAAGATAAATATTTAGTACCTCATTTTCATTTGAAACCCATAGTTGTCTGACTTAATTTCATAAAGAGGACACTGAATTAGCAAAATTTAACTCTTGATATATGGCTCAGAAGGCATAGAATGAAGAATTGCTCCCTCTGCTTTGTAAATTTACCCACCCATTTACTAATATATACTGCACAATTTGATATTTTTCTGTCCTAGGATCTGGGGTTACATCAGTGAGCAAATCCTGCATCCTCATGGAGCATGTATTGTAGGAGGGGGACCAGATATTAAATGCGCAGATAAAGATGTATAACATAATGTCAGTTAGAAGCAATTTTTAAGAAGAAAATGAAGGCAGGATGCTTTAGATGCAATTTTTTCCACAGTTAGGAGATACTAATATCCACACAAAAGAACAAAACATATTTTTGTGAACAAGTGTAGAAAATGACCTACCTGTAAAAGCTGATTTACCATATTTTGTGAAAACACAGTGGGAAGATTTATAATGTATTTGTTAACTACATTCCATAGAGTATTTTTTAAATCATTCTAAAAACCAATTAAAATAGTCTTTGTTTATCAAGGGCAAAACCTTAATTTGATGCTTTGGGAACTAGATTCTCCCTTGAGGCCAGTAACCCTAGAGAACTTCTGTATACCCTGCTGGGTACTGTGCATGAGACCTTCAGCACACGTAAGGAATTTAACCATCACCTTTAATACTGTGGAAGGAGGAAAAGATGTGTAGATAAGTTTTGCAATTTTAGTATAATAAAGAGCAGGGAATTCCAATCAGAAAGCTTAAATTTTTCTCTATAAACACTGAAATGAGGTCATCTCATAAGAGTGAGGAGTAGGAAGGTACAGTAGGTGATAAATTTGGGGAGCAGAAAGACTAGAAAAGCCACAGACTAGGAAAAATATTCACCTTCAATAATTATGAGAAGGACTTGTATTCAGAATTTATGAAGATTCTCCACAATAAACTGGTCAAAATATAACCATCCTAACTAAGAAAAAGACATTTAAGTGGTGGACAGACTTCATAAAAGAAGATATGTGAATAGCCAATGACCACATGAAAAGAATGTCAACATCTATAATTGTCAAGAAAATGCAATTATAACTAAAATAGGATACCACTTCACACACACACCAATGGCAAGAATTAAAAAGGTTAATTCTTGTTAATTCAAGATTAATCTTGTTAAAAAGATTAACAAGAAAAAGATAGATAATGACAATGTGAAGTAATTGTAACTTTCATAATGTATCATTTGATCAAGTATAAAATAATTCAACAACTTTGGAAAACTGGTTGTTCCTTATAAAATTTCTTATAAAGTTAAGTGCCTTATAAAACTATGTCCCAGTAAGTATCACATATTTATCCAAGAGAAAAGAAGACATATATCCACAAAGAAACTCAAATGTATATTGATAGCTGCATAGATAAACATATTGTGATATATCCATGTAGTGGACTACTACTCAGCAATAAAAACGAGCAAACTACAAACACAATTTAAATGAATCTCACAAGAAATATATATGTAGGGAGATTAACTTCCTGAAGGACAGAGTGATGACCTCCCCAAACCTGTTTCTCCATAAAAGCAATGAGAACACTGGCAAAGTTGTCAAAATCAACTCTTGAGAACTCTGGATATTTACCAAGGCTTGCAACGATTCTAGGAAAATTAATTCCATTTATTCAGGTAAAAATGACATAATTTTGCTTAAAAAGAGTGAGTCTTGTGGCATTTTTATATGCCCCATTCCCACCCCCTCTCCCCACCTGCAAAGCAGCCTTGAAAACTTGAATTATTATTGCATGGCTGTGCACATTCGTCAAACTGCATTAAAATGTCTATATTTTATTATAAGTAAATTTACCTCCATAAATTTGATTTAAAGGTACGTCTTGCTTTCCTCAGAGTCAAGCAGATCAAATTATTCACTGGATGTTTAATATGAGGTACTAATAAAAAATGACAACAGAGGCATTATGTTATCAGGGCTCTTCCCGTGTGTAAATTAAAGCAGGTCAAAAGCTAAGCATTGAAAACTAATTTGTCAAACCCTTTTTTCATCTCAAAAATTTTAAAAAATTGCATCAATGGTGGAATCCAGAAAGCAATCTGGTTTATCTCTTATCTCTTCTCTCTTCTTTGTTTCCAGTATCAAGGAAGCTTGGATTAAAAAAGAAGAAGAAAATGAATGAGAGAAGCAGCAGGAGAAGGAGAAGCAGTTGGACGAAGAGTTTTAAGTAGAAAATAGGAGGGTCAATGGAATACTTAGAAGCTTTTCAATGAATCTTCATGAGTCTACTCCTTACTGAATATTAGGTGCTTGGTGCCACAGCCTATGACAGGTTCGTGGTAATCTGCAATCCCCTGCCTTACAACAGCAGAATGTCCAGGCCACATCGCATCTGCCTGGTCACTTTCCCCTACTTCTGAGGTTCTATGGTGGGAACAATGCAGGTAATATCGACCTCTTGCTTGTCCTTTTATGGACCCAACACCAACAATCATTTCTACTGTGCTGGCCCACCCCTCTTAATGTTGACAAGTTCTGACACTTACATAAAGCAAACTGCCCTGCTTGTGTCCATGACGATTCAACTCACAGGTTCCCTTCTCATCATCCTCATCTGCTATGTTTTCATTTTCATCACAATCATGAAGACATATTCCAGTAAAGGGCAACACGAAGACTTCTCCACCTGCAGCTGTCACTGTGTTTTATGGTGACACGTATATGAGACCAGCAAATGAGCAGACTGTTGAACAAGGGAAAATTGTGGCCGTGTTTTGTATTTTTGTGAGTTCCATCCCGAATCCATTTATCTAGAGCCTGAGGAACAAGGATGTGAAACAGGCATTGAGAAGAGAGTTTGTGAGAAACCTTGTACAATGGAGAAAAGTTCTATTTTGACAGGCCCTCAATAAAAATAAAAATAAGAGTCTCAAAACCAATAAAAAAAAAGTATCCCTTGTTGGTGGTACCTGAATACAATTCTCTGGGATAACAATAACATTTTTTATACATGCATAGCTTGGGATCAAGTGAGAGTCTAATGGAAACAATGAATGGAAAAATTGTTTGGAAATGATGATTGACAGGAAACACAACAGCAGAAGTCAGCTGTTTACAATTCTGCAGGGTCATGTTTTTAGTCTCACTCAGAACTCATTTCCACTTGATTAGTTAGCAGATAAGTTGCTCCTCTTACTTCCTAGGTCATCAATATTGAACATCACTGAGCTACTCTTACAAGCAAAGGGAAGTGCTTTACAATAGCTTTCCTGAATATGAAAATGACTTGCTTTCATACTATATATTACATAGTTTCCTTTAATGAAAGCTGATTACCATCTCAAATGAAACTCATATCTCTAATTTCAATGATTTTCTCACTACATTTTGGTACTTATTTTAGTCTACTTCTCTTGAATATAAAGCCATATGTGTTTTGTTTTTTTTTAAAAGAACTTAATATTTTACATGTTTTAACTATGATTTTTTCCAGTAGTGTCCTTTGATCAAAGCAGAATCCCTTCTCGATAGAAAATACTCACTTCGGACTTAGTACATTCATTTCTTCTCTAGAAGTTTTATATCATCTCCCCTATTACATAATTAACAACTGTTGTTATATAATTTGACACATTACCTTTCAGTTCTTGTCTACCCACAAACAATTTTACACAATAACCCCTCAAGTATGCATGAATATTTGGCTTTAGTGTGTTAAAACCAAATAGTATTATAAGAATATTCCAAATTGGTTGCTACTCTTTGAAATTGCCTTCTTTTTAATTGTATTATATAACAATGTTGATATGACATATTTAGTATGTCACTTCCTTTTAATAATCAGGCAGTTTTTACTTTTTTCTTTCTTTAGGAAGGAAGAAAAAGACAAATACTGTAGGATCTCACCTTTATGAGGAATCTAGAAAAACTGAACTCGTTGAACCAGACTGTAAAATGGTGGTTAGCAGGGGCTTAGGAAAATGGGGAGATGTCAGTCAACAGGTACAAACTTCCAGTTATAAGACGAATACATTCTGGGGATCTAATGTACAGCGTGATGACTATAGTTTAAAATACTGTTTTGTGTACTTGCAAATGCTAAGAGACTGGATCTTAAATGATTTGGCCACCACTAAAACAACAACAAAAAACTGTAATTATGTGAGATGACAGATGCGTTAACTAACCTTATAGTGATAATCATTTCAGAATATATAGATGTATGAAATCATCATGTTTTACCTCTTAAGCCTACACAATGTTATATGTCAATAATATCTCAATGAACCTGGAAAAAAAACTAGTCAATAAAATTTCAAGATTAAAATCATACAGTTTTGTTTTCTGACAACAAAACTAAATTACAAATATGTAACAATGAAATAACTTTTAAAATTCCAAATATAAGGTACTTAAGCACTCTCTTCTAAATAACTCATAAATTAAGAAGTCGCTGAGAAAATTAAAAAAAATATTTCAAACTGAAAGATAAAAACAAAATAGTGGTTTAAGCAGTCTTTTGGTCAAATGTATGAACATATATGAGAAAAGAAGCAAGCCTCAAATCAATAATCCAAACTTTAACTTAAAATGTAAGAATAAAAGATAAAAGATAATCCCAAGTAAATTCTAAATTATTCAAAGCAGAAAGCATTTGTTCTTTTCCTAGACCTGAGTTTGTGAACCCAGTCTTGCAAGTCACAGTGAAGAAGTAAGTCCCATAGCTCAGAGGCCACAAACTGGACCCACAAACTCAGGCCTAGGAAAAGAAAGATCATTCTATTCCTCTCTCTTCCCATTCCCATACTGACCTTTACACAAGCACATTCACAAGAAACAGTAAACCACTATCATGACTGATAGCTTCAGGCTTTACTTAGTAGGTCAGGGAAGAGTACAGAAGGACATTTCCTAAAGACTCCTAGCCCTAAAAGATAGATGGTAATGAAAACAAAATAAATTCAAGAACAGAGCTGAGAGCATGTTTATTTTGTTTATCTTTTGTTTGTAAACAAAAGCACACTAGAGTTCCAGGGCATACCAATTGGGAATTTTCACTTGGAGCACTGTCCCTCAAAATTTAATGTGTTTACAAATCATCTAGGATTTGGTTAAAACAGAGTTTTGACTATAGTAAATCTGAGGCATAGAATGCAATGCTACATCTCTAACAACCTCCAAGGTAACGCTTTTGATGCTGGTCCACGGACCACACATTGAGGAACAGGGGCCTAGACAAAGTGCAGCTCATTTGTTCCCAGACCTGAGCTTTTCAGCTGAGATGCTTGAGACACATCCAGAGAGAACACCAAACTCACTATGAAAATGTAAAGACATTTGAGCCAAATATTTACAGTTATGATTTATTGGAAATTGGAAGCATTGCCATCCTAGTGACCATATTTCTTCTGAGGACATTCTTCAAGGCCTGCTTTACATCTTTGTTCCACAGACTGTAGATCAATGGATTAAGCACTGGGCTTACACAAGTGTAGAAGACAACTATTATTTTGGATTCCTCAATAGTCTTATTTGTTGGTGGTCTTACATACATGCAGAAGAGTGTCCCATAAAATAGAGTAACAGCCATCATGTGGGAACCACAGGTGGAGAATGCCTTGCGCCTTCCCTCTGCTGATTTGATCTGGAGGATGGCAGCAATAATGAAGGCAACAGGACACCAGGATGACGGTGAGGAAGATGGAGAGGTTAAAGCCAGCTGATATGAACATGGCAGGCTCTTTGACATAAGTATCAGAGCAAGAAAGCTTAATAAGTGGTGGGGCAACACAGTAGAAGTAGTTGATAACATTGGATCTACAGAAGGTCAAGCGGAAGGTCATGATGGCCTGGAACCATCCATGTGAGAAGCCATAGACATAAGGAAATGTGGCCAAGCAGATGCAGACACACCTGGACATTTTCACATTGTAGCACAGAGGGTTGCATATGGCCACACAGTAGTCATATTCCATTGCTGCCAGAATGTAAAACTCAGTGAGGAGAAGCACGATGAATATGTAACACTGTGTAAAGCAGCCAGCAAAGGTGATGGTCTTCTTCTCTGATAAGAAATTAGTCAACATCTGTGGGGTTGCATTTGCAGCATAGCACAAGTCTACAAAGGTTAAATTAGTGAGGAAGAAGTACATGAGTGTGTGAAGGCGAGAGTCCAGTCTGATTAACATCAGCATGCCCAGGTTTCCTAGGAGGGTGACAAGGAACACAACCAGAAACAGCACAAAGAGGAGAGGCTGGAGTTCAGGGGGATCTGCGAGCCCCTGGAGAATGAATTCCATTATTGCACTGTCATTTGTGATGGACATTTTCTGAGTGTCTGTGCCTGTACTTGAAACAAATGGAAGTAAAGCAGCCATGAGGTACAAGTCTAATTACTGACCATGGAAATGATTTCTCTAAACCTCCAAATGTTATTAAATGAATACTGTCATAACCCAAATTTGTACTTCTATTGAGGCATTATTTCAGTTGCCATTACATTGGATTACTATTATAAATAGATCTCTATACCTACAGTTTT
Source organism: Tapirus indicus (assembly GCA_031878705.1). Lineage (NCBI taxonomy): Eukaryota > Metazoa > Chordata > Mammalia > Perissodactyla > Tapiridae > Tapirus > Tapirus indicus. The sequence continues at coordinate 94,030,606 of CM062925.1, read as the reverse complement.
ACCTGTAGCTATATCTATATGTAACTAAACTTATCCCTCTCTCACATCCGTATACATGCAACTGCGGTACATATTCTCTATTTCTCTGCATTTTTTTTTCCTCTCAACTCTGCTCATCCTGTAAGGCCTAGTTTAGAGGCCAGTTCTTTCTGAAGCCTGTCTCACTCCACACCCATCATACATGAGATGGAATTAATCCCTTTCTGCTCTCTGCTTCCAGTGCACTCTACAAACCTCTAATTTATTCACTAGGACATTACACCGATGTAGTGAATCTACTTTCTACTCGTATATTAGTTCTTCAGAGTCAGGGACAAAGTCCTGTTCATTATTATACTGTGACTTCTAAGCATATGTTTATCTATTGAATTTTAAAAAGAAAAGAAAAGAAAACACTGCAAGCATGAAAGATGAATGACTTGCAATGTTTTACTCATATCTGTGTCTCCACGGAGATTTCCATGATGCAATATCCTTAGAGAACTAGTGCTTTTAAACTTAGTGTGCAAAGCAGTTGCTTGGGAAGCTTATTAATCAAGAAAATTCACAGAACGTTTGTTTCAGAAAGTCTTATGTGGGATACTGGGATATTCATGTTTAACAATTATCCAGAAAATTCCAGTGCAGATGTTCCCAGAATCACACTTTCAAAAGGCACAGTCATAGTGGTCCCATAAACATATGCCAAATAAATGAGCAAGTAATCAGAAAATCAAATAAAACCTTATGCAGTATTTTGAGGATGATCCACAACAATGATGTAACATATTAATAAAGAAAATAAATAAGCTGTGCATAGTTTGTATTTAAGTTATTAAATACAATTTGTGTCTATTACAGGTATTCCAATCCCTATGGCTATTTATCTCCTTCATGTCACAACTAGAGCTGAATCCCCTCTTTCTTTCCCTTGAGATGCTTTTATTTTTTGCCTTTTCTCTCATACTTCGTATTTTTTTTAAAAAACCTGCCTAATTCTTGTCTAATTTCAATAATGAGTCACTAAAACCTACCTCTGTATAAGTTTTAGAAAGATAGTAACAAATTCTTTTGGCACCTATATCTCCATTACCCAGAATTGTAAGTACTTAATAAACAATTGTTGAATACAGTAATAATGGTTACCGACAACATATCCATGAGTCACCACTTTTCCCCATTTGTAAGTGGGATTAACAATTAGCTTCTGCCTCCCTCTCAAGTCATGGTGGACATCAAAGTAGATATTCATAAACAAGTATTTATTGATGCTCAACATATCATGTGATTAGGCATTGCAGATGCAGAAATAAACAAAACCTTCAAACCTCCTGCCCTTCTGGAATTCACATTCTAGTGGACAGAGACAGAAGTACTGTAAGTAAATGGTGTTCAAATGGCAGTGCTATAGAGAAAAGTAAAGAAAATGGAGTTTGGAGGAAAGAGTGTTCAAATTTTAAATAGTAACATCAATGAAGAACTCATGAAAAGGTGACTTTTTTAGCAATAAACTGAAGGAGGAAGAGAACAAGCAACAAGGCTTTTTTAGGAAGGATGTTCTAGGAAGGATAAAGAGCAGATGCAAACACACCCTATGTGTTCTTTCTGTGCAACTGCTGGTGATGTGTGTGTGTACAGAGTTCACGCAGAGGAGTGCAGAAAATCCAACTGACCTGTTCCCCAAAATGCAAATGTTTCACTTCACTGAAAGTCTGGTTCATCTCTACCTAAGACCTTCCTTCCAAGAATATCAATGGCCTTCCCTGGAGAAGAGGAGTCAGGGGTTAGCTTCAGTCCTTTCAAGAAGTGTCTAACAGGAAATACTCTGTAACTGGAATATGTATTTGTCTGACAGCAGCGAGGTGACTTAGGAGATATTTTCATGTTCTTCTGCATGCAGAAAACCCCAGAGAGAGAACAGGTGGTGGTTACCAGAACAGAGAAAAATGGAAGGAAAAAGATCAGGATTTGGCAATTTTAGGTGTATAAAGACATGGCAGGAAATTGGACTAGAGGGCTTCATTTGCAGAAGGACTCATTTGTTGCATGTCACTAATGACTGCCCGCGGGATCTGAAATGGTCTTGACTCACAAGCTCAGTGACCTGTGTGGGATCCAGAAATATCCAACTGAAGTAGAACAGAGGTACTGATAAGTGAAGGGGCAAAAAGGAGTGAGTATTATGTGTTTACAGAGAAAGAAAACCACAGCCAATCTGACTGCCTGAGTCAGGCCAGAGGAAAAGGTGAACATCTTCTGAACAAGGCACTCACTGGTTTACTAGTTCACAAGCAGCGAGAGCCTCTACCTGATGGAGAAAGAACCAGCAAAAGAGCAGCTCCAGGTCAGTATAAAGCTACAAATTGTGAAACCTGCAATGAGGACTAGCTACATAATATACAGGATCCAGTACAAAATAAAATATAAGGGATCCTTGTTCAAAAATTCTTAAGAATTTCAAGACTGGAGCAGCAGAGTATTAAACCAAACTTGAGAGACTTCTGAAAACAGGGCCCTGTCAGCTACACAAGGGGCATGTCCAGGAAGGCAGCCTTTCCTAGAACACATAGGCTACCAGAGCTGATGGTAGGGATGTGAAAGAAGGAGAGTACCCTATCCCCTGCTAAAAGAATGAATAGAAGAAGGAAGAGGAGTGGAGCATGATGTGGAGGGGAGGGGAAGGAGGAGGAGGAGGAGGAGGAGAAGAAGAAGAGATGGAAGGGGAGGGGGAGAAAGAGGTAGAGGAGAATGAAGAAGGAGAAGAGAAGGAAGCCCCTGAGCAAGGATTTAGCCCTGGTGAGATCCTCCAGATGGTAACCCAGCTCAATAGACTAGCTGTTTTGTTGGCCACTCAATTACAAGTGAATGAGAAAAGACTGTTTAAGAAAAAAAAAACAAGCAGAGATATGGAAAAACTTTCAACCTCAATTCCCTGTAAGAATGGTCCTTAAACTTTTTTATTTTTTACATGACTCCCTTGAAGAATCTAGTGAAACTGTGGATCCTCAACTAAGATAAAAGCACACACTCAAATTTTACACACACGCACACACACCCCAAATATAAGGGTCTCATAGATCAGCTGTCTCCAACTCTAAGAACTCATGTTTTGGGGTAAGCTCCATTCCATGCCTGAAAAATGTCCTTATGTTCATCTTTTTTTGATTATTTTGCACCAGTGACAGGCCTATAAAATATTGTCCTGGAAGATCGACTATTTCAATAAGCCTGCTGTCAAGAAATTTAGTTGAGGTTCAAACTCTGCTAATGAAAACAGAAGACATTGCCTCAAAACATTTGGAGGAAACAAGGTGCACCAATGTTAAAATTGTCCTAGAGGTCTGTAGGGAAAAATATGATTTTGCCCATTTATGCATGTAAAGGTGGATGAAAGGAATGTGTTTGAAATGAACAGTAGAAACATAATAACCAGTCATCTTTAAGAAACAACTCTCCAGGTGACTTAAAATCTTGGTAAATAGAACTGCCTCATTTACTGGAAATGAGGACATGCAGGAAAAAGAATTGACTGAAATAGAGATCCACGCTGTCCTCTGGGACATCAAAAGCTCTATGCCATTGGGAACTACAGATAAAAGAAAGTTGGCTAATTTGTTTGTAAAGTGACTTTCTGGTGTAGTAAGGAGAGTAAATGTGGATTCCTCCATCTCCTTCTCATTGCCCCATCCTCATTCTCCCTACAACGGTAACTTAGAAATGTTCCACCAGATAATCAAGGAGAAGAAAAGCTTGAAATTCAGGTTATAGGGTGATTAGAGGCAGGAAGTCAGAAAATAATATCAATTCATTGACAGCATCTACAAGGTAAGAAAGTGTGCATAAACAGAGTTCCAGAGTGAGAAGTGAGCCTAAAGGCCAGCAGAATGTCTTGTGTGAACTTGACATGTGCAACCTGAAGTAGATCAACCCTCATTAGAGGTGTACACTAATACTTAACTCGTCAGCAGGACAGTCCCGATGATCAGATGCACATGAGGAGGGGAGTTCTAAGCCACTCACTGAGCTTTTTCTCTGTGTTAAGAGAAAAATCGCACCCAGCAAACAAAGGTTCTGGATGAGTCTGGAACCTATATCCAGCCTGTCAGCAACTTACTCTCTGAGTGAGCAGGGGTAACATTTAGCCCAGTGGATACTTTTTCAAAATAAATGAATCTGATTAGATTATGTGGGGCCTGCTCTAACATGTTGAATATCAAGGAGTCAATACTTTAGCATTTACAAAGTCAGAACTTCATGAATCTAATTCTAATTAGTGATTCTGATTCTAGCTCCACCATTTATGAATTCTGTGATAGTGGCAAGTTAATTAACCTGTCCATCTTAGTTTTCCCAGCTATAAAATGAGAAATGCAATTGTCATGAGTAATAAGATAGTTGATTCGAAACTTAGAAAATTGCTTTCCATGCAGTAAGGATGTGATGTGTGCTACAAGAAATAGAGTTAAGATTTTTCAGAGCTGACCTCTCCTCTCTACTTCTTTCCCCATAGTCACTGAGAGAAGGACATGTCCTTTTTATGACCTAAAACTCTAGATTCCTGAGCCCCATTGATTTTCAAAGTCAGAGAACATCTGATTTTTAAGGATGGAAAATCCTTATAATTTGTAGACCTCACTTTGAGACTTTAATACAATCTCCTCTTGACTGAAAATAAAGAAAGTAAGGACACAGATACTTACTTCTGGTTCTGACAAGCACCTCTTTTCTCAACTTCTGGTTAAGGAAGTTTTTGGTGTCTCTCTAAGCAGGAGAATGTAGTCACATTTATACCAAGATGTGAGAGGTAGGGACTTGCTCTTGAAGCAAATCTCAGAAAGACTTAAGAGCATCAGTGATGACTGTTATATTGGGGATCACCCACCTTGGGTCTAATTGGAACACTCTAGGATCAGAAGGGTAATCATATGCCTCGGTCATATTTTCCACAATTTCAAATTTACTGTTTGTCCTAAGACCTCTGTGGAAGGCACACACAGAGGTTTCACCTTGAAATTTTGATGAATGTCTGATTTTTATGTTTTCTTGTTCTTTTATACTAAAACTGTCTCCTCACCTTAAATCCAGAGACCTTAGCAATGTCCTCTCTGGTGATCGTCCATGTCTTGGGCAAGGTCAGCCATGAGCAGCGGTGTGAATCAGATAATCTTGTTGGCAAGCACCTTGGTGAGCACCTGTATGTGGACAACCTCCCCATAAGTAATTTAATGGATTCCTCAAAGTAACCCTAAGAAGTAGGGACTCCATCCTGAACTTTTAGCTAAAGAAACAGAAGCTCCACTAAAGGAATAGTGATAGACTAACCCAACCACTGTCACATAGGTGGTATGTGGTGGGGTAGGATTTGAATTCTTGTCTTCACATACCAAGTTGACCTCTTCTTCAATTGGAAGTAGCTGCCATTCATCAACCTGTAGTCACGGTTCGTCCTTCCTTCCCTCACCATTTTTAAAATATTTCCTAAGTTTCCCTCCAGTCAGTGTTTGGCTTATTCGCACCAGATTCAAGTTGGTCCTGGCACTAGGAAAGACTCAAATTGAAGTCTTCTCAAAAGATGCTTTCTCTTCCTCCACAGAACTGCGTTTGACCTCTGTCCTCCGTGCTATCTTAGCACTCTGCCCCTATCCTTATCTAACACAGTCTGTTTGAATTACCTACTAATATTTCTATTGCCACCATTAGACTGCAAACCCTTGTGGGCAAGGACTGTGATCTCCACAGCTAGCCCTGGCCCCAGGAGTTAATACTTGCTGAAAAATATACGGAGTGTGTAATGTGTGCTCAATTCAGTGAATATACAAATCTTGGTTATCCCTTCCCATGTTTGCATTTTATTGAGCACATTTCTTTATCTCTTGAAAATAAAACTCTGTAGGAACATGGAATGGGATGACTGAATAATTTGTTTAAGAAACCACAGGAAAGAAAAGAGAATGGGGATAATCTTTATAAGTAATAGACATTGAATACCTAATATGTGCCAGGCTTTAACTTAGAACTTTACAAGCATTATCTCAGTTAATCCTCACACATCTCCATGGGTCATAGTATTTTTATATTCATTTTGCAGATAGGAAACTGAGGCAAAGAGAGGTTAGGTAACTTTACCTAGTATACACAACTAATAAACTCTGAGGTTGGGACTCAAACAGGCCAATCAACAATGCTTGATATCACATTTTTGATAGTTCAGCAAAGAAATATCACAAGCTCACACAATACTAAACATTCTCCAGGTATAGTGACATTCATTCATTCACTCATTCATTCATTCATTCATTTACATAGTTAACAAATGTTCAGGGAAAACCTATTTGCCACTGTACTGTCAGTGTAGAAATCATAAGAGAAAGTCATAAGATGGTGTGTGCCCCTAAAGAGTTTCTGCTTTATGCTGGAAGGGATGAAGCATGCATATTTAAAGTTTCACAATCAGGTTTTAGATTATCTAAGAACTCACGAAGATCATGTTGGAAAGTAGAATTTGCACTCAAATAACCATAGTTACTAAGAACCATCTATATCCTAGGTTCTGGGATGAACGCTGGCTTTAAAGAAGTGAGCAAAACCAGACATAGACCTTGCCCTCATGGACCAGACAATCAGGGAATGATGCAACCATGAACCAATCACACAAGTAATGTTAAATTATAGTCATGAAAAGTCCTATAAATTAAAGGTACATGACTGTGAGAACATATACTAAGAGGATATGGCTTAGATCAGCCAAGGAGGCAGTGAAAATGGAAAAGGGTAACTATAGCTTAATCCCAATAAAGAAAAAACTGAAACTGAAAATTACAAAATTTAAAAAAAGAAGAGATTTTTCCCTACAGAGATATAACAAAAAAATCTGGTACTACAATCATCTGTACAACAAAACTAACAGGAGCCAGTGTGAAGTGTTTTCTAAGTTCTGAAAGCAAATATCTACCTATCTAGATTGATACCCAAATGAACTCTACTTTGACAAGTAAAGTTAAAACAAGATATTTTCATACACATAAAAACAAAGAGAAGTTATCTCCCACTAACTCTCATGGAAAAACTAATTAGTGGTATATATCACAAAGAGGTAAACTAAATCCAGAGCAAACAGTGGGATCCAAGCAGAACAGTGAGAAAGTCATTGAAAAGAGTGGCTAAATTCAAAGCAATGTTGAAAATAAATAAAAACTTAATATAATTATAATGCAATCATATTTAACTATATTTCAACAGTCTATTATTAAATAATAATTTATTATCAATGATTTATTTTATACTTCCATATAACTGCATGTAATGTAGATGCAAGAGGTAACCAGAATTAGAATAGTCTAAGTTCCTTTCTTTATTCCACAGCAAAGTAGACTGACTGATTACTAGAGACTTAAAGTCAGGCATGTGTATCAAAATTTAACGGAATTTATTAAAAATAGAAAATAGAATGTGCAATAACCAAAAGAGACATAAAAAGGAAAAAGAAACTTAGAAAACACAACTTAATTCATGATAGGAAAAGGAAGAAACGCATAGGGGAAATTTTTTAAAAGCACAAAATAAGCTGTTAGAAAATGTTAGTATCAATATTCACACACAAAAAATAAGAAACGCAGTAATTAAAAGGACCCAAGGCCTGAAAATCAAAGGGCAGAAATACACATAATAGGCATCAACTAACCAAAAACAACAAAAAAATACTGCTGAAGATATATGAATATCAGACAAAATAGACTTTTGGATTTTAATTATCAAAGATGGGATAGAGGGGCCGGCCTGTGGTGTAGCAGTTAAGTTAGTGGGCTCCACTTCAGCAGCCCAGGGTTCGCAGTTTCGGATCCTGGACACAGACCAATGCACTGCTTGTCAAGCCATGCTGTAGCGATGTCCTGTATAATGTAGAGGAAGATGGGCATGGATGTTAGCCCAGAGCCAATCTTCCTCAGCAAAACAAAAGAGTAGGATTGGCAATAGATGTTAGCTCAGGGCTAATCTTCCTCACCAAAAAAAAAGAAAACAACAAAAAACACTTTAAGAAAAAAAGATGGGGTAGAAACAATAATACAATAAAAGAAATTATATTAGTTCATAACTTGACATGATCTAATAATACAGCTTCAATGTTTAAAGAAAGAAATTACAAAGAGAAATAGACAAATCCACAAACATCTCTTTCAGTTTTTATACAAAACAATAAAACATTTGCAGTGATACTGAAGATCTGGGGAAAAAAATCAACCAGATTGACCTAATAGAACCCTGCTCTGCTCTACTACCATCTCTAGAGAGTTTCTCCCCACCACTGCCTTCCATAGCTTGTGTGTCTCAGGAGGAAATGCCAAAGGTAAGGAGTAGAGTGTCATGAAATATATGGGTGTGCAAATTGTACAGCAGGAAATGTACCACCTGTAATGCCCAGAGAGTAAAGTAACATTACTTCTGTGGCTGTTTTCCTTGTGAACTCTTAAATCAGGATATGGCAGCTTCCAGTTTGAGATCTGGTGCAGTTGAGTAGGAAAGAAAGAATGATCAAGGCATGCAGAACTGATGACACCTTGCAAAACATATTAAACCATAGCTAAGGAATATTTGTGATGGTGACTACCAAAATAAGAGGGTAGACACAGGACCAAATTTAGACTATAAATCACCTTTTCTTCTTTCTCATTCTCATAGCCACCACTGCTGGATCAATGAAGTTGGTTTCATGTCCCTTCTGAGGAAATGATGGACATGGACCCAGGAGAGGATATAGGTATTTCTATACATTTTAATGCCAGCCCTGGTGGTCTAGTGGCTAAGATTTGGTGCCCCAGCCTCCGGCAGCCTGGGTTTGTTTCCTGGTCAGGGAACCACACCACCCGTCTGTCAGTTGTCACACTGTGGTGGCTGCATGTTGCTGTGATGCTGAAAGCTGTGCCACCAGTTATTTCAAATACCAGCAGGTTCACCCATGGTGGACAGGGTTCAGTGCACCTTCCAGACTGAGACAGACTAGGAAGAAGGAGCTGAGCACTCACTTCTGAAAAAATTAGCCATGTAAACCCTGTGAATAGAAGTGGAGCTTTTTCTGATACAGTGGCGGAAGGTCAGAGGGTGGCGCAAAAAGACCAGGCGGGGTTCCACTGCTGTACACGGGGCGCTAGGCGTCAGAATCGACTTGACAGCACTGACGACAATAAACACATTTTAATGGTAGCTTCTGGCAGAGACCCTTCAAGAAGATAATGTCTCCAGCTTCCAGATAAGGGGCGATCAAGCTATTTTTATGAAAATAGTTTGTATTGATGAAGAATTGACAAATTGGGCCTAGAATAGAGAATTCAGAAACAGACTAATACATATGAAAACTTGATACATGGCAGAGTTTACACTAAAAATTTAATGAGAGTATGGAGTATTCAAAAAGGGAAAATTTATTTTTTTGTTATAAAACAGGATTAGAGACTATTTTGCAACATTTACTATATCAGGGAAAAAAAAGACTTACTTATGCAAAAGCAAAATTTTAAAACTTTGAAAGAAAAGATAGGAGCATATCTTTATAATAGCAAAGAATTATTTAGGCAAGAAATGCAAATCACAACCATAAGAGAAGATTAATAAATTTGAACTACATTAAAATGAAAAACTTCTGCAGCCCCAAATACATCAGGCACAAAAATGAAATATGTGCTACAAACAGGTTGAAGATATTTGCATTTCCTAAGTCATTAAAATATTAGTACCTGGTTCAGAATAAATAAGGAGCTATTACAAATGTAGGAAATAGAGAAAATAACCTGCTGAAAAGTGGACAAAAAACATGGACATAGAACTGAAAAAAAGAGAAATTTTCATTTAGCATCAAAACATTTAAAAATACTTCAGTTGTAATGACGATTCAAAAACTTAAACAAAAAATGAGAATCCATTTTGCACCCATTAGATATGAAAACATGTTAAATGTCTGACAATATATCGTGTTGACAAGAATGTGTAGTAAAGGGCACTCTCTCACTCTCTTGGAAGGAGTGTAAATTGGTAGAGCAATTTGGCAATATCTACTAAATTTGAAGATGTTCATATCTTATGACCCAGACATTACCATCCTAGGTATGTAAGTGAGAGGGACCCTTGAACTGCTCCACACTCAGAATTCCACAAGAAAATTATTGCTGGATTTTCATACTATCAGGAACTAGAAAAATGTACTTGTCCATTTGTGGTAGAATGAATAAATATATTGTGGCATGTTTATATATTGCCATAGAATTATCAGTGAAAAATGTTGCTGAATGAATCAGCATGGATAAATCTAACAATGTTTAGTGAAAATACAATAAATTGCAGAAGGATACATTGAGTTATTTCATTTACCTCAAGATTTAAATTAAGCAAAATAATATTATATAATTCTGTGGATACATAAACACCTAGCAAATGCTTACATAGATGGTCTTCATATCATTTATATTTTTGGCTGTGTGTTGAAAATAGTTCATAATGAAAAATTAACAAGTGAAACCACAAAGCCAGTTTTATAATGGGGATGCCTATTAGTAAAAAAAAGAAAAAGTAAAAAAAGTCCTTATAAAGGAAATTTGGCATTTCCATCTTAGAGTGACAATCTGAGATGCCCAAAGATCTTCATTGCTATATAATTTGTATGAAGAGAAAAGAAATAAAAACTCATCTGCTATAGTTGAGTTTCTGGAAAATAGTTTGGAATTTATTAAGTATTATAAATATCTAACAGATTATCATTGCCGTAGCATCATTTGGTAACTCTGTCTTTTATAACTTTGTACCAGTATGAGTACTATAGGTAGATTCATCTGTTCTTTATTGATTTTATAGAGCAATAACAATGCCTTTTAGTCTTGTCTCTGAATTTTATAATGCCCTGAGTCAACACTGTAAACACTAGCAAATAATTTGACACATTCTTCCAGGTTCCACATATGAATTAGGAAAGACTGAAAATACCCAATGGCAAAAATGATTGGTTAATTTAAAATGCTCATGAATTGGTCAGATAATATGGATTTATTACCTACCTGTGACCACAAGTCTACTTTATTTAGCAAACAATTTCTTTTGTATCACTTTCTTTATTGCTCTTTTAACATCTTTGTTCCGAAGACTATAGATCAAAGGGTTTAACATAGGACTCACAAAGATATAAAATACAGCTACAATTTTCCCCTGTTCCACAGATGCCTCAGAAGGGGGCCTCAGGTGCATGCAGAACAGGGTCCCATAAAAGATGGTGACAGCTGTCAGATGGGACCCACAGGTGGAGAAGGCCTTGCGCCTCCCCTCAGCAGAGCGCATACGCAGAATGGCTGTGAAAATGAAAAGGTAGGAGACAAGGATGATGGTGAGAGAACAAGTGAGATTGGAACCAGCCACCACAAACATGGCAGTTTCTTTGACATAAGTATCTGAGCAGGCGAGGACTAAGAGAGGAGGGTCCGCACAGTAAAAGTGGTTGATTTCATTGGGTCCACAGAAGGAGAGATGAAGCATCAGGATGGTCTGGGCCAGACCGTTTGCAAAGCCATAAATGTAAGGAGTAGCAATGAGACAGAGGCAGACACATCCGGACATTTTGCTGCCATACAACAAGGGTTTGCAGATGGCCATGTAGCGGTCATAAGCCATCACTGCAAGCATATAATATTCTGTTATCACCAGGGCAATGAAAAAGTGGAATTGTATAAAGCAACCAATGAAGGAAATGGTTTTTCTCTTGGATAAGAAGTTCACCAGCATCTGAGGAGTGACATTGGTGGCGTAACAGAGATCTACGAAGGAGAGGTGACTGAGGAAGAAGTACATGGCTGTGTGAAGTGTTGGGTCACTTCTGATTAACAAAATCATGCTCACATTGCCAATTACAGTGATCAGGTAGATGATGAGGAACACCACAAAAAGGACAGGCTGCAGCTCTGCTCGATCTGTGAGTCCCAGGAGAATAAACTCAGTCACCGCTGTGTAGTTCGTCTTTAACATTGTGTTTGCTTGGCTTCCGATGAGGTCTAAAGTAAAGGAAATAGAAATGCATTTGTCTTTTCTCTATTGCCCTCATCATATCATCTGATACTTCTTCCCCTTCTCTCAAATTTGTAAATACATGTGGCATAAAGAAATAGCCTAGTAAGCATGTGATTGATGTCTTAAATATCTAAATTAATGTAGAGCTCCTTTATATAAAGGCAGTCACATTTTTAAATACTTTTCAGCAAGTCTTCTCTGAAAATCTTTTCATATCTGAAAAGCCATCATCTTCCTGCAAGTCTTTATCATATTTGTTGAAATACAATTTCCTTAAAATTTGTTTCTTTGAATTTGTAATCCCTTATTTTTAAACATACCTTTTGATGTGGTATCTAAAGCATCAGTCATTGACACACAAGTTTTTCAGAGCTGAATGGACTTAGGGAAATGAAACAGCTGTGTGGCATATAGTCTTGTAAAACTAGGATTTACCTGTCCCTCTAAACTCAAGGTTATATTCAAGCTGTTCATTCTCCCTACAAGTTTTGTCCATTTTCCTCATTCTAGTCTAATTCACGGGGCCCTCATATTACCAAATTTTACTTGAATTTTAAGACTCAGCCGAGAGGATCTCCTTTGCTTTGTATATTATTGGCAATTATTGGGCCAAATATTGGATCATGGGGCACAAAATGTAAATCAATGTTTTTGTATAAAAACAGATGAATATAACTACATAAATAATATGTGTGTTTGTGTGTGTGTAGGTATACACTTACACATATGTTGGTGGTATTAAATATTCATGGAGGAGTGATAAAATAATGTATAAAAGAACTCACTGGTGGGAGGAAGAGAATCATGAATAAAAGTTTGACAAATATATCCCCACATCATAACAATTTTGTGGTATGTCTACCTCATTTTAACTCTTGCAAAAAGTAAGAAAAACTCTATAACTTGAATCAATTTAAGTGTTTTAAAACATTTAAATAGTCATGCTGAAATAATAAGCATACTACCTATACACTGAGACAGTACATAAGATATCGTAAAGTGCATCTCCCAACATTTATGCAGGATGAAAGTGACCATGAAGATCATTGTGGAAATGTCCACATTCTCCTTCAATAACACATACCCAGGTTATGTCAACATTATTCTGACTTTTGTTGATAGCTACAATGCCCAGGGTGGGCACAGGTCACCTTATAGGCACTTTCTAAATGTTCCACTCCAGCATTCTTGCCCATTGCATTACCCCATTCTGCACTTGAGGACTTTGGACTTATTGACCAGGGTAATAAAATGCAAGAAAGTCCCCTAAATCAATAAAATCATAATCATTTTGTGTTTTTCTTTTCTAAGTTCATAAGATCATAGTACTTATAACAGACAAATACACTTTGGTGCTGTGATGGTACATTTAATGTCTCTATTTTTTTAATCATTAATTAAGAGTCAAAATAATTAATATCTCCATTCATTTCTTTACTGTGTGGAAATGAGCAATGCAAGCAATGAACATTCCAGATACTTTGAGTACTTTATGGTAATAACCTTCCTTTAAAGAAACAACACAACATCCTACGTGATTTGAGCAAGGAAACTTCAGAGAAAAGCATCTGTAAGTGGACAGAAGTGGCTCTGGGAAACCCGAGGCTTCATCCTCATGACATTCACCCAACCCTGAGAGACTCTCCTGTAGATGTTTGCTGCCACTACCCAGTCACCTGAAGAGTCTAGAAGTTTGGTCTTTAGCTTTAACAAGGGTGATGTCTCCTTGTCTTGTGGTCGTGGTTCAGTTTGAAGTGGAAAAAGAAATTTAGAGACGGCAACTCCAAGAAATGCATTTTGGATTCACTTTAAATAATTAATATAGATTATAACCTAAAAGTGTCCAATTCTCCATGAAGGGGGTACAGACCATTACATGATATGATGCTTATAATTATAAAGAGTAGCATTGTTAACTTGGAAGGAACCAGAAAAAATTATGTAATACCACCCCCTTATTTGTATTCATGAAACAAGAGAAATATGGTTAGTTCTTGAGAGTCAGCAAAGTGTAACAGTTACTGGGGTCTGCAGCCAGACTTTCTGGCTGGAAATCCCATATCCTCTAATTCCTAGCTGTGGGGCTTGGGCAAGTTATTCATCTCCACTGTACATTTATAAATACTTATACTCTGAGAGAATAGTAGAATTTAATTCAAGACATTTACTAATTCATCAGAATATGTTTCAGCACATAATTTTATTTTCATTGACTAAAATATTTATTTTGGATTGTAAAATGTATTTTGACAATACCTAATCTTACCTGTGAAAGAAGAGTGATTTCCCAATGAGAGCATGAATATGAAGGACTGAAGAGTTTATAACAGAAGTGTTATAAAGGTACTGAATCCCTATGGTTTAATTATTTCTAGCAGAAAGTCATTTAGAATATGAATAACCACTATCTTTTTTAATCTTTGAAAATCATAAACTTATTGAGAATGTGATTTTTGCCCACTCCCCAATGTCATCAGGGAATCAAATCTCCCAAGAATGATGCAGCACTGGGATTTATTATTTATTTTAATTTACTCCTGTACATCTTAATATTTTTTGACTTAGGGGAAATACCAAGTTCTCTTGTTTACAACATGTAAGATAGTACAATGTATGATATAGGGAGAAAATTTTGGCCTTTGGAAAACCACTGGAAGATGAATTAACTTTTGTTGAACTTGGAGTAGCTATTTACTAATCTGAGCCTTGTGCTTTATTTTTCAGCAGAAATAATGATACGCAGCTGTGAGAGCATAGCAGGTATATGTGTAATATAGATGTGCTGGTGATTCTCCCTTTGTCACCCTACTCCACCTGGACTGGTTGCCTTTTTTCTCTACCTTGCTCTGTCCAACTGGAGTTTCAACCTTAGGGGTCACAGCAATAGAGCTCCTTTGGTAACTAGTTACCAGCTGAGTTTGGCCAATGGAAGAAACCAGCAGGATGTCAGACGTGGGAGGAAAGTAGCTCAATTTATTTCTATTCTCTCCCAGCTTCGCAATGAAGGTTCTAGAGTGGCTGCATCCTTCCAAGGAAAACTCCTGCGCAGGTGTGGAGGGGGAAGAAGGTAGCCAGGGACTTTCTTCCTGGTTCTAGCTCTCATTCCGCTCTGGTGACAAGAGCCTGTGTCTAACCATTTCAGGACTAGGGGTGGAGGTGTCACATAAACAGAGTCACATAAATAAATAATCATTTCTGAAGTGATGAATGATATGAGGAAAAATAGATCACAGTTCATGATTAAAGAGCTATTTGAAATGGAGTAACTTATACTAATGTCCAGGAAATGCCTTTCAGAAGAGGTGTTATTAGAAGAGAGATCTAAATGAAGTGATGAAATGAGTCACTCAATGGTCTGGAGGAAGAACATTCTAAGCAGAGGGAACAGTATGTGCAAAGGCCCTAAGGTAGGAATGTGTTCAGCATGTTCAAAAACAGCTATAAGGTTAATGTGGCAGGAGAAAGAAGAGAAAGTGCTCAGAGTTTGGAGGGGTCGATAGGAAGGCATCACATAAGCCCTCATAGACTCTGTGACGTTTCTTAAGAAGTTTAGATTTTAGCCCAAGTATGATGGAAAGCCTTGGACTATTTCACCAAGTCAGTAACATGATGTGATCATATTTAGGAAAGATCATTGGCTTGCATTGAATACAGAATTTCAAGTGTGGAAGGAGGAAGATCATTATTGTAGCTTGGGCAAAAGATAATTTCACCTTAAACCTGACTGTTAGCTCAGGACATGCTGACAAGCTGTGTTAAGATTCAATGCGTAATATTTAGAGGGTAGAACAGAAAGGACTTCCTGAGGGTCAAACGCCAAGTGTGATATCAAGTATAGGGGATAAATTGAAATATAAAATAAATTATATTTTCCCAATATATTGTTCACTTTAATCAGCAACACCAATTTTCAAAAAAATGGAGCACCACTTTCTTTTAATATTTAGGCAGGTTTTATTTTTTTCCCTCTTTAAGAAAATGTTCATAAATACAAGTTAGTGCCTCTGATGGATTATTGTATTAAGATAGATTTCCACAGTTTTATTCTTATCTTTTTATATTTTTTACTTTTTGGATGTACTGATGTGTAAAATCACCACCAGCAAATGGTACCCAAGTTTCTCTACATCCTCAAAAGCATTGGAAGTGTTCATTCTATTGTGTGTATGTGTGAATATAGTAGATATAAATCAATGCAGAAAACATTGATCCATTAGATACAATTTATTGGAACTCAACTTTAATATGTTTCACTTCTCAGTGTCATAGTATGATCGGTACCTGAAGGTGATGTTTAAGCTTGAAAAGAAGAAGAAAAAAAGCTTTTAATTGGAGGAAATTTTTCTTGAATGAAAGAAAAATTTTATTTTCCAGATTAAAACATTGTAGACAGACATTGATATTGACTTGCCCCCATCATACACTCTTAACAAACATAAGCATGACTTTTATTACTGCTGAGGAAACTCAAATGTTCAGAAGCACAATATTCAAGGGGAAAAGTAATAAGAGCTTGAATTAGAAAAACCTAGATGACCATCTGGCTCAATAGTGTTATAGAAGGGGCTTTGAACCCCTGTTTTTTCCTACTTTCACATTTAAATTCTAGCATTAACCAGTAAAGACCCTTTAATTTTATATCCTGGGATCTGGATGATATTGAAAACATGCAGTTTTTTGTTTGTTTCTTTCTTATGAAAGCAATAATTGTTTATCATGGAAAGTGGGTACATAGATATAAAGAACAAGTTTTACTTTTCCTTACTCCCAGTATATTCAAAGTTATCATAATATATATATTGTTGTACCTTTTTTTATGAAAAGCTATATAAAATGATTTGCCCTTTGCTCAACTGGAAACTTCATTTTAACATCTGTATAACCTTCTAATACAAATCTGTCATGTGATAGTCCCAATCTCCATATGACCTCAGCCAACACACCCTTCCAGGGGTTCTAGTTCTTCACTGCCAGCTTCTGTTCTGTCTGCCATATGCCTGTGCCTAACCAGTTATCAAATGCAAGCAGTCCTCACTTTGCATGGTGCTGTGGTAACTGGGATCCATGCAAAGCAAGAACACATTTCCAATCTGTACAGATTTCAGTTAACCTGGTACATTGTAAAGTGAGGGCTGCCTCTGTGTACTGCAGAACTTGTTTCCTTTTTCTCAATTATAAACAAACATTACTATGAAAATCTTCTCCCATTTCTTATTATGCCTTCAGCACATTCTTAAAATTGGACTGAGTAAAAGTGTACAAACATTTTTAAGATTCCTTAAAACATGTTAAATTGATTTCCAGAAAAACTTTACATTATTGTTCTTCCTGACACCATCAATGTACAAAGTACTGGTATTTTTTGAACTCTCTTCAATATAGATACTACACAAAAGTCTCTTATTTCATATTTTTGATTACTAACATTTGTACTCATTAATCTTAGCATAGTTGTATTTTTATAAATTTTCTGTACGTAGCCTTCAACATTTATTTATATATGGTGTTTAATAAGTTTACCTATCTGGGTCAAAAACTTTGCCAAAGTATTGGATGCCTCTTTTATGGTCAAATTAGAGTGACTTTTCCACTGTGAATTTTTCCACTGCAATTAAGCTCAAAGGTATTTCTTCCAATTAGTTAAAAACTTAATATACAGTTTAATTTGGATCATTATAAATTTTTTTCAGTGTTTGAAATGACTCAGAGCTGAGGAGTATGTGGGCCTGTCAGTTCTTTTGGGGGATCATTGTTGAAAATAATGTTGCATACTGGACGTATAATGGTATAATGGAAAAATAAATGTTTGTGTAATAGTATTAACATATACACAGCATTGGTGTGTAAAGGTTGAGTGTTTTTCTCCTCACTTGTAGGCCACCAACACCTCTCTGCCTTTCTGGCAAAAAGAAAAACCTTAACTCACTTGAAAACTTTCTTCCCTAAGGAGTCCTCTTTATGGCCTCCATGCCATACATCTCTCCATTGGATTTTGGACCAAGCTATAACAATACTGTTAATACTAAAATATTTTCCATATCTCTAAAGTAATTTACAATGGATATGTATTGTATGTATATCCATATTTGATCTTTATTAATATGTGTGCATATACTTTCTAGATTGAACATTCATATGCATAATTACTGAGTTAAAAATATTGGATAGCTTAGAAGCATCTGATTTGCATTCTCCTAGGATAAATTTGAAAGAAAAAAATAATGAAGATGGAATTTCTCTACTAGAAATTAAAACACATTTTAAATCTACATCAATTATAAGAATTTGGTTTAAAATATTCTTATAGATTGGTCAAAGGAATAGAGGAAATAGGCCAGAAATGGGTTCACTTAATGTACAATAAAGGTAACATAGCAAATCAGTGAGCAAAATAAGGGATTGCTTAATAAAAAGTGGGAGGTAATGGATTTAAAAAGTGAAGAGAAAATTAGGTACAATAATACAAATTACAACAAAATTGTAACTTGAATAACTCAAGATATTCCTATAAAATATGATTATTAAAAATTAATAATTTAATATAGATACTTGCTTAATTAAACTGAGGACTGATAAAAGCTACAAAAATTGATAAAATTTTTCCAAATAAAAATGTAAATATTCTTCATGTAGGAAATCATCAGTAATAACATGAGAAGCGATGATCAAACTGATGTATTTTCTTTATTTGTTAAATATACATTTCAAAAAGTTTCTGCCAAAAAAGCCCAGAATTCTTTGCTAAGAATTTCAGTTGAGATATCAAAGAAGGAAATACCTTAAAAAGTATTTTCTAACATTAATAATGGTATAGTGAAAAAGTTATTTTCAAATATTACTTGTCATCAGTAAATTGTTAGAAACTTTCTGAGAAAAATTTACCCATGAAAAAATTATCAGGAGCTTTAAAATTGTTCAAAATATTTAATTCAGCAATTGCACTGCTAGAAATGTACCCTAAAGGAACAATCAGAGAAACATGTACACAGAGATGCAGCTCAATCTTAAAAATAATAGGATACATGGATATGCTGGAATAATGGTTTGCAAAATAAACCAAGTGGAAAAACTACACCAAAATGTTGAGAGAAGCTCTCTTTAGGTAGGAGGTTACATGCAAATTTTGCCTTCATTCCTTATATCTTTCAGTAGTTTTTAGTTTGTTTTTCTGCCATCAATATGTATTATTTTTATAATTAAGTTCGAAATGAATTAATTGTTAAGTATCATATCACATTAAAAATGGTGTTCAAACTAAAAATATTTCGTCCATATGAAATGCAAACTTTATACCATCAAGTGAAATTCGATGTTCATACTTGTATAATGCAAATGATTGCAATTTTGCTTTATTAATAATCATATACATGCATAAAATTATTGAGAAGATATATGAAAAAGCACAAACAGAAATTATCCATTGATTTAGGATATATCACTCATTAATATTGCTTCTTCATTTCTGTCTGTATTTTCTGGTTTTTAAAATGAACATGTGTGCTTTTATAATCTGAAAAAATATATCCATAAAATGCCATCATCATAAGTCTACCACATATCAAAATTGCCTGTTTTACATGGAGCAGTAGGATAATTCTTCTCATATTGCACACAAATTACCGTGTTTACCTGAAATGTCACAGGAAATCCACATTAGCTGTTATCAGCTATATCACTCTCATCACAATCATCATGATTTCATGTGCAGCACTGACCTCACTAGTTTATTATCCCCAGCATTCTTTCCAGCATTTGCAATGCTGAGGAGTTTAACCACTGCAGTGTGAGTTGCAAAGAGGAGAAAATTTGGAATCAAGAGGCTTGCCTTTTTGCTACTTAGTTGCTGAGTAACTTTGGGTAAGTAATATAATCTTGCTGTGCCTAAGACTACAAATGTTATAAATGGAGACAATCGTTTTCTCACTAGTTCATTTGCAAGGATTAAAATAGATGGTGATATAAAACTGAGCACCAAATTATAATCACGTGTCACTTATGATTATTTTTATGCATGTTGATTTATGCTCTGTCCTGTCTCTGAAAAAATTCTTAGGTGACTTTCACCCCAAAACTTACACAATGAAAAAATTAAATCACAAATAGAAGTAAATAAATTGATTATTTTTAAAAAGACTGCAAAGAGATCAACCATTTGGGTTAAGAGTGCTGTCAAGATTGAGTGTAAGTTTGGTTCCTGAAAGCCACAGTGGTTATCAGGACTAAAAAATAAAAGATGTATACAATTATTTAGACAAAATATGGAGTAATTTTACAATGATACCAAAAGGCATTTTTCAAATAGGATTATAAATCTGGATATCACCATATTCTGGTTGCTAGGAATGGAAACACAACTCTGCTTAACAAAAAGGGAAGTTTCTTGTGAGTTAAGGGAATGTCCCACAGACTAAATGATGCTGATCCTTAAAAAGAAATTGGAACCAGGGACTCTATTACAGTGAGAACACCTCTCTTACTCACTTTTAAGTGCTACTCACTGTCTTATCACAGACAATTAGTCGCGTCAAATGAACAGATGTCTAATGCAATTTTATGAAAGAGACTTCCCTTAATCATTTGATGCATGGCATGGATCAGATCCTTATTCCTTAGGCTGTAGATTAATGGGTTCAGCATTGGGCTCAAAAAAGTATAAAAGACTGCAATTATTTTGGACTCTTCTACAGGCTTCTCAGTTAGAGTCCTTAAGTACATGCAGAAAAGTGTTCCATAAAATACAGTGAATACTGTCAGGTGGGAACCACAAGTAGAAAAGGCTTTGTGCCTGCCTTCAGCAGAATGGATCTTGACGATGGCTATAATAATGAAAAGGTAGGGCAGGAGAATGATGAAGTGGGAGCCTGAGAGAGTAAAACCAGCAACTACAAACATTGCCATCTTTTTGACATAGGTGTCAGAGCAGCCAACATTAAAAGAGGAGGATCAGCAGAGTAGAAATGATTGATTTCATGGGAGCCACAGAGAGACAAGTGAAAAGTCGGCAGTGTCTGAGAGAGTCCATTGAGGAAGCCGTAAGTATAAGCAACAATGACTAGAGAGACACAGATCTTCTTGGACATTCTGGTACTGTAATGTAAAGGACTGCAAATGGCTACCTAGCGATCCAGTGCCATTGAAGCAAGGATATAAAGCTCAGTGATCACCAGGGCAATGAAGAGAAGACACTGTGTGAAGCATCCAGCATAGGAGATGGTCTTCTGGTCTGAGAGGAAATTGTACAGCATTTTTGGAGTAATGTTGGAGGAATAACAAACATCTACAAAGGAGAGGTGGCTAAGGAAGAAATACATGGGAGTTTGGAGGTGGGAATGGGTCCTGATCAGCAGGATCATGCACAGATTCCCAGCCAGCGTGATTAGGTAAATCACCAGAAACACCCCAAACAGGAGCTTCTCTAGCCCTGGATCACTTGTGAGTCCCGAGATAATGAATTCCATCACAATAGTGTGGTTTGGGGAAGATATTTTCTTGTCGCTTGAAAACTGAAAGTGAAGAATTCTGCCTGATCCAGATTCTGTGCTTATTCCATTTATCCCAGTAAATGCACTTTATCATTTACTCTTTGATCTATTCATCTATGGGGAAATTACTCTTCTTTCAACAAACACATCAGAATTTCTGCATAAATATTTTTGCCCTTTATCTCTGTGATCTCTGTTTCTGTATCTCAAATTCTTTCACTCTCACTTATATATATATGTATATATATTTTATATATATTTATATATTTTATTATATAAATATGAATATAATATAAAGGTATTATGTATATATTCATATATTTATATGTTTTAAATATATATTAAAAAACACATTTATACCTGTCATCTTGGAGAACTCCAAGTTTGGTATTGTTTTCAAATTTTGTGGAAAAAAAGCAGATTTGAAATCAGATACAAAATGCAGCAGATCCTTGGCATCATTCAAATGGACAAATGAAGGAAGTTGGATTTCTGGGGTCCCTCCAGATCAGATATCCTACTTTCCAGATACAAAATAGAAAATAAATATTCAGTACAGAATTTTCCCTTGAAACTCATAATTGTCTGGCTTAACTTCATTCAGAAGGCATTGAATCAGTAATTTTATCTCTTGTCATAGGGCTTAGAAGGTACAGAATGAAGAATTTCTCTCACTGCTTTGTAAATTCACCCATTCATTTATTCACGTACGCTGCAAAGATTGATTTTTGTTGTTGTTCCTGTTCCTGGTTCTGGGGTTAGGGCAGTGAGGAAATTCCCCATCCTCATGGAGCATATGTTGTAGAAGGTCCAGACATTAAACACACAGATAAAGATGTATACTATGTCAGTGAGAAGCAAGTACTATGAAGAAAAGTGATGATGGGATGCTTTTAGATGCCCATTCAGAGAAGGCCTTTCTGAGAAGACAGACTTTGAACAGTAAATACAGAATACAAGTATCTGGAAAAGAATGTGAGGTTTTCTTGTCCCTGTTTTTTGTGCAACTAACACACATAAAATATCTGTTTATGGAAATACTGATTATGTTTAAACATGTCCTTAGTTCCCACATGGACCCACTACCTCTCAATTCTTTGTTAAAATAAGATACTATTCAAAAATTTTGCCTCAAAATTGCACGCTAAGGCTATTTTTATCTAGTTTTCACATATATATCAGAAGAGCTTGCATATAATAATTATTTTTTAGAGAGGCCATGAAATATTAACATATGAGTAGAAAAATCAAGTAGAATTGATGAAAATAATTTTCCTACATTGGTGGAATATTAATCTCCACATGAAAGAACAAGCATATTTTTAGTGAAAATGTATAAAATGACCTACTGTAAAAGCTGACTTACATATTTTGTAAAAACGAGGTGGGAAGATTTATAATGTATTTCTTGGGTACATTCCCTAGAGCATTTTAAAAACAATTCTAAAACATCCAATCAAAATAGTCTTTGTTCCTCGAGAACATAACCTTATTTTGGTGCTTTTAGATCCTAGATTCTCCTTTGAGGCCAAAATTTCTACCTAATGTCTGTGTACCCTGCTTGGTACTGGGTACATGAGACCTTTAGCACAGATAGAGAAATTAGTTGTGATCTTTAATAATATGGAAGGGGGGGAACTATGGGTAGATAAGTGCTGTATTTTTAGTATAGTAAGGATGAAAGGATTCTCAACAGAAGTCTTCAATGTTTCTCTATAAACACTGAGGTTAGGTCATCTAATGAGAGTGAGGAGAAGGAAGATGAATTTGATGAGAGATTTGGGAAGCAGAATGTGTGTGGAGAGCAGAAGGGTAACATCACCAATGGAAGGAAGTAGAAGTACTGGTCAGGGGTGAGGATCCCTTGGAGGGTGAACATTATGCATTTATATTGGAACAATCTGCCCCATTGAGTTAATTTCATCAACATGATAGCAAATCAAAGATGAGTCTGAGAGCCAGGATCATTCATAAAATTCTTGATTCATAAAATTGGTGATTGAGGAGGAGGGTTGAAAGTAGAATAAAGAATATTTGAACATTGGTGCTGCATTGTTAGAGAATACAGACATCTAGAGATGCTTTCACTAGTCTGTCCATTGTACTGGTAGTTCCAGGTCAATGCAATCAAAGGAATCAAAGTGTAGTCTGAGCAAGAGAAGTATCTCTGATTTTGTTAGCTCTCCACATGATGGAGAGAAATCAGTCAGTGAGATATAGTTGTATGTCAGTATCAAAATGTAGATTGTTATCAACTCACCACATTTGAGATTTGAGCATTGACATTTTTTTTTCAAATTGAAGTGGAAAGATTTCTCTATTTCACTTTTTATCTCAATTTTTATCCTGAGTTCCTGCACAAATAAAATAATAAAATTTAAAGAATAAAATCCACTGCTTAAATATTCCCATAAAATAAGTTTCTTGTAAGATCATACAGCTAATTTTAGGATTGCAAAGACCTCATTTCCTGATGCCTTAATGTGGAGATTTCTTGTTTTACCTAAAAATAGTTGAAGATTTGACCCTTCTTTAAGCTGAATGTCAGTTTTCAGTTTGAAGAAAATTTGTCCTACAGTAATTATGTATGTATTTATTTAAGTATTTTCTTACAGACTTTAATATATAATAACATTGTAATAATCATAAGATTTACAAAAAATTTTTCTCAACAGGAAACGACTAGCTCAATAGTAACTGAATGGGCAGGCAAAAGTAGTGAATTAGCCCTTTCAGATCTGGAAGGGCAAGTAGCCATACTTTTCAATATGGGATCAGAAGTCCACACATAAGAAGTTGATGTTCATTTATTTGTATAGTAATGAATAAGATTAGAGGATATATACAATATACCAATATACATAAATCATTTATATTATCATGTAAAAATAACCACAGCTGGCAAATAAAATATCACTTATAATAACATCAAAAGCATAAACTACTTAGAAATGAATACAATAAAATCTGTGCAAGAGATACATACTGAAAACCACAAAACACTGCAGAGAGAAATTAAAGAAGACCTAAATAATGGAGAGATACATCTCACTTGTAGATTGGAATATTCTGTTGATTCAAATAATCCTTAATCAATCTATAAATCAAAATTGGGATGAGTTTATTATGACCCAGACGTAAGGACCATATAGCCTGGGAGAGTACATTCATGAAGGAAGGAAGAATTCCAAAGAAGTGTGGTGTACAGAGTGGTTATATACCATCTAGGAACAAAGAGCAAACATCACACATGACAGGAATATCTCTTTTACACCAGTCAAGAGATTTCTTTGCTGGCACAGCAGTTCAGTGGTCATAAGGTGAACTCAGCAGGTCAGTAATTAATCCTTGGTTTCTGGGAAGAGACGCTTACCCTTAAAGAAATGCTGACACAGGGGGAAGTTTCATTCC
The DNA here is from genome assembly GCA_031878705.1 of Tapirus indicus. Lineage (NCBI taxonomy): Eukaryota > Metazoa > Chordata > Mammalia > Perissodactyla > Tapiridae > Tapirus > Tapirus indicus. The sequence continues at coordinate 94,005,695 of CM062925.1, read as the reverse complement.
TATCTTTAAGGGCATCATTCTTGGCTTTGGGACATTGTAAATGTTTAAATCAGATGTACAATGCATTCTCAACAGGCCAGTATAGGCTTTTTTGGAAAACATAAGGTCAGGCCGAATTAGTTTTAAACCAAATGGCTGCCTCATGTACTCTAATATATGCCATTACTTTTCCTTCATTCATTAATTCAATATTAAGTTGTCAATTCTTCCTAAATTTATCAATAGTTTTAATGCCAGTCCAGTCAACATTTCAGAAAGCCTATTTTTTCAAAAATTGATAAACTGATTTTATAATATATACAGATATAAAAAAGACTTAGATTAGCCAAAGTCATTTTGAGATAAAAAAATATTGAAAGAGCTACACTATCTAATGTTAAAAGTTAATAAGAAATTACAGTACTCAAAACAATGTGTAGATCTAAGGATAACAAATAGATTAATGACACGGAATAAAGAATCCAGAAATATATCCACTCATGTATAGTCAGTAGATTTTTTTGAACAAAGGTATTTCAATGGGGAATGTTGCTGGAACAATTGAATATCTGTAGAGCAAAATTTAACTTTAATTCCTATATCACATCATACTCCAACATTAATTTGATGTGGATCATAGGACTAAATGTAAATACTAAATCTACAAGTCTTCTAGCCAAAACAAAAAAAGAATATATCTTCATGATCTTGAGGTAACCAAAGAATTTTTAGGAAGGACAAAAAAAGCATTAATTATGAAACAAAAAGTCTGTATATTTTTATGCTATCAAGTTTCAAAACATGAACTCTTCAAAAATAATGTTAAGATAATGAAAAGGCAAGCCACAGACTAGGAAAAATATTCCCATTAAGTAATTCTGAGAACTTGTATTCAGAATACCTAAAGATACTCCATAATTCACTGATCAAAATACAACTAGCCAATTAAATTTTTAAAAAATGAAAGATATGAACAGACACTTCATAAAAGAAGATATATGAATATCCGATAATCACACAAAAAGAATTTCAGTATAATTGTCAAGGAAATGCAAATTTTAACTGAAATGGGTTACTACTTCACAATCTCATGAATGGTATGAATTAAAATGATTGACAGTGACAATACAAGGCCCCTAGAACCCGCATAATACACTACCTGATGGAATGGAAAATGTCAACTACTTTGAAAAACTGGTAGTTCCTTACAAAATTTCTTATAAAGATAAAATTTCTTAAAAATCTGTGACCCAACAATTCTACTCTTAAGTATTTATCCAAGAGAAAAGACATATATCCGCAAAGAAACTCAAATATATATTAGCAGATGCGTAGACAAACAAATTGTGATATATCCATATCATGGACTACTATGCAGAAATAAAAATGAACAACCTACTCATACACCTTAAATGAATCTCAAAAACATTGTATGAAGATGGGGAACAACTTCCTGAGTGGTAGAGTGATGACCTCTCAAAACTTGCTCCTCCGTGAAAGCAAGAAGAACACTGGCAAGAGTTATCTAAGTCAACATTTCAGAATGCTAGAAATTAATCAAGGGCTGGCAGCAATCCTAGGAGTGTTTATTCTAGAAAAGTGGCAGAATCTTGCTAAGAAGTGTAAGTTTCATGGCAGTTTTTACCTGTCCTATTCCCAAGCCCTCTCACCAGCTGCATAGTAGCTGTGAAAGCTGGAATCGTGATCACGTGGTTGTGCACACTTGTCAAACTGCATTAAACTGTACACTTAAAATTTCTACATTTTATTGTGAGTAAATTTACCTCCATAAATATGATTTAAAGATAAATTTCACTTTCCTCAGAGTCAAGCAGATCAAATTATGCACTGGTTGTTTAACACTGAGGTACCCATTAAAAAAGCCCCAACAAGGCACAATGTTATAAGGGCTCTTTTATACTAGAGATTAATGCATATCAAAAGCTTAAACATTGAAAGCTAAGGTTTTCCTCAAACACATTTTTCATTAGAATTTTTTTAACAATTACATCATGAATAGAATCCAGAAGGCTATTTGGTTTATCTTTTATGTCTTCTCTTTTCTTTGTTCCCAATATCACTGAAGCCTGGGGAGGGGTGGGGGGAAGATGGAAATAAGAAGAAGAATGAGAGAAGGAGGAGGAGGAGAAGAAGGAGGGGAGGAAGGGGAGGGGGAAGAGAAGTAGTCAGATGGAGAGTTTAAAGTAGTGAATGAAACCAGCAGACAGTTAGCCTTTGATGCTAAAGCAGCTAGTAATGGGGGTGGGGGTGATCGGAATTGGCCACCCCAAAATATGTCTATGCCTGTTGGAGAGACACTTTGACTCCCAACCCCCACTAAGTGATCCAAAGAGTTTGGGATGGAGGCCTGCCCCCAGAACAGGCCATCACCATAGACATCTCTGGGTATCAGGGAGAGTTCTTGCTAAGCCATTCTTAGTTCAGGTTACCCTTTGAAAGAGACATTTACATTTGTAAAGGAAATTTCCATTTGTGAAAGTATCTTTTCCCCTGTACCAGGAAGAAGCCAGGGACGGCCTTACCTAGAAACTTGTCAGAATGGAAGTCTAGGACTTAACTCTGCATGATAAACTTACCCATTGTTAATTGTGCTGTTCAGGCAATATGTTATCTGACTCCCACTAGGTTCCTATAGACAGCATCTCCCTAGGGCCTGGGTCACCATGGTAATGGAGTTTTTGAGCTATTTTTTCAGGAGCTGCCATTCTGTGGACATACCTCCTACGAGGAGGCATGAAGCCTGACTATGCTAGCATGGATCATCAATTACCTCATCTCTCCTCAACCTCCAATCATTTCAGACCACCTTGTCCCCAACCCCATAAATATCCCTGAGTACCTGTGTTTGGGGAAGCAGATTTGAGATTCATTCTGTCCAGTTTCCTCACTTGGCTGCCTTGTGATTAAACTCTCTGCTGCCATCTCATCGTCTCAGTGTTTGGCTTTCTGGGCAGCGGGCAAAAATGGACCTGGTACGGTAACATGAAGGGGTTGTCAAGGCAACTACTTATGGGCTTTCTCTATGGAGATAGGGCCCCAAAGAGTTTTTACCTGAGTTGATGGGATGAATTAATTTTCTAAATCTATCCATCACATGAATTGCATATTCTTTGGGAATCAGGCACACTGAACGATCAGTATAGTAAGTAAAGATGATATTTATATGTTAGTTAGGCAGTCTGATATAAGCAGAAAGGAGATAATAAATGAAACCTCAAATTTAGGAACTGTAGGAAAACCAAAGGAGCAACAGCTGCATTTTCCAAGTTTTAGCCTGAATGTCTTGTCTTCTGTAATGCCTCATGGCCAGTTTTTTCCTGATTCTCTATTCTATAATGAGGGTCTAACTGCTAGTTTAGTCCAAACATTTCTGTGTAACAATTACAAACATACTAAGAAGCTTCTGACTCCTGGGTTTTCCTTTAAATACATGAGAAGTAGGCAGTCAGCAGACTTAATAAGCCAAAGTGTAATGACTTTAATACTGCTAGTTGGAGGGCCCCTGACCATTTCATTATGTGAAAAGCAGTTTCAAGTCAATCACTTTTTTTTTTTTTTTTTACTTTTCTAAAACTAAATGTTTATTTTAGAATAGTTTTGGATCTACAGAAAAGTTGCAAAGATAGTTCAGAGAGTTCCCATATATCCCTGAACCCAGTTTCCCCTATTGTTAACATCTTACATTAATATGATACATTTGTCACAACTAATGAACCAATTCTGATACATTATTATTAGCAGAAGTCCAGACTTTACTCACATTTCCACAGTTGTACCCAGTGTCCTTTTTCTGTCCCAGGAGCCCATCCACGCACCACGTTACATTCAGTCGTCCTATCTCCTAAGGCTCCTCTTGGCTGTGACAGTTTCTCAAACTTTCCTTGTTCTTGAGGACCTTGACAGTTTTGAGGCGTCCTGGTCAGATATTTGTAGAATTTGAGTTTGTCCAGTATTTCTCTCGTGATTGGACTGGGGTTAAGGGTTCATAGGAGAAAGATCCCTGAGGTAAAGCGCCATTGTCATCTGCCATACGCTTTTGCCATTTTGAATTATCACAACTTATATGTGTCCTCCCTATTTACACCAAATGAATATTTGAAAATTACTAAAATTTAAATTTTTTTTTTTATTGATGTCTTAGTTTATAACACTGTGGGGTTTTAGTTGTACATTTTTGTCCGTCACCTTGTGGATGTAACCCTTCACCCCTTGTGCCCCCCCCCACCCCCCTTCCCCTTGGTAACCACCAATCAGATCTCTCTGTCCGTGTGATCACTTATATTCCATATCTGAGTGAGTTCATGCAGTGTCTGTCCTTCTCTCTCTGGCTTATTTCACTTAACATAATACCCTCTAGGTCCTTCCATGTTGTTGCAAATGGGACAATTGTGTCTTTTCTTATGGCTGAGTAGTATTCCATTGTATGTATATACCACATCTTCTTTAACCAATCTTCAGTTGAGGGACACTTGGGTTGCTTCCACTTCTTGGCTATAGTGAATAATGCTGCAATGAACATAGGGGTGCATACGCCTCTTGTGATGGTTGATTTCACGTCCATTGGGTAGATGCCCAAGAGTGGTATTGCTGGATCATACGGTATTTCTATTTTTAATTTTTTGAGGACTCTCCATACTGTTTTCCATAGAGGCTGCACCAGTTTGCATTCCCACCAGCAGTGAATGAGGGTCCCCGTTTCTCCACAACCTCTCCAGCATTTGTTGTTATTTGTCTTTGTGATTATAGCCATTCTAACCGGTGTAAGGTGATATCTCAGTGTAGTTTTGATTTGCATTTCCCTGATGATTAGTGATGTTGAACATCTTTTCATGTGTCTATTGGCCATCTGTATCTCTTCCTTGGAAAAATGTCTGTTCATATCCTCTGCCCATTTTTTGATCGGGTTGTTTGTTTTTTTGTTGCTCAGTTGTATGAGATCTTTGTATATTACTGAGATTAATCCCTTGTCAGACAAACGATTTGCGAATATTTTCTCCCAGCTGGTGGGTTGTTTATTCATTTTGATCCTGGTTTCATTTGCCTTGTAGAAGCTCTTTAGTCTGATGAGGTCCCACTTGTTTATTTTTTCTGTTGTTTCCCTTGTCTGGGTAGACATGGAATCTGAAAGGATCCCTTTATGTCCAATCGCAATTAGTGTCCTGCCTATATTTTCTTCCAGGAGTTTTATAGTTTCAGGTCTCACTTTCAGGTCTTTGATCCATTTTGAATTGATTTTTGTATATGGCGATAGGAGATGGTCTACTTTCATTCTTTTGCATGTTGCTGTCCAATTTTCCCAGCACCATTTATTGAAGAGACTTCCCTCTCTCCATTGTATGTTCTTTGCTCCTTTGTCGAAGATTAGCTGTCCATAGGTGTGTGGTTTTATTTCTGGGCTTTCAATTCTGTGCCATTGATCTGTGTGTCTATTCTTGTACCAGTACCATGCTGTTTTGATTACTGTAGCTTTATAGTATATTTTGAAATCAGGGATTGTGATGCCTCCAGCTTTGTTCTTTTTTTTCAGAATTGCTTTAGCTATTCGGGCTCTTTTCTTGCCCCATACGAATTTCAGTAGTTTTTGTTCTATTACCGTGAAGAATGACATTGGGATTCTGATTGGGATTGCATTGAATCTGTAGATTGCTTTAGGTAGAATGGACATTTTAACTATATTTATTCTTCCAATCCATGTGCATGGAATATTTTTCCATTTCTTTATGTCCTCCTCGATTTCTTTCAATAGTGTCTTATAGTTTTCATTGTATAGGTCTTTGACCTCCTTGGTTAAATTTATTCCCAGATATTTTATTCTCTTTGTTGCAATTGTAAATGGGATTGTCTTTTTGAGTTCTCTTTCTGTTTTTTCATCGTTAGTGTATAGAAATGCAATTGATTTTTGTAAGTTGATTTTATACCCTGCCACTTTACTGTAGTTGTTGATTGTTTCTAGTAGCTTTCCGATGGAATTTTTGGGGTTTTCTATGTATAGGATCATGTCGTCTGCAAATAGTGAGAGTTTCACTTCTTCATTGCCTATTTGGAGTCCTTTTATTCCTTTTTCTTGCCTAATTGCTCTGGCCAGAACTTCCAGTACTATGTTGAATAAGAGCGGTGAGAGTGGGCACCCTTGTCTTGTTCCTGTCCTCAAAGGAATGGCTTTCAGTTTTTCCCCGTTGAGTAGGATGTTTGCTGTAGGTTTGTCATATATGGCCCTTATTATGTTGAGGTACTTTCCTTCTATACCCATTTTGTTGAGAGTTTTTATCATAAATGGATGCTGGATCTTGTCGAATGCCTTCTCTGCATCGATTGAGATGATCATGTGGTTTTTAGTCTTCATTTTGTTAATGTGGTGTATCACGTTGATTGATTTGCGGATGTTGAACCATCCCTGTGTCCCTGGTATAAATCCCACTTGATCGTGGTGTATGATCTTTTTGATGTGTTGCTGTATTCGGTTTGCCAATATTTTGTTGAGGATTTTTGCGTCTATGTTCATCAGCGATATTGGCCTGTAGTTTTCCTTCTTTGTATTGTCCTTGTCTGGCTTTGGTATCAGCATGATGTCGGCCTCATAGAATGTGTTGGGAAGTATTCCATCTTCCTCTATTTTTTGGAATAGTTTGAGAAGGATAGGTGCTAAATCATCTTTGAACGTTTGATAAAATTCTCCAGGGAAGCCATCTGGTCCTGGGCTTTTATTTTTTGGGAGGTTTTTGATGACTGTTTCAATCTCTTTACTTGTGATTGGTCTGTTCAGATTCTCTATTTCTTCTTGATTCAGTTTTGGGAGGTTGTACGCGTCCAAGAATTTGTCCATTTCCTCTAGGTTGTCCAATTTGTTGGCGTAAAGTTTTTCATAGTATTCCCTAATAATCCCTTGTATTTCTGTGGTGTCTGTTGTAATTTCTCCTCTTTCATTTCTAATTTTATTTATTTGAGTCTTCTCCCTTTTTTTCTTAGTGAGTCTGGCTAAGGGTTTGTCAATTTTATTTATCTTCTCAAAGAACCAGCTCTTTGTTTCATTGATCCTTTCTACTGTTTTTTTGGTTTCAATTCCATTTATTTCTGCTCTGATTTTTATTATTTCCCTCCTTCTGCTGATTCGGGGCTTTGTCTGTTCTTCTTTTTCCAACTCTGTTAGGTGCAATTTAAGGTTATTTATTTGGGATTTTTCTTGTTTGTTAAGGTGAGCTTGTATTGCTATGAATTTCCCTCTCAGGACTGCTTTTGCTGCATCCCATATGAGTTGGTATGGTGTATTTTCCTTTTCATTTGTCTCCAGATAGCTTTTGATTTCTCCTTTAATTTCATCAATGACCCATTGGTTGTTCAGTAGCATGTTGTTTAGTCTGCACATCTTTGTCCCTTTCCTAGTTTTTTCCTTGCAGTTGATTTCTAGTTTCACAGCATTATGATCAGAAAAGATGCTTGTAATGATTTCAATCTTCTTAAATTTATAGAGGTTTGCCTTGTTTCCTAATATATGGTCTATCCTTGAGAATGTTCCATGTGCACTTGAGAAGAATGTGTACTCTGCTTTTTTTGGGTGGAGTGCTCTGTATATATCTATTAAATCCATTGCGTCTAGTTTTTCATTTAAGTCCATTATTTCCTTATTGACTTTTTGTCTGGATGATCTATCTATTGATGTAAGGGGGGTATTAAGATCCCCTACTATTATTGTGTTATTGTTAATATCTCCTTTAAGGTTTTTTAGCAGTTGTTTTATGTACTTTGGTGCTCCTGTGTTGGGTGCATAGATATTTATAAGTGTTATGTCTTCTTGGTGAAGTGTCCCTTTTATCATTATATATTGCCCTTCTTTGTCTCTCATTACCTTTTTTATCTTGAAGTCTACTTTGTCTGATATAAGTATGGCTACTCCTGCTTTCTTTTGTTTGCCATTAGCTTGGAGTATTGTTTTCCATCCTTTTATTTTGAGTCTGTGTTTGTCTTTAGAGCTGAGATGTGTTTCCTGGAGGCAGCAGATTGTTGCATCTTGGTTTTTAATCCATCCTGCCACTCTGTGTCTTTTGATTGGAGAATTCAATCCATTTACATTTAGAGTGATTATTGATATATGAGGGTTTAATGTTGCTATTTTATTGTTCATCTTCTGGTTCTTTTGCATTTCCTTCGTTTCTTGTCCCTTGTGTTTTGGACTGCAAATTCAATTTGGTATTTCTGCATGCTCATTCTCTTGGTTTTCTCTTTATTTGTCATGTGTGGTTCTCTTCTGGTTGTTTGTTTAGTGGTTACCGTGAGGTTTATATAAGCGATCTCCTGGATAAGAAAGTACATTTTCAGATGCCTCCTTTTACCTGAGGCTGGGTCAGTTCAATCCCTTACCTCTTCCCCTCCTTATTTGTTATCTCTCTATTCCAGTTTGTGTCATGAATGTGTGTTTCCAGTGATGAGCTTGAATTAATTTTTGATGTTTTCCAACTGTATTTTGTTCTGGTTTAGTCTCCTTGCTTTTCTCCTTGCTGAAATCTTTGTATCCCCTTTCTCATTTGTTTTTTTTCAGGCCTAACGGCCTTCTTGAGCATTTCTTGTAGTGGGGGTCTTGTGGTGACGAACCCTCTTAGCTTTTGTTTATCAGGGAGAGTTATTATTTCTCCATCGTATTTGAAGGATATTTTTGCTGGGTAAAGTATTCTCAGCTGAAGGTTTTTGTCTTTCATGATTTTGAATATATCATTCCAGTCTCTCCTAGCCTGTAGAGTTTCTGTCGAGAAATCAGCTGAGAGCCTGATGGGGTTTCCTTTGTATGTTATTTTGTTTTTTTGTTTAGCTGCCTTCAATATTATTTCCTTGTCACGGGTATTCTTCAAGTTTGCTACTATGTGGTGAGATGATTTTTTATTCCTGTTTATATATTTAGGTGATCTATTGATTTCATTCACTGTTATTTCCCTCTCGTTCCCTAGGTTGGGGAAGTTCTCAGCTAATATTTCTTTGAACAAACTCTCTGCTCCTTTTTCTCTTTCTTCTCCTTCTGGAATACCTATTATCCTTATGTTGCTTTTCCTCATTGAGTCTGATATTTCTCGAAGAATTTCTTCATTTCTTTTTAGTCTTAGCTCTCTCTCCTCCTCTATCAGGAGCATTTCTGCGTGGCTATCCTCAATAGTGCTAATTCGTTCCTCCATATTGTCAGTTCTCCTCTTTAAAGACTCCATTTTTTCCACTATCTCATTGATTTTGTTTTTCATCTCTAATAATTCTGATTGGTTTTTCTTTAGGGTTTCAATCTCTTTTGTGACATAATCCCTGAATTCGTTGATTTGTTTCTGTGTGTTCTCTTGTATTTCGTTGAGCTTGCTTATGATAGCTATTTTGAATTCTCTCTCGTTCAGGTTATCAAATTCTGTGCCTTCAGGGTTGGTTTCTGGGTGTTTGTCATTTTCCTTTTGGTCTGTAGCCCTGACATATTTTCGCAAGGATCTGACGGGGACGGCTTTATTTTTACCACTCATGATTAAAGTTAGTCCTGCAGTTTCCCCCTGCTGCCACTAGATGGAGATCGCGAGCGGTTTGCTCTGAGGCGGCTGCAGCCCCCGGAGGGATTATGCTGAAACGCCGGGCGTGTGGGGGGAGGGGTCCTCTCTTTCTCCTGCTTGACCCGGGGGTTTCCTTTCTGGCTCTCTTAGGGTGTTTGCTACACCCCCTAAACAGTCCATCGTCGCTTCCCCGTGGCGATCTCGCGACAGTCTGTGAGAGCACCTGGATGGCGCTAGTTTTCCCCCCCGCTGTGGGCCGCCCCTCCCCCCTCTGACCGCGAACCGCGCTGTTTTTGCCGATCGATTGGGGAGGGGGAGTACAACCTCCTACCTCTCCTCCCATTCTCCTGGGCTTCCCGCGCCTCCACCGTCCGATGTATGGCAGCAGGGGTTTCTCAGAAGTCCTTCGTAGTGTTTGATTGAGCTCTGTTGGAATGTGAATGATGTTTTCGTTGTGTCGTAGGGTGCAGAGATTCAAAGAGGGAATCTCACTCCGCCATGATGCTGACGTCACTCTCAAGTCAATCACTTTTGATATAATATTGGTCAGCATTGCAACCCTGTGTGCTAAAAGCACAGCACAAACTTGCATTTTTCTATTAGCAGAATTCTAAGCACCATGCTAGGCAGTGTTGCAAATATGTTTGGAAAAAGGAATCCACAAATTGCATCACACCAAAAAACATCTAATCCATCTACTAATAAAGTTAACACTAGTTTTAACATTCTTGTTGAGGTGTAAACAGCGTACAGCATCACTGCCTAAACTAGGAGTTTGCAAATGAAATGAGCAGTGGGTAAGAAGGAATTTAATTTTACTGAGTGAATGTACAGCAGAAGGCAGTAGCTATTGTAGACCAAGATTTCTTCTGGTAATTTGTGACCCCATCCTTACCACCAAGACACACACACATACACAAATACATACATACCCCTACACACCCACACACAATGAAGTTTTGAGGCATTTCAGGTAATAGCTGTCCCTTCTGAAGAGAAAGAGTGTTGCCTGTAATGCAATCATCCTAAAAGTATGCAAATTTGAGACCAATCATGTGAAAAGTTTGTGAAAGTAAGTTTGAGAGTAAGTGAATCCATAATGAGAAAGGAAATGAGATACAGAGAGATAAAGAGACAGAGAGACGGAGACCGGGGGCACTGAGAACTCCAGGACTATGTTAGTTTGAATTAACTTTGTGTTCATTTGTTGAAAAGGTCCTGAATACTCTATTACTATATGTTGAAATCACATTTACTTTATGTAAAATGAAAGATAAAGAACACTGGAATATCATCTGTTTAATAAAATGGTTAGATTCAAAGAAGATAGGACAGCTTGTTTTAAAAAGAATGGAACATAATCTAACACACCAACCAGTCAGATATGATAACTTTTCTTTTCTAACATTAATTTTTGAAATTGTGGTTATTGAATTCTTTCAGTTCCAGATGCCAGAAGCAACATTTTGTGTTCCCTCACCCTGTGCCTACCATTGGAATGATTCTTCTTAATCTTAAAACTTTTATAGATGGCTGCTATGAATGCATGGAGATATAAAGGTAGATAATAAGAGGTTTATTTTCTCAAGGAGTGCTCAGTCTATGTTTGGAAACATTACACTGCATTTTTATGAGTTGTTTCTGTGACTAAGAGCTTGATTAGTGTTGCAATATCTTTAGAATCACAGGAATGGGCGTGTGTAGCAGTTTGCTTTGGGAAGAATGGGGGAAGGCCAGGAACAATCATAAAGGAGATAATATTTGTGCTGTTTCTTAAAATATGAAGAGCTCGCCATAAAAATAACTACAAGATGGACAAAAACCATTGAATAAACAAGTAAATTACAAGCTTTTAATATACAATGCCTGAAAACCAGAACAAGGGAGGATTAAATGGTAAGATCTGGACTTAATTTCTTATCAAAAACCATCAGTTGTAGCTGAAAGCAAAATTATTCCTTAGTCTCTTTTAAGTGGCTACTTTTCTGTTAGGATGACAATCAGTCTTTCAATGAGAAAGGGATATACTAGGATAACACCAAGTATATTTTACTGAATCCTAACCAGTTCAAAGCACTTTATGTTTACGTGTCAGTGATCACTACCTATAAAGAAAATCCAGTCCTACTGGGGAGCTATCCCAGTTATGAAAACACCAGTCAGACCAATGGAAAGCTTTAAATATGTTCCAATCAAATTGCCACGAGCAGTGAAACAGACATTTATGGTCACCTGCTAAGGCATTATGGAAAGGATATCCATCTTGCCCTAGTTCTTTAAGTGTAAACTGCTTACCCATTCAAAGATCAAACAACATGACACTTGATCTTCAGGAATTATGAAGAATTCCTCTTTTCTAAACCCCAGAAACTTCCATTGCATGATTCCTGGTGTTTTTGCTCTGTGATTCCCCCTTATGTTTACTCTGTGGTTTGTTCCTATTACTCCCTCAGGGATCTCGTCATTGTCCAGGTTAGAAACACCTGACTTCAGCACTTCTACCAGGATTTAGTTCTGATATTTCTCTCTGGTTCACTGGGGACAGGGACAGTCTCTAAGCCCTGTTTCGGTTCTCTGGCCACATTCTGGCTCAGTCTGCACCTCAGCACCTGTTCTCTGGCACTTGGTTACCCCACCATCCAATGCTGGAGTCATCGAATGGGGGAGAAAATAGGGTCACTCCTCCTTCCACTCAGTCGTTTTCTGTTTAAGCGACTTTCATGCAGTTTTTATACCTCTGAGCAGGGAGTTGACGTTTGATATTTGTTTGTTTTCAAGCATAGAGGTTCTGTAGAACAAGCAGGATTTATACACAGTGATCGGATTCTCCCGGATGCTTAGGACATTTGGTCCAACTCTACTATCAAGAAAACAAAAAACAACTCATGACAGAATGAAATGGAGCCGGGGTCAATGGGGTGGGTTTGGTCATTTCTAAGTTCCCTCAGAATCCTAAAATCCCGCGCTTTGATGATTCTAAGTACAAAAGTAAAAACAGGTTATTTTAAAAATTTCACCTAAGGAGGCTTTGACCGCCTTGTTTCTCAGACTGTAGATAAGAGGATCTAACTTGGGGATGACCACTGTATAAAACACAGATACCACTTTGTCTTGGTCCATTGAGTAGCTGGAGTGCAGATGCATGAACAGGATTGTGCCAAAGAAGGTGGTGACCACCATCAAATGGGAAGCGCAGGTGGAAAAGGCTTTGTGCCTCCCGTCAGCAGAATGGATCCTCAAGATGGCAGTGAGGATGTAGAAATAAGAAATGAGAGTAATCAGAAGGCAGCTCAGTTCATTGAAACCGGCAAAAGCAAAAATGACAATCTCATTGACACATGTGCCAGATCAAGAGAGTTTCAGGAGAGGTGGGATGTTGCAGGAAAAGTGGTTGATGACATTTGAGTGGCAGAAAGACAGTTGGAAGGTGAAGCCAGTGTGAATGGCAGCATTCATAAGGCCTGAAAGATATGTGGCCAATACCAGGAGGACATTAAGTTGGGGGGACACAGTGACTGTGTAAAGGAGAGACATGCAAACAGCCACATGATGGTCATAGGCCATCACGGCCAGCAGGAAGCCCTCACTGCCAGCAAAGGAACCAAAAAAGAATTGTGCAGTATGTCCATTAAATGAAATGACTGGGTTCTCCATCCAGAAACTCACTAGCACAGTAGGGGTAATGATAGAAGAATAACAGACATCAACAAGGGGCACTTACTGAGGAAAAAGTACATTGGAGTGTGGAGATGTGAGTCAATCCTGATTAATAGGATCATGCCAAGATTTCCAAACACAGTGATCATATAGACGACTAGAGACACCACAAAGAGAAGGCACTCTATCTCTGGATGGACCCTGAATCCAGGAGAAGAAATTCAGTAACTATCGTGTGGTTGCTCCTACCTTTGTCCCAGAATGGATGATTCATCTGCTAGGATAAGAAGGAAATAAATTGTACAAAAGAATTACCAGAAAAATCAAACAGTTCATTCTCTGCCATAAGTAAGATTACTTTTAAGATGTCCTGAGAACATGTGTATTAAATCTCCTTATTTTCTTATAGTAAAAAAGACTAGATTCCTTAAGTAAACTCAGTAACCTATTTTATTTAAAAATGAATGTGTGTGTTGTGTGTGTGTGTGTGTGTGTGTGTGTGTGTGTGTGTATGAGGTCTTTGATGATCAATCCCTATTGTCCATATCCTACCCCAACTCCCAACTTTTCTTTCCTCCTCCCTTGATCCTACTGCCTTCACCACTTGTCATCCAATTCCATTCTATTTGCCTTGGCAATTAAACACCTGATGTAGTTGAATATATTTGTTATATCAAGATCTGTTTTCTTGTTTTCTCTTAAGCCCACTCTAATCAGGCTTTCACCCCAACACTCCATGGAAACTGCCGTCATCAAAGTCATCAGGGTCTTTATTTTGCCAAACCCAGTGGTCAATTCTCTGTGCTTATCTTTTTGATCTACCAATAACATTAGACCGAGTTGATTGCTTACTTTTACTGAAAGACTTTCTTCTCTTATCTTCCAAGACACCAGACTGAGTTTTCCTGCACCATATGGGTATCTCCTCCTCCATCTTCTTTGCTTATTCCTCCTCTCTCTCTGACTCTTCTGGTTGGAGTAGTTCAGAGCTCAGTCCTTGATCTCTTTTCCATTTACACTCTACCTTGGTAATCTTATTCAGTCTCATGGCTTTAAATACCATCTATATATGTACAACTCTTGAATTTATATCTCCAGCCCAGACCTTTTCCAAACTCCAGACTTATAATTTACCTGGTTACTCACATCTCCACATGAATATCAAATAGCAACTCAGTATAGCCCCAAACTGAATTCCTCATGCCCTCCCTCAGTTTGCTCCAAACAGGTATTCCCCGTCTCAAGTCAGTGGCAACTCTATACTTCCATTTGTTCAGATGAAATTAAATAAACAAACAAGCAAATATTGGAGAAATTTTTCTCTCCTGTTTTTCACATACTCCATAACCAGTCAATTAGATAATTATGTCAGCTTCTACCTTCAAAACATCTATATCAATAATCCAACTACCTCCTACAACCTTCATTCCCACCACCAAGGTCCATGTCAACATCATCTTTCACATATATTACTGCAAAAGTCTTTCAACTGATATTTCTATCTCTAAAATAAGCTAAAACCCCACCCTGTAAAATAACCACTTTTAAAAATTTGCAGCCATTTTGTAGAGCTCTACTTTATGCATATATATACAAACACACTTGCATTATGTATGTAAAAAATATATAGTGACATAAATGAAATTATATTCTGTACAATATATATGTGATTTTATATATGTGTGTATGTGTATACATATGTATATATTATGTGTGTATATATATACACACACAGACACACACAAGACAAAGGCTAAAAGTTGTAGTCATTTTCTCAATTTGTGCAAAAAAGAGCATAAAATTATTTTATTTAATGCCCTTTAGAAGGCCTTAAATATGCTAGGTGTTTTGGCACTCTTTCTAAAATTAGTTAAATTTCCCTGTTTTGCACACACACACATATCTACATGTATATATGCACATAGATATACATACATTTCTGTATGTATGTGCATGCATATTTTGAATATTCTATAAAATTCTTGTCTGTTATTAGTGATCCTAAATCCCTATCTTCTAAAAAACCCTTGTTCATTTAGTCAGTGATACTAAATTCAGTGTTTCAGACGTATTCCAATTGAGATGTTTAGTCTTAATTACTTGAATGATTTTTTATATCTGAACACTTTCAGATAATTAAACCATCTTACCTTTTTCCTTAAGAAATATTCATTGGAAGTAGAGACATTTATTAATTTAATTTTGTTTTATCTATTGGTTTTTGGAGGAATACAAGTTTTCTGTCTTACAATGTGAAATTTATAGCTCTGATGAAAATAGAGGTGGCACACAGGATTCAGCTTTGACAGAATCAAGACATGGTTAATTAATTCAAAAAAAGAGTAAAAAATGCTGCTTCTGAATCCAAGGCAGAGGGTCAGCCTTACTAAGGCTGTGATTCTCTCAAGATTTTGTCTCTGCAAAATACTAAAAAGTCTAAAGCTTGATGTATGCTAATCCAAAATTAAAACATGCATTAATTTTTCGCTGATAATTGACCTACATTTTCTCCACTGAACCACTTATACCTTGGAGAGTAAATTAGGCATTTAGAGAAGTGCAGAAACTATGTCAAGATCCTAAGACTCCAGTGAGTACAACCCTGAATTAAATGGTACAGCACTGGTCAAATCCTGCCTCCAAACTTCAGAATTCCACTTAAAATAGAATCCCTACTCATTTTGACTAGAATACAGCTCTCATTGCAATCATTAGTTAAATAATTCAACAAATATTTAGTGACTTTGTTTTATGGAGCAGACAGTATCCTTGGCACTGGTAGAGTAGCCAGGAAAATCAATCTTGTTCATTCCTTCAGGCAGCTTACAGTCTGGAGTTGGGGGGAAACAGCTCTTACAAGAAGATATGAAAAAGTCTAAAGCCTTTGTGAACTTGTGAACTGCACAGTTTGTGTGTGTGTGTGTAAGACGTACAAAGCAAGGTAATGATGACCAAAAATAAGTACTAAAATATGTTGAGCATTCCCTGTGCTTTACAAGCACTGTGTTAAATATTTTTTCCTGCAATATTTTATTTAAATCCTATGAGATGATAGCATTTTCATCCTCTTCTAGCATACAAAAGGTACAGAAATTTGTGACTCTTGCCCAAAATCACAGAGTTAGCCTAATGGAGTCTAATTTATACCCAACCAATGCAACTCTTATTCTCTTGACACTGGGGTCATTTAGAATGACCTTCTCAATAATAAAAGTGAGCACTAACACAAGGAACAATTGACACCATAATTCTCAGAGTTTCATTAATAAACTAAAATACATTTAGTTACATTAAAAGAATCCAATATCTCCTGAAGAGAAAACATTACAGTTACTAAAATTTTCTTTCATAGAACTTAGTTCATTAATTTGCATTGTTAGCAAAATACCATTTGTTTTACATCTGATGCTATGAATTGCATGCTTCCATCTCCCCTTTACTTTGGCAAATATATTTCTCTGCCCCTTTGCAGGAATAGCCTTCTCCCTGCTGAGATTTTGCAGTCAACCCTCTAGTTCAGAGACTCTTGATCTGAGTTTTTAATTTCTAAGAATTTGTGAAAATGAAAATGAGATTTCCTGAGAATTGCAGGTGTTTAAAAAGGCCTTAGACTCATATTATTCATTGTTGTTGTTATTTCTCCTAATGATTTACAAATCTTGTAATAATAAAAAGAAACAGAGTTCTTATTTAACATACTTTCTTAGCCACTCAGTGCTCTTGGAACTTTGGGTCTATGGGTGATTGTGGAAATTAACAGGGTTATGATTTTTTTTTCAGGTCAGTAAGTTACGTGGTCAAAACCCTTCATATCTTTTTCTTACCTTTCTTAGCTGCTTGACTTCTATTTGATCCCTTTGCTTGCTCCTGTCCAATGCCTAAAATGAGCAAAAAAGTAAATATAAATAGAGCCTTTTTGTTTGAGAAGGCACTCACTCTAATTCTCCCAGATCTTAGGAGAAGGCACAGTTGGAATGGACTTTAGACACCATCTGTTACTAAGACGGGAATGATCTTCCTCCTGAAATAAATTAGATTTACCAGAATCAGCTGAGGTAAGTTAATGGCCTGAAAAGGAAACCTGCTTTGTGGTTATGTACCAGGTACCATACTAGGGAACATCACATCATAATCTCATGTGTCCCTCATTGTTTTTCAAATTATACACAACATCAGAATTTTATGTATGGCCTCCACACCTGATCTAGGAGAAAAGCAGAAAGGCCCTCCAGATCCCACATAAGCCCCACCAGTGGGGAGAATAGCACTTGGATGGAATTCCCCCTCTGTAGTACATTCTTTTCTGACCTGTATTTTTTCATGTCTTAGAATCATACAGAAAATGATATATGCAAAATTATGGATGTCACTCATTCATTCAACAAATAATAGTTGAATTCTTTCTTACCATAATGGGTGCTTTATTATTGTTTTGTAACATCATCTTTTACTGATTTTCAGTGCCTACACAGTAAACATACAAATACATAATCATACCAAAGGAGCAGAATTCAAATGTAGTTGTGCAATTCAAGCAGATTTCTTTTTCCTTTACTTATTGTACCATCAATTTTAACAAATGTTCAGTTTATCATAAAAGTATTGACTTTAACACTTAAAAGGTAAACAGGAGATATGCATACATTTTACAATTATCTTTATGATATCAATCGTTAGCAAGCCTTGTAGTATTTGCACTTACCTATTCCAGTTATTTGGCTTATATAATAAGATTGGTTCCCAGGTTCAAGGTTGTTTCTTCACTCATGGCGAAGAAAATCATCTGGTTTACAAATAAGTTGTCCACTCAAGCAGTTCAAAGTTCAGGCCAATACACCATAAATTTATTTGTACTCCTTGCACATATGCATGTAGAGAATACAGGGAGGTAATCCATACCATGTTGGAGAAGGAAACATGACCTAAAATGAAAACTATTCTGTGAAAAAAAAACACCTTTAAAATATCAATATAACATGTACCCAGCAATAAGTAAATAAATATTTCTCTAAAATTTATAAACAACAGTAATAGAATTTTCTCATTTAGGAAATAGTAATATATTAATCATTAAATTTTAAAGCTAGAGAACATTAAATAGAATAAATATTTAATTCCATCAATATAATAGACTATTTGGATAAAAATGAAAACTATGAGGGAGAGAAATTAGCTATAATTCCCAAGAACAAATACAACCAATATTAATAATTTATAAATTAGTTTCCATGATTTGTTGATGGTTTTTATATGATTGTGATTTCACTTTAAGTGTTTTCATCCAAGTGCATGTTTTTTTTTTCTTTCAGATACTCAACTATTTGTACATAACAAGAATAAATTCACCAGATGGAAAATCAGCAGAATATATAAAATTTGTTCTTATCGGTCTGTCCTCTGACCAGAACATACAAATGTTATGCTTTGTGCTCTTCTTATCTGCTATACTGCTCTGTTAGAAGGAAAACTTCTGACCCTCATCTCTATTCGATGCAGCACCCTTTAAATCCAACCAATGTACTATTTTCTCAGTCACTTATCCCCTATGGATATAGTAACTTTTGTGCTCTTGTTTGGGTCTTATTTCATTATATTATCCACGTTAAGAAATCACTCAACAGAGAGAAGGTGCAAAGCCGTCTCTAGCTGTGGGTCTCATATCACTGTGGTTGTCTTATTTTGGGGGCCTTCAATCTTTGCCTACCTCAGATCCCCTGCCACTTACCCCTAGGACAAAATATTTGGTCTATTTTACACTAGCATCGCTCCTATTTTACAGAGATGAAAAAAGCCATGAGAAAGGTTCCTTGTCTAAACTTATTTACAGAAGAAAAATCATATTTGATTTTTCCTCCTCACTTTGCTAGAAACTTTATGCAGGAATAAAGGTGGACTTGGGATAACAGATCTCTGTTAGCTTTCAGATTATTGAAGCCAAATTCTTCACTCTATAAATGGCCAGAGATGATGAGCTGAAGAATTATGAGTAAAGTGACAATTTCACTAATCCATAATATTTGTATTTAAAAGATTCTGGGCTAAAGTAATAGTAGCTGTGGCAAATGGAGTGGTCAATTGTGAAGCTAAACAGAATTTTAATAACATTCATGTGTAAACTTCGGACTTGGGGAAAAGATAAGTTGCTGACGGTCCCTGGCCATGCAGAAAATTAAGAAAATGTAAGTTCATAGAAGAGAGATTATTTTTCAGTACCGGCTCTGTTTGGTAAACTAGTGAAGTTATTGTCTGTCAACTCCATTCCATCCTTTCACTACCTACTGTGTGGAAATGGAGTTGCAGGGAGCATGCTGCTAAGCCTGCCAGTAGAGGGCACTAAGGTTAAATTGCAGGAGGAAAGATCTTTCCTCCTGGTTCTGGTGTTTTTGCCCTGATTTCTTCTGGATCCTGCTCCATTACAGAAACACTCTGCCCAAGCACACGATTCCTCAGCAAGCTCACAGCCCCGGAGCAAACCGATGATTGTCTCATTCCGCCCTCCTGACCCTCTGGAAGCTGACATTTTGTACTCCAGCCTTTGCGACTTCCTGATCACCATTAGGGTCCCAAGGCCCAATTGCTTATGAGCACTCACCCCTCAGCATCTGCCAGGCTACATCCAAGGAAGTTTTTTCTAGGCTCTTCCCTGGGGGGCCACTGCACAACAGAAGCCTCATGCAGCTCTGCATTGAGCTGATTCTCTGCACTCAACCAGTGCACAGCCTCCTGCCTGCCTGAGCCGCCCTGCACTCGAGAGGCACTTCCTGCTTTCTCCGGGACTCTGGTAGTTCTGACTGGGGTTGCAACTCACCTTCTCCAACAAGGCCTGAGTCCCACCCTTAGAGAGGAGTCTTCTCTTTCAAGTTCATTCTTTGGGTGCTCTTCCTCAACCCTAGGTTACTTTTAACACTTGTATTGAAGTCTAATGGACATAACATCAACTGCACATATTTAAAGTATATAATTTGATGTTTTGACATATGAATGCATCCGTGAAACCATCACCACAATGAAGAGTGAGAGAATCCATCACTGTGAAAAGTTTCTTCCTATCCATTTTAATCCCCTCTCCTGCCCCATACTGGGTAAGTTTTCCAAGGCAATTGCTTATTTGCTTTCTGTCTCTATAGATTAGTTTGTGTTCTCTAGATTTTTACATAAATTTAATCACATTGTATATATTCTAAGTTCTATAGCTTCTTTCAGGATAATTATTTTGAGATTAATCCACGTTATTGCATGCATCAATTGTTTCTTTCTAACTTCCTTTTTATTTCTCCTTCACCCATGGGTCTATTTAGAAGTGTGTCATATAATTTCCAGGTATATTTGGAAATTTCCTAGCTTTCTTTCTAATATTTCTAATTTGATTCCATTATGGTCAAACAACATATTTTGAAAGACTAGAGTTCTTTTAAATGTGTTGAGACTTGTTTGATGGCTCAGAATATGATGTATCTTGGTAAATGTTCTGAGTATACTTGACAAGAATGTGTCTTCTGCTAGAGTTAGATGAAGTTTTTTGTAAAGACAATTAAGTCAAGCCAGTTGATAGTTTTCCTCAAGTCTTCTATATTTTTGCTGATTCTCTGTCTACTTGGTCCATTAATTATTGACAGATGGGTACTGTAATGATATCTTATTTCCACAGTGTACAGATTGGAATATTAACAGCTGTAGTGGTCAAAATTCAAAGCCTGATGTTTTGCAACAATATCAAAGCAGAGATATGCTACATCACTAATTTATTCTTATAACTATATATTTTATAGTGACCTGGGAGTCTGTCTTTCATGAGATGAAAATTATGATAATTCCTCCACTGCCTATCTCTGATACATGCCCCTTCCTGTGGGAAGCAGCACTAAACATAATAAGAATTAGGAGATCTAGTTTATAAACCCTACCCTTTATTGGTTCTCTGATTTGGGAAATTCACTTAGTTTCTCTTAATCCATTCCTTCTACTCTGAAAAGAATATGATTGAAATAGATGAATATTTAAATTTTTTGTCATTGTAATAACTAGACTTTTATTATTTAATAATTGTTTTTAAAATCACTTCTGTTTTTGTGTACATTTATTTAAAGGAATGCAGTATAGTACTTTCATAAATGAGCTTTTATTTTCAACTGTAACTGTAAGAATACAAAAGATATAAGAAAATGTTGCCAAATTTTATGGAGACACTATAACTTGTACAAAATTTTGAGGATAAGACCTGTTGTCTTCATTTTAAAAATGAGACCAAAATGTCGTAGGGAGATATTGACATAATATGATTAAGTTAAGACTTTCCCTACTTAAAGTAGTCAGAGATATTGAGCTAAAATTGAAAAGAGAATCACTCCTTCAATCTATTATACAATATGCTTTACAGTCATTTGTGTTTATCAGGTAAATAATCTTAAATATCACTAGTAATACAGCTACAAAATTTCTAAAGTGCTGAACTTGTTAATCTATACATATTGTTGCATCAAAAATTATGTTTAATTAAAAATTCATGTCTGTGGGGCCCAGATACAGCTGCCACATCTGATAAAGGAGTAGGGTAGACAACCATCTGGATACTACCTAATTCCTCATGAGTGAGGGAAATAGGACTTGAATGTTTGTGCTCTCTGCAGTCTATTCTTCCACTGCCTTTGTGTAAGTCCTACTGAGATCAAACAGAAAATAATATACGCAAATCCATGAATAAACTATCAACAGATAATAGATGACCACAAAGTTTGCCTATGGTTACATTGCATGCCATCATTTTTATTGATATTTATTGCAGCAGAACACATAAATTGTGCAGAGTTCAAATTAGTTGTGCATTTCAATTAGCGTTTTTTCTTTATTTATTTGCACCATTAATCTTTTTTTTTTTTTTTTTTTTTGTGGGGAAGACCAGCCCTGAGCTAACATCTGTTGCCAATCTTCCCCTTTTTGCTGAGGAGGAAGACTGGCCCTGGGCTAACATCGTGCTCATCTTCCTCTACTTTTATATGGGACGCCGCCACGGCGTGGCTGACAGGCAGTGCGTCGGCAGGCGCCCGGGATCCGAACTCGCGAACCCCGGGCTGCCAAGCGCGGACTAAACCGCTGCGCCACCGGGCCGGCCCCTCATTAATCTTAATGACTGTAGATTTACCTTAAAACATTCTTTTACACTGAAAATTAAATGAAATATAAATAATTTTTCTAATTTTTTTCAAAATGTCAGTCATTGACAAAACTATTTTTTGCTGCATTTTCCACTATTTTTAGTCTGTAACTTGACTGCAAGATTAATTTCACAAGTTCAATATTCAATACTCATCCCACCATACCCTTTTATTTCTGGGAACATTACTTACAATCCTAATCACTCATCTGATCATTTAGGCAATTTTTTAAAATGCAACCGCATTCCTTGATCATGTGTCTACAGACAATCAAGAGGATGCTCCATATCATGCTGGGGGAAGGGAACAGCATCTAATATGAAAAACCTGTTATGAATAAAGGAGACAACTAAAAATTATAAGTAAATTATATTTTCTTCATTAAATTACATTAGTATCACTGTTATCTAATGATATAAATAACAGTAGTATAACTTCTCTTTGGGAAAAAGTAATTTTAAAATTATCACATTTTCAAAATTTTATAAATTGTATTTTTAGTATTATCAATATAACAGAATATTTGATAAAATATAAAAACTATTACAGAAATCAGCTATGATTCCCAAGAAAAAATATAATAATATCATTGATTTGCAAATTAGCTTCTGTGACTTGTTGAATTAACTTCCATGTTTTGTTAGTGGTTTTTATATGATTGTAATCGTATTGTAAATATTTTCATTCAAATTTATATTTTATTCAGGTACTGAATTATTTTTGCATAGCATGAAATATATGGAAAGTTGGAGGAATATTTCAGAATTTATTCTTTGGGGACTTTCTTGTAACCAGAACATACAAATATTTTGCTTTATATTCTTCTTATTTTGTTATATTGCCATCTTGGTGGGAAACCTTCTGATCCTTATCTCTATTCGATGCAGTACCCTTTTCCACCAACCAATGTACTATTTCCTCAACCACTTAACCTCCGTGGGTGTCTGCTATACCTCCTGTGTGACACCCAAACTGACCAGCGATCTCCTACTGGGAAGAAATGCCATCTCCTATGGTAATTGCATGCTGCAAGTATTTTCAATGCACTTCTTTGGCATCACTGAGGTCTCCATCCTTGCAGTCATGGCCTTTGATTGTTGTGTTGCCATCTGCAAACCTCTCCATTACATGATTATTGTGAACAGGACATGATGTAATCTTCTAGTCTTGGCTGCTTGGACTGGTGGGCCTGTCCACTCCTTTTCTCAATTTTCTATGACAATCTGTTTGCCCTTCTGTGGCCTCAATGAAATAGATCACTACTACTGTGATATTTTTCCTTTGCTAAAAGTTGCCTGTACTGATACCTACATCACTGGTGTCCTTGTGGTTGCCAATTCAGGAAGGGTCACCTTAGTAACCTTAATTCTCTTGTTTAGGTCTTATGTTATTATATTATTCACCTTAAGAAATCACTCAGGAGAGGGAAGGTACAAAGCCTTCTCTACCTGTGGATCTCATATCACTGTGGGCATTTTATTTTTTGGCCCTTCAATCTTTGCCTACCTTAGACCCCCTACCACTTACCCTGAGGACAAACTATTTGCCCTATGTTATACCATCATTGTTCCTACGTTCAATCCCTTAATCTATACTCTGAGAAATACAGAGATGAAAAAGTCCATGAGAAAGATCTGGTGTGAAAAGATATTTTCAGAAGAAATACATAATTGATTTTTCCTCCTCAATATGCTAAAAACTTTATGCAGGAATAAAAGTGGACTTGGAATCAGAGACCTCTATTAGCTTTCAGATCATTGAACCAAAATCTTTCACTTTATAAATATCAGAGAAGATGAGTGGAAGAATTATGAGTAAAGTGACAATTTCACTAGTGGCATTGAGATTGGGTAGGGGCATACATGCTTTAAAAATATTTTAGGCTAAAGTACCAGTGACTATGTTACATAGAGGAAGCAATTCTGAAGCTGACTGTGAATTTTAATAATCATATGCATATGAAATTTGTATACTGACACCAGACAATTTTTGGCATTCTGTAGAAATGAAGTAGGTTAAAAGTGGTTTTCAGAAATTTAAAAAAAAGTAATATCTTTTAATATTGGGCTTTATTTCCCAGTAGGATGTTCAACTAAATCTTTATATGATGACACTCTGAAATAAATTATGCAAAGAAAAAGTTCACAGAGATCATTCAATTTAAACTGTGAAGAAAAAGGGGTGGTCAGACCTGTTCTCTAGGAGCTGCAGTACCCTTTCCCCATCTCTCTTAAACTGTCATAGGCAGGGACAAAGGGACTGGTGACAATTAGTTTTTCTGTTATAATATTTATTGCATCACATATACTCAGAATGTGGAAAGACAGGATGAGAAATTTAATAGATCTTATCTCTCTCCAGTAGCTCAATTAGTTGAGTGACTACAAGACTGCATTTGAGAAGAAACTGTACATGTCAGCTTGTTCTGATATGTAGACATGAGAAATGAATTCAGTCTCCATCCTCATGGACAGGTAATGGGGCCAAGTGAATTCTTTAAAAATTAAATTTTCTTTTCATATAATTATTATTATTATTATTTTTGTGTGTGTGTGTGTGTGTGAGGAAGACCAGCCCTGAGCTAACATCTGTTACTAATCCTCCTCTTTTTGCTGAGGAAGACTGGCCCTGGGCTAACATCCGTGCCCATCTTCCTCCACTTTATATGGGACACCGCCACGGCATGGCTGACAAGCAGTGCGTCGGCGGGCGCCTGGGATCCGAACCGGCAAACCCCAGGCTGCCAAGCGCGGACGAAACCGCTGCGCCACCGGGTGGCCCCTCATATAATTATTTTTGTGTATATTTTCTTCCCTCTTAAGATGAGAGAAAAACAACAGCAAAAATACAACTATTGTTGATATAAAAAGCAAACTACCCTGGTACATGGATAAAACACATTATTAATACGTATTGTGAAGAGTAGATTTCTGAGAAAGATTTCCCAAGGCAACAAGAAAAAAAATTTAAGAAAATATTTTTTGTATCATCAATAGGATGAAAATAAACAGGATTTCTGTGAAAAAGAACAAGCACTCATAAAAAGGTGGATAGCAGTTTAATATTAACAAAGGAGTTATTTGAAAAACACGAAGATTATTTGAAAACTTAAAATGCAGTAGAATTTCAATAAAATTAGTTTGACAATAATCTAATATGAAGGGGAAGGGAAATGAGAGAAAATTATGAGAGACAAATTGTAGCAGATTTAAGTTAGAAAATAGTTACGTAAATTACAATTTGGACAAGTTACTAACACTTATGTTGCTATAAAATTTCTTTCAGTAAGAGTTTTTAAAAATTTGATCAAAAAGAATATGTGGGTAGTACATATTATGAAGACAAATGAATGTGAAGGTGTCTTTTACTTACCCACCTAAATGAAATAATATAGGATTAGGAATAATGTTTATCCTTCTCACCCTGTTTTCTCTCAAAGCCTGTAAACATTGCTACATTGTTGTTTAATACTTGGTATTAGGTAAGTGGTCAAACCCAGCACAATATTCATTTCTTCATTAATAACTTGTCCAAATTGCAATTTATATAACAGAGTCTTGAGGATGTATGCAAGGACAGAGAAGGTGAAGCTCGTAGAGGATCTCATGCATGTTCTTCTGTGTTAAGAAGGAATAATTGTGAAAACATAACCTAGACTGGAGGAGACATCTCCAGGAAAAGTGTCATAATGTCTAAAAACAAGTTTCAATGGGATGATGTAGGCCTAAGGATACAAATTTTCAGTTATAAGAAGAATAAAGTTCTGACAATCTAAGGTACAGCATGATGACTATAGTTAACAATACAGCTTTGTGTACTTCAAAGTTCCTGAGCATGGATCTTAAGCATTCTCACCACAAAAAAGTTAAATATGTGAAGTGATGGATGTGTTAATTATCTTGGTCTTGGTAATCATTCTACAACACTACAATGTATATGTATATCAAATCATCATGTTGTGCACTTTAAATGAATATAGATATATTTGTCAATTATTCCTCAATAAAGTTAAAAGAAATAAACAGGCTTCCTTAGGATTGTAGGAAATAGACTGGACAAAAATTAGGTATTTAGACTTGCTTTCAAGTTAATTCTTTGGAGGCAAATCAAACTTCACACTCTGCCCTAGGTAGCTTTGATGCCTTGGATATGGTTTTCAGAGTTGTCTTACATATTTCACACATATTTAAATTATGAAATACCATACAAAATTAATTTTGCGAATGAGAGAGAGACAACTACAATCAAACCATCCCTGTAATGTCCCCATGAATCAAGATGTAGAACGCTGCCATCATCTCCAATGTCAATGATATGTCCCTTCCAGTTTTCACTTCTTCCCTTCCCCTAGAACTAGCCATTGTCCTGACTTTTATTAGTAGTCACTTCCTTGCCTGGCAGCCTTAGGCAATGTATATATCTTAGCTGTTACAGAGCTTTCTCACAGGTAAATAAGGACACTCATAGTGCCCATCTCATTGGGTCCTTGTGAAACGAGAACACTTAGTATATGATACACAATAAATTCTCAATATGCATTTGTTATTATTTATTCTGCCCACAAACCACTTTGAAAGTCAGCTCAATCTTTGATTACAGAAGTGGAAGAAGAAAAAGTGGTAAGAAAGACAGATGGAAATGATATAAGGACTTGGAGAAAAATTAAAACGTTTCACTGCAAATATTTTGAAAATTTTCTAAATTCATAAAAATAGTACTAAGCTTCATTAGTTTATAATTTTTCAAGAAATCTACTTAACTAATACTTGGAAATAAATTAAAATTTATTTAAATTCTCTCAGAGAATTTACAGTAAACTTACTTTACAGTAAAGTCATATTTTTGAGGAGACGTGAAGACCATTTGATGCCATGAGGTTCAGAGCTGTCCTTTGCCCCTCAGCCAGTCTATAGAGATTACAGAAAGGAAAAGTCCCTCAGTCAAAAGCCCCTCACATTTGTTTTATCACAAAACTCCTTGAGTAAAGTGCAGGGGAATTCAGTCATTCAGGCCCAAGAGGAACATCTAATGACTGAGGTTCCTAAAGCACACACAAAGTTAATTGTGGCTTGCATAGTATTTGTAATCCAGATTCAATCCTGGCTGCAGTGGGTCTGATAACTTAGATCTAAATGAAATCCACCAGGTGAGCTTTAGATTTGGGAAGTAAATCCAAACAATTTGGAAGCAATAGCCCATACTCTAGAATAAAATAAATGCAGGTTTAGAATGTGTACTCTCTTAAGTATTCAGTTAATCATGTGAGCCTGGACCTCTGTAGGAATAATTTTAGTGATGAAAGTATAGATTGTTATTTGACTCATTTGGATATTAAAATTATTCCACTTGACTTTAAAATGTTGCTCTGAACATACGACCTCTCATTGTTCATGTGAACGTTGGTTGAGTGACAGGTGTCAGTTGTCTCTAAAATGATCAAGGTTTTTGTCGATGAATGGATAATTAACTATGCTGAATGAAATGTGAATTCTAGATGCTGAAAAGAAATACTCTGAACAGTGTGTGAACGAGCAGAATTTCAATGAGGAAAGAGAAAATACTGAAAGGAAGGAATAGGAGTTATTTCACAACAATTGAAGTGGAAGAGCAAGTGTGGTGAATCATTTCTCCTCCTTTCCCATTATCCTGCCTGGATGTGTAATGTCAGCTGACTATATTTCTGCCTCCATGGTGTAGATAACAGGTTGACTGCCAGCTAAAGTTGAATACAGCCATTTTCCCTGAAATCTATGGACTAATTTGTTTTGACATTAGGGTAGCAATAAATTCAAGGAGTTTCCCATTGAGAGTGCTATATGACAGGGACAGTCTAAAGGGACAGTCAGACAGTGATGGGGAAATACCACTTAGCTGGATAGGAAATTTCAAATAAGATGAAAATATTATTAGAATTTGGGTAAAAAGTCAACTAAGTATTGATTAAGAAAAAAAAAGGGATTCAGAGATTACCAAAGAAGTCAGAAAACCCAAATTGAAAGGACAAATAAGCTCCCGGCAGTAACTACTACAAGGATCCCTCTTCTCCCTCCTAAAAAAAAAAAAAAAAAAAAAGAAACAGTTGGTCCAAGAATTTAACACAACCAAAGACCTTAGGCAGTCACTATAAAATCAAATGAGGTCAGCATCATGACAGAGTGAGCTCTTCCCTTAGACTCTCCCCTCTAAGATACAATGAAAGGGACACTCATAAACCAACAGAGGACATTCACACAACACAATAGACATCTGAGATATCCACACAGCCATATGTCTGAAGGAGGAGGTGCTGGACCTCTCAGGAGACAGTAGAAAGAGGTAAGGGGATCTCCTCTCCCTACCTGAATGGCAGCAATCTAGGGCAAGGGACCATGTGTGACATTGAGAGGAGAGAGGGGAAATGGCAGCCCTCCATGGGAATGCATTTACTCTCAGAATTGCCTCTCAGCCCATGGGAAATCTCCACACTGAGGATGCTAAGCAATCATGGGGGCATCTTCACCAAGCCAAGCAGTTCAGCATGGCAGACAGCAAGTGCAGAGTGGGAGCACCATAAGGATTGTGTGTGTGAAAGAAAGTGTCCCTCCTCCTGCCTGGGACACCAGCTCATCTGGTTGGCCAGAGGAGGGGACCCCACCAGAGCATCTGTGCATGTATGTTAAGCAGTGGTGGCCATTGGGCAAATGCAGATGGGTCTTGTCAGCATAGCTTCCAAAAGACAGGTACAGCTGCTAGGGACCATGGTGGGCTCAGAATGCACAGCTTCTGCTCCTCATCAGTGGTGGAAGTTGGAATCTGGGACCAGAAACTACCACTTTGCGATGGCACAAATCCGTCTCATCGAATAGAATGAAGAGGTATATTAGCACTTCATAACAGAAGGAAAACGACAAGCATTTAGAAATCAATCCTGAAGGCACAGAAATTTACAATAAATGACAGCAAATTCAAAATAGTTATCATAAAAAAATCTCATCACGGTATAAGAAAACTAAAAAAGACAGTCCAATGAAATCAGGAAAAAAATTAATGAACAGAGGGAATTCTTCATGAAAGAGATTGAAACTATGAAAAAAGACACCAATCCAAAATACTGGAGATGAAAAACACAATGAATGAGATAAAGAAATATCTGGGGTCCTTCAATAACAGAACTGACATTATGGAGGACAGAATTAGCAATTTAGAGAACAGAAATATAGAAATGCTTCAGTTGAAGGAGAGAGAACTATGATTAAAAAGAATTAAAGAAATTCTCTCAGAAATATCCAACTTGATTAGTAAATGCAACATAAGGATTATACATATTCCAGAGGGAGATGAGAGGGAGAAAGAAGCAGAGAGCTTGTTTTAAGAAATAATAGCTGAAAACTTGCAAACGCTGGGAAGAAGCTGGAATTACAAGTAAATGAAGCTTATCAAACTCTTAATTACATCAATGTAAAAAGACCTTCCCCAAGGCATATAATAGTAAAACTGGCAAAAATCAAAGACAAAGAAAAAATACTAAGGTCAGCATGGCAATGGAAAGTAACCTACAAAGGAATGCCTATCAGACTTTCAGTGAATTTCTCAGCAGAAACCTTACAGGCTAGGAGAGATGGAGTGATATATTCAAAATTCTGAAAGACAAAAACTTTCAGCCAACAATACTGTATCCAGCAAATATCTTCAGATATGATGGAAAAATAACAACTTTCCCAAACAAAAGCTGAAAGAGTTCACCACCACTAGACACCCTCCCACAGAAGAAATTATCAAGAAGTCACTTATACATGAAAAAAAAGAAAGCATTTTAAAAACCTTGAGCAAAGAGATAAATAGGCAGACAAAATCAGAAAATTGCAGCTCTCTATCAGAATAGGTAAGCAAACAATTGTAACATTAAAGATAAAAGGAAGGAAAACATCAAAAATAGCTATAATCACTTCATTTTAACCACAAATTCAAAACTCAAAATAGAATATATTCTAACAGTAACTTAGACAGGGAGGAGGGAGAGGATTGAAACTGCTTAGACTAAGGAAATAAGAGACTATCAGAAAGAGGACTCTCATCTATGAAATCTTTAATACAAACCTTACCATAACCACTAGAAAAAAATCAGAACAGAAACACAAATAATAAATAATGAGAAAACAATCATACAGCACCACCAAACTGAATTGGCTGTTAGAAATACATGGGGCAGGAAAAAAGGGAAATACAGAACAACTGGAAATCCAGTGATAAAATGGCAGTATTACACCCACACATATCAATAATCACTCTAAATATAAATAGATTGAACTCTCCAATCAAAAGACAGAGTTGCTGGATGGATTAAAAAACAAGACCAAACAATATGCTGCCTCCTGGAAACAACTCTCAGCTCTAAAACAAAGACAGGCTCAGAGCGAAGGGATGGAAGACAATACTGCAAGCTAAAGGCAAACAAAAGAAAGCAGGTATTGCCATACTTATATCAGACAAAGTAGACTTCAACATAAAAAAGGCAATGAGAGACAAAGAGGGCAGTATATAATGATAAAAGGGACTCTCCACCAAGAGGACATAACACATAGATATATATGCCCCTAATACAGGAGCACCAACATACATAAAGCAACTAGAAACAGACCTAAAAGGATATATTAATAGCAACACAATAACAGTAGGGGACCTTAACAACCCACTTACATCAATGGATAGATCATCCAGACAGAAAGTCAACAAGGAAATAGTGTAATTAAACACAAACTAGACCAGATTGACTTAATAGATATATATAGAAAACTCCATCCAAAAAGAGAAGAATACACATTCTTCTCAAGTGCATATGGATCATTTTCAAAGATAGACCATATGTTGGGAAACAAGGCAAGCCTCAATAAATTTTAGATTGAAATCATATCAAGCATCTTTTCTGACCACAATGCCCAGAAACCAGAAACCAACTACAAGAAAAACATGGGAAAGTCACAAATGTGTGGAGTCTAAACAACACACTAGTGAGCAACAATTAGATCAATGAACAAATGAAAGGAGAAATCAAAAAATACCTGGAGACAAATTACAATGAAAATACAATGTACCAACTCTGGTGGCATGCAGCAAAATCAGTCCAAGAGGGTAATTCATAGCAATACAAGCTCACCTCATCAAACAAGAAAAATCTCAAATAAGTAATCTTAAACTACACCTAACAGAGCCAGAAAAAACAAAAAGCCCAAAGTCAGCAGAAGGGAAATAATAAAAATTAAAGCAGAAATAAATGAAAAAGAGGCAAAGAAAAGAGTAGGAAAGATTAATGAAACTAAGAGCTTGCTCTTTGAGAAGATAAAATTGGCAAACCCTTAGCCATGCTCACTAAGCCAAAAAGAGACAAGTCTCAAATAAATAAAATTAGAAGTGAAAGAGGAGAAATTTCAATTGATGCCACATAAAAACAAAGGATTATAAGAGAATACTATGAAAAACTATGTGCCAACAAATTGAACAATCTAGAAGAAATGAATAAAGTCTTAGACTCATATGACCTCCTAAAACTGAATCAAGAAGAGAGAGAGTATCTGAATAGACCAATCACAAGTAAAGAAATTGAAACAGTAATCAAAAACCTCCCTAAAAATAAAAGTCCAGGACCAGATGGCTTCTCCAGAGAATTCTGCCAAACATTTAAAGAATATTAACACCTATCCTTCTCAAAATCTTCCAAAAAATTAAAGAAAATGGAAGACTGCCTAGCACATTATACAAGGCCAACAACACCCTGATTCCAAACCCAATGACAACACAAAGGAGGAAAATTAAAGGCCAATAACCCTTATGAACATAGATGCAAAAATCCTCAATAAAATATTGGCAAACCAAATACAGCAATACATTAAAAGCATCATACACCATGATCAAGTGGGATCTATACCAGGGACACAGGGATCATTCAACATTGGCAAGTCAATCGATGTGGTACATCATATTAACAAAATGAGGAATAAAAACCACATGATCACCTCAATAGATGCAGAGAAAGCATTTGACAAGATCCAGCATCCATTTGTGATAAAATCTCTCAATAAATTGGCTATAGAAGGAAAGTACATCAACATAATAAAGGCCACATATGAGAGCCCACAGCCAACATCATACTCAATGGAGAAAAACCGAAAGCCATCCCTCCGAGAACAGAAACAAGACAAAGGTGCCCACTCTTGTCACTGTTATTCAACAGAATACTGGAGATTTTGGCCACAGCAATTAGGCAAGAAAAAGAAATAAAAGATATCTGAATTGGCAATGGAGAAGTGAAACTCTCACATTGTGCAGATGACATGATTTTACATGTAGAAAACCCTAAAGAATCCATTGGAAAACTATTAGAAATAATCTACAACTGTGGCACAGTTGCAGGGAACAAAATCAACTTACAAAAATCAATTGCATTTCTGTACTGTAATAACAACCTAATGGAAAGAGAACTCAAGAATACAATCCCATCTACATTTGAAATGAAGAGAATAAAATATCTAGGAATAATTTTAACTAAGGAGGTGAAAGACCTACACAAGGAAAGCTATAAGACATTATTGAAAGAAATCAATGATGACATTAAGAAAAGGAAATATATTCTATGCATGTGTATTGGAAGAATAGACACAGTTAAAATGTCCATACTATCCAAAGAAACCTACAGATTCAATGCAATGCCAATCAGCATCCCAATAGCATTCTTCATGGAAATAGAATAAAGAATCCTAAAGTTTATATGGGGCAACAGAAGACCCCAAATAGCTGAAACAACCCTGAGGAAAAAGAACAAAGCTGGAGGCATCACAATCCCTGACTTCAAAATATACTACAACACTATAGTAGTCAAAACAGCATGGTACTGATACAAAAACCAACACGCAGATCAATGAAACAGAATTGAAAGCCCAGAAATAAAACCACCCATTTATGGACAGTGAATCTTCGCCAAAGTAGCTAAGAACATACAATGGAGAAAGGAAAGTCTCTTCAACAAATGGGGAAAACTGGACAGCCACATGCAAAAGAATGAAAGCAGACCATTATCTTGCACCATACACAAACAGTAACTCAAAATGGATTACAAACCTAAAGGTAATACATGAAACTATAAAACTCCTAGAAGAAAATATAGGCAGTACACTCTTTGAAATTGCTCTTACAAGGATCTTTTCAAATACCATGTCTTCTTAGGTGAGGGAAACAAAACAAAAAATAAACAGATGGAACTTCATCAGACTAAAGAGCCTCTGCAAGTTAAAGGAAACCATGAACAAAACAAAAATCAACCCACCAACTGGAAGAAAATATTTGCAAATCATTTATCCAACAAGTGATTAATCTTCAAAATATATAAAGAAATCATAAAATTCAACAACAACAACAAAAAAACAAACAACCTGATTAAAAAACGGGCAGAGGATATGAACATTTTTTTCAAAGAAGATATACAGATGGCCAACAGGCACATGAAAAGATGTTCAATTTCTCTAAACATTAGGGAAATGCAAATCAAAACTACAATAAGATATCACTTAACACCTGTTAGAATGTGTGTAATTACCAAGACAAAAACCAAATGTTGGAGAGGATGTGGAGAAAAGGGAACCCACATACACTGCTGGTGGGAATGTGAACTGGTGCAACCACTATGGAAAACAGTATGGAGATTTCTCAACAAATTAAATATAGAAATACCTTATGACTCAGTGATCTCACTCTTGGGTATTTATCCAAAGAGCTTGAAATCAACAATTCAAAAAGACTTATGCACCCCTATGTTCATTGCAGCATTATTCACAACAGTCAATACATGGAAGCGACCCAATTGCCCTTCTATGAATGAATGGATAAAGAAGATGTGCTATACATATATGATGGAATACTTCTCAACCACAAAAATGACAAAATTGTCCCATTTGCAACAACATGGATGGAACTTGAGGGTATTATGTTAAGCAAAATAAGCCAGACAGAGAAAGACAAACACAGTATGATTTCACTCTTACGTGGAAAATAGACACATGGACAAAGAGAACAGATTAGTGGTCACCAAGAGGGAAAGGGGTTGGGGGTGGGCATAAGGAGTAAAGTGACACATATATATGGTGACTGACAAATAATTATGTACAACTGAAATTTCACAATGTTATAAACTATTACGACCTCAATAAAATAGAGAAATGCAAATTATACTTCAAAAAAGTCAAATGGAAGTATCCACAAACTTGGGTCTCTGTTTACCTTATCCCTGCTGACTTTGTTGCCTGCCCTTGTTGCATGTAATGATTGTGATGGTAATGATTTAAATTATTGACTATTTTATTGATATACTGCTTTAAATCATTGAAATTATTTATTTTAATCATTCAAGAAATGTTTACTGATTATTGGTTAAATGAATGGTAGCCTGTATTTGACAAGAGATACTACAAAGATAAAATAATTTGAAATCTTTTTTTATTGAGCCCCTACCATGTCCTTGGTGACTCATATACTTTGTCTCTTTAATGCTCACAACAGCATTGGGAGGTAGATGTGTACATTAGTGATATACTCGTCTATCAGGGATTTGATGATCTGAAAGAAAAACAGCAAATGCCAAAAATCACACAGATCAGGGAAAGGTGGCTAGAATTCAAAATTAAATTTGTGCAGGCACTTAATATTTCAAGGCAGAATGTTAGTCTCTCTGTCCTTGAGAAACTTTGGATCATGCAAATTAAACATGTATAGAGTTCACTTTGGCGTAGGTTAAAAATTGAAATACTGGGGTCAGTAAGAACCTCTATTTTTTTGTGTGTGTGTGTGAGGAAGACCAGCCTGAGCTAACATCTGTTGCCAATCCTCCCCTTTTTGCTGAGGAAGACTGGCCCTGGGCTAACATCCGTGCCCATCTTCCTCCACTTTATATGGGACGCCGCCACGGCATGGCTGACAGGCAGTGCGTCGGTGGGCGCCCGGGATCCGAACCCGCGAACCCCGGGCCGCCAAGCGCGGATTAAACCTCTGCGCCACCGGGGGGCCCCCAGTAAGAACCTCTATTGTTAAGTAAAAATATTCTGAAATATTTACTGAGTATACTATATGCATCAGGAATTCTGCTAAATGTATAACATTTTGCTAATTGTATAGCTAAGTGCATAGATGTTGTTTTAGATTTTGATTCTAACACTTATTAGGTTTATAATGAACCCAAAGAAGAAAGTGAGTCAGAGATATTAAATAATTAATAATATTAATTAAATTAATTACTAAGTAAATATTAATTATATGTACTTAGAGTTATTGTGAGGATTTAAAAAGATTGTACCTATCAAGTGTTCACAAGAATGTTACGCAGGTGGGAATGCTCAAATTGGAAGCTAATGAAAGAATGATTAGATATTTCGATGGTCAAGGTAGTGAAGTAACGTACTGAGGTCACATGCTTATACATAGCAAAGCCACAATATAAACCCAAGAAATTTTACTTCATTATATTTGAGCTTTTTCAAAACTTTACCTTTGACAATGGTAGAAAGCCCAAAGGCCATGCAAAATCTTAACTGAAATGTATTTATAAATCACTAAAACCAGAGTCAGCATTTTGCAGATGGAGACGGTAGAACAAGTGAATACAAACTCCTTAATTGTGTGAAGAGGTATACTGGAAAATGGATTAGTCTCTTTTTTCCCAGCTGTTGTGCCTGCACAGGGGCTCTTTGTGGCTGTGGTAGCATTGTTCACGTTTGAGGGCATGAACAGATATAGTGCATTTTCTCATGTACGCAACTGTACATTTCTCACCCTCATAAATGACCTACACATGTAGGAGAGAGGAACAGATTGAGTTTGCAGTTTTTGTTTATCTATATTTTCATAGATTTAGAGAGTTTGCCTTAATTTATTACCTCCTTTAGCATCTGCATGTCAAAATATTCTGAAATGGTTCAAGAACAATAGGTTATTGGGTTTTACATAAAACAATCAGGTAACTATGAAAAAGTGGGGTCTTGAACACTACATTTTTTCTGTTGCTTTGATTCTACATCTTTTCTCATTCAAATAAAATTACTTACATTTATAACACCAATATTTTGTCTGTTTTTGACCTATACAAATAAAACTATACAAAATACATTTATTTTGTATCTGGTTTCTTTTAAACAGTATTATATTTATGACTTTTATTTATCTTGTTTGCAAATTTCTTTGAATATACCCCAAATTTAATACATAAAAATGTTGATGGCTTTCTAAGTTTTGTTTTTGTTTTTGTTTTTACTTTTCAGGTATAATGAATAGTGGAATTATGAAGAATCTTGCTATACTGTTTAGCGAACAAAAATATTTCTGTTGGGTGTAGACCTGGATAACTTTCTGGGTAGTAAGTTATGCATGTATTCATCTACCTTAGATATTGTAAAACTATATACAAAGCAAAGTCTCTCTAACAAAAGCTCATTCAGCTGTAGTAGTATAAGACAGTAGGTTTTTAGTAGAATAGAGTTACTAAAGATAAAGAGGGTTGTTTCATAATGATACAGAGCTCTAACTGCTAGGAAAAGATTACAATTCAAATATCCATGCACTTGGTAACAGATCTACAAAACAGGTAAAGAAAACATCCAGAGCTTTAAGAAGAACTAGACAAGTCATTCATCATTGTGGGAGAATTTAACATACTCCTCCAACTGACAGATAAACAAGTAATACAATGTCTAAGGATACAGAATTTCTAAATGACATAATTAACATATTTGACCTTGTTAACTTTTACAGAATATAACTCCCAATGAAAACAGTGTACACATGTTTTTCAGGGCTCATAGAAAATTTACCACAATTGATCATTTGCTGGGTCATGAAGCAAGCCATGACAAGGGTCAAAGGACTCAAATCATTCAGAATATTTTCTGTGACACTAAAATTAATTTAGAAATCACTAACATTCTTTAATTTTAACTTTACTGAATCTCTTTGTTTATGAATTTCTCATGTATATAGCACAGTGTTGAATTTAACTTTGTCATTAAATCTATTAATATAATGAATATGTTCTGTTTCAGTTCTGCAATATTTTGTCATATATATGATATTTTACATCACATAAATGCACACATATGTATATGGATATATGATACTCATGTGTGTATAACCAGATAAATGGCTTTTCACCATGAAATTTATTTTGTTTGCTCTTTGCTTTTAGGAAGGTTTGCATTTTTGTAAGGATTTTTATCTTTATACTCATATTTGTATATATTATTAATCCCCTTTTTATTTGTGTATTTACTTATTATAAATGATTTGAAATGAACTGTTAATGCTCTTTCTTCTCCAAACTGTGGGATTGTGTAAGTGACCAAGAGTCAACACATTACTCCTAGTTTAAAATTAATAAATTGGAAAACAAAATAAAAATAAAAGGTGAGTTCAGGCTTCAATGGGGTCAAGTAATTTATCATCTTTGCAAAGGTGTTTCCTTATCCCTGAAAGAAAGGGGATGGAACAAGTGATCTTCAAGGTATATCACACGATGATCATCTTGTTTTCTATTTGTGTCTCTGTTACTCTCTTTAAAGCAATAAATATCCTGAGATTTTAGTGTCAATTTAAATTATGGTGTCACCCTGCCATCTAGTGGTTATACTTTAGTATCACTTGTAAGGGAAAGGCAAATTCATACTCTGCTACTATTTTGTGGAGAGATTTTGTACTACTGGGCCTTATGAAAAAATTCTACCAATTCCTACATAATTTGCTTGAGAATGGAATCACAAATAGATGAGAGCCAAATTGGCAATGTTGGTTGAAAGTAAAATCAGCATTTCTTTGTCATTATGTCAAACTAGAATCAACTTAGGAAAAAAATATTGCCTCATGTGTAATAAGAAATAAAACGAAACTGAGATTTAAGAGATCCGTTATCAGGTTCACCTTAACTCTTTAATCTTTTCTGAAATATGTACCAGACTGGAGACCCAGCTTAGATCAGAGAAAGATGAAGAAAATTGCCTGTAATCACATTCATTGAGAGTCATCCTAGACACAGAACACTAGTCATGGGCATACACTTCATACTTCCCATCTCAAAGTTATCTGTATAAACATCTACCTATGTCTCTATCTACCCATATCTATATATCCCTCTCTCTATCTCTAACTACATATCTATATATTCATACTGGATTTGGGAGGCTATTTTGAGTTGAATTTCTTATTGTATGCTATACTTATCTACCTATATATGCTCACATGAATGGTCTCCTCATTTAACAAGGAGGAACTAATAAATCTTGCATTGAACCAAACCTTTATTGGTAAGGAAGGTTAGAGTACACTACTTAATTACTACAATCATTACTTTTATTGAATGAGTACTTAAACCAACCCGTTAGATATGTATGAGTTCCAGGATTTGAGAAGCATAAAAGCAATTTAAAGACGGTGGAGTACTTTGTGAACACCAACAATGAAGTGATCTCAGAGCTCTCTACCTGTGTGAGGGTGAGTCACAGAATATGGGAAACGCAGAGAGACACTGTGTCTACATCTTTCTCAAGAGCCACCCCCTTCCTTTTCTTACATTAAAGTTTATAACTTTATAGCCCCTTCTTATATCCTATTAGTGAAACTGAGCCACCCATGAATGCTAAGAGTCATTCACACTATTCTGGTTTTGGACACAATGGAGAGAAGTCCTTTTATGTTTTCATTTGTTCTGAAACTGGTTTTCCTGTGTTTTTTAAATTAATGGAATTAGTTCACTCTCTTGAAGACACAGAAAACAAGGCCAGACTTTTCTTACATTTTAACCTTGAAATATTTGAAGACATTGGTCAGCATTACCTTTTGTTTTTCTTCTGTATTCCAGACACATTCAGGCTATTGATTGGTTTATTAGATGCTCTGGTTCTGATATATACATCTCACTGTTAATTACTTGACATTGCAGGGCACCTATATAATCATTAATAGTTATTGGAAACCATTAGCTTTCCTGTAATGAGATGCTGTCAAGAACATAATGTTCCCATCCCAACCAAAATCGAAACAGGAATTCTCTCTTCTGTCTACAAAATCAATTAAGGCAGCCAAATTGAATGTCATCATTATAATATTAGAGCTCATCAATTTCATTCACAGTACCTATACCTTTTTACCACCACAACCTCTTAATTATTTCATTCTTGTCCTGTCGGTATTGGCCCCTATTGCAGGGTTCAACAACAGACACTGATCCCAATTGCATTCTTTACAAAATTTGGCTCCTCAGATCCTCCAACCTTATCTTGTACTGCTATCTGCATAAACGCTACTTCTAATTGATAAGAATGTGAACATCCAAATTCCTGCATTGGCTCAGACTATCTTCTCTGCTTAAAACTTCTTTTGTTTTTCTTTCTTGTTCCTGCAATACTATCTTAACATTATAGTTCAGCCCAAAGTTCAAAATCCTATTTTGATTTTGTGAATCAGAAAAAATCTTGGATGTTATTCAATTATCTCAACTTCTGTAGAGTACCCCTAATATGCTCAACAAAACTTAAACTAAAATACTAAACACAACAAAAACAAAAACTTTAGCATAGTACAATGAAGAAAAGTACAGTATCTTTTAAAGTAAATTTTTATTTTTCCCTCTATATTATAATTACCTTATAATAATCAGTTTATTATAAGCCACAATTTGGAAGGAGACTAGGTCCATGTATCACTCTACAGAGGACATCTGCCCACTAATCAGGATATAAATTTGGACCTTGCACATTCAAGAAATACATTTCTATTGCAAGGATTAACAAGCTATGACCCACAAAAAAAATCTTGTCTGCTGTCTTTTTATGAATGAGATTTTATTGGAACAGAGCCAGACCTATTGATTTATATATTGCTTATGGCTTCATCCATGCTACAAGATGTAGAACCGAATAGTTGGGATTGAGACTATGTGACCCACAAAGCCTAAAATATTTACTATGTGGTTTTTTACAGAAAACGTTTGGTGATGCCTGTTCTATTAAATCATGTCACTGAGATTGAGATGTTTCTATGATAAGATATGGCAGCTTCTTAAATAATCAATATATTATCCTTCCTATAAACCTAGATTATACACTGAAAAGTAGAGTACAAATATTTTTTCAATTTGAATAGTAAGTGTAAGAATTGAACAGCATTGTGCTCATATTTGGAAGAGTAATGCAAACTACATTATCTTAAGAAAATTAATGGTTTTCATAGAAAATGAAGCTCATAATACAATATTAAAGAAAGGATAACATAACTATAATACTTAGTACATAAGTTTTATATCCAGATACACACTGATAAATATACATCCATATAGAGAGGAAAACCAGAAATACAGCAAAGATTAAGAGTAGCTGTCTCTGGATTGTTGCCAAATAGCTGATTTTTCTTTTGTACATTTCTGTACTTTATGGTTATTCAAAGACAAAATATATTGTTTGGTTCAACATTTTTAAAAGGTCAGTGGATTAAAGTTCTTTATGAAAATATTGCCCAATCTTTAGAAGAAATTATATACAAACAAAATATTGCATGGGGCATTACTTCATCTAATTGCTCTATTGTGGCCTCCAAGGCAAGACTTCAGTGATGTTCTCCAGGGTTAACATCCCCAGGTCCTGGTGGCACACATGCATGAAGCAGTTTGGTGTTAGGATTCAGCTTTTTGGTCTCCTTTTCTTTCTGTCATCTCTGAGTTTATTTTTGATAGATTAGAAGAAACATTCATTTCCCCAGAATATTCATTGTAATATACTGTAAATATGTTACTACTTTTCCAGGTTTATTACTATATTAGAAAAAAAGCTGATGTCTCAGCAAGAACTTGCTTGGAGTCCATTAATCTTAGCAAAGAAGCTTCACTAAATGAATAAGTCAAACTATTCTGCACTCAGGTGAGTTGATTCAATTTTTATTTTATTTAGCTTTAAAAGGAAAACAACGTATTCCAATATCTTTGCAGGAGGCAAACACATGTGTAAATCTAGCTGCCATGATACCTACTTAGTCCAGCCAACTACAAGTGTCTGATTCACCATTTTTCACACATTTATTATTATTCACTCAACTACTTCCCTTGGAAATATTTTCTATTTTTCTTGATCACCATATTCTTATCCTTCTCCTTACACACACAAACTGTAATTTTAATAACAAACAAAAATTATATGTTGCAATGTATCATTCGTAATTATGTGCATTATTCCCTAGAATAATACTCATAAGAAAAAATGTTGAGAATGAGGCCCATATTTTACAATTTTGTTGTTTCTAAAATTCCCATTATACTGCTCACTACATAGTGGACATGCAGTGAGAAAGACATGATGGGTGTCACTGGAAGAGAGAGAGAAAGTGTGCACAGCACCTTGCACTCACAGTCAGCTCAACACAGTTGACACTTCCTGGGGCTAAAGGGGGGACTGGGAGCTTTGCCCTAAGTCTGTTAGTACAAATACAGGGTGCAGGAGGTGGAGTGAAAAGCTACCTGTGTGGAAAAGATGTGTGGGTAAGAATGAGCTGAATATATACCAACATTTATTTCTCTTTGATGGCTATGGATTCTCTTTCAATCCCAGGCTGTCAGAGCTGTTACAACAGCCATAGGAGATGAGTACAGA
Organism: Tapirus indicus; assembly: GCA_031878705.1. NCBI lineage: Eukaryota > Metazoa > Chordata > Mammalia > Perissodactyla > Tapiridae > Tapirus > Tapirus indicus. The sequence continues at coordinate 93,963,737 of CM062925.1, read as the reverse complement.
TTTTGGGAAAAGTATCTTCCATTATGGAGTCGCACTCCCCGAGTTTTATGTTAAATTGAAAAATACTCTTAGGAAATAATAATAAATGTGGTGGAAGATTAAATCACAAGTATCAAATCAAAAGAATTTCAAGGAGAAACTGAAGATGAAAAAGAGCAGGGATTTGTGAATGATATCTCGATACATATGCAGGAAACCTTTAAGTGCTGTATGTGGTCATGAAGGATAAAGATATAATGACTGAATGAAAACTATAGTGTGTTTAATTCCAGATCCTAATAAGGCAAAATTTTTATAGCATTCTATAGCCTTCCCTTTGTGCCTCATGCCATTTTAGTTTTCAGTAAGCAGTCAGGAAGTGGCTAGAATTCAATGTATCCCCCCAAATATCCTTATTTTATGCTAATTCAGGAAGCTTAGGTCCCATGGGGTTTTACTATGGCTATGTGCTTTGTAGACCCAAGATGCATCTCAGTGCATTGTGAATTTACAGTGTGGTGCTGATTTTATAGGCAGATCTAACTTCTTTTGTGTTATTATAAACTTTTACCTCAATACATGTATATTATATGCCTAGGTTTCACTCATTCACATACTCATATATTCATTTCTTCGATGTGTTATTGAGTACTTACTCTGCTCTACTTCCCTGTCTTTGTTTTCATGAATTTTATCTTACTGTGGGACAATGTTAAAAAGGTAAATGATAAAATGTAAGTACAATATATATTATGTTACAGATGTGGATGAAATTGGTATTTTTGAAGTCTTATTATCATTGATAAGGGCATGTTTAACATTATGACCATGGTCAATGAAGAATGAGTTGTGTAGGTAAAATTATTGGAAAGATCAAGAAATTAAGAAAACGGCGCATTGGAAGGATTATCTTTATGTCTCTTGAAACCAATTCAATGAAAGAAAATCTCTAACCAAATAAAACCCACGCTGTAATACCTCAGGAAACAATGGCCCGTCTTTGGAGATTTTGAGGTAGACTAAAATGACCATCTGATAATGATATTGTAGAAAGGTCTCCAGCATATTAAAAATAGTCTGGACTGGGGCCGGCCTGGTGGCATAGCAGTTAAGTTCATGCTTTGGCAGCCCGGAGTTTGCATGTTTGGATCCTGGGTGCCGGCCGATGCACTGCTTCTCAGCCATGCTGTGGTGGCATCCCATATAAAGTAGAGGAAGATGGGCATGGATGTTAGCCCAGGGCCAGTCTTCCTCACACACAAAAAAAATAGTCTGTAAATATTATACTTAAGTTTATTTCTCCCACAAATCTCTTTAAATACTTAATATTACAATACACCAACGAAGGCTAACAGATTTTTATAATTTTCAATAATTAAGTGAATGTTGTTGATCAAGTGCATTATTCTTCTGAAGGAAATATTTAAAATATGGGAAAGGAAATGTGTGCCTGAGTGTAAGAAGGTCACTGGAGAGGGAAATTTAGAAATAGCTATAGCAACAATAGTATAAAAAAAAATGTAACTCGATCATTTTGCTGGATCATTAATTTTCTTTTGAGTTCTAAGTTCTTACAGTTAAAGAAGTTGTCAGGGAAGAAATTGTAGAAGCTTATGTATTTCTTCCAAGAAAAGCAATCCAACTAAACTCAGATTCATGCAAAAAGCTAGACTAGTCCTTCTCATGAACCCAACTGCCTCTGAGGATAGAGTCTGATCATTTGACATGTAACAGGGTCAACTCTATTTTTCTTCTTCCTCTCTCAACTGCCTTCTTTTTTATTCCATTTGCACAGATTTCATACTCACTCTAAAATGGTGATATTAGTAAATTCTAGCTTTTAAATAATGTAATGGTGAATTTTCCACAACACTGTTTATAGATAGTCACTAAGTCTCTCAACATTTCCTCACTTTAACCCGCCTTATCTAAATTTTGCTTCTCAGTTCTCCGGATCAACTTTCCTATTTTGTCCACAGGAGTCAAGAAACCAGAGTGCTGAAGTCACTTTCATTCTCTCGGGCTGCTCAGAATCTCCAGGACTCCAGGTGCCTCTGTTCCTGTTATTCTTAACCATCCACGCAGTCACTGTGCTGGGGAACCTGGGCATGACTGTGATTACCAAGATCAATCCCAAAGTCCACACCCCCGTGTCCTTTTTTCTCAGCCACTTATCCTTTGTTGATTTCTGTTACTCTACTGTAGTTACACCCAAACTACTAGAAAACTTGGTGGTGGAAGACAGAACCACCTCCTTCACAGGATGCATCATGCAATTCTTCTTTGCACACATACTTGTGGTGATGGAAACATTCATGTTGGCAGTGATGGTGAATGACCAATTTGTGGCTGTTTATAACCCTCTTCTCTACACAGTTGTAATGTCCCAGAAGCTTTGTTCCTTGTTGGTGGTTGCATCATACTCTTAGGGTACACTCTGTTCCCTGATCCTTACCTACTTTCTGTTGGAATTATCCTTCAGAGGAAATAATATCGTAAATAACTTTGTGAGCACACTGCTATTCTCTCTGTGTCTTGCTCTGACTCCTACTTTAGCCAGAAGATCATTTTAGTCTCTGCCACATTTAATGAAATAAGCAGCCTGATGATCATTCTTACTTCCTACGTATTTATTTTTATCACTGTCATGAAGATGCCTTCAACTGAGGGGTGCCGCAAAGCCTTCTCCACACATGCCTCCCACCTGACAGCCGTTACCACTTTCCATGGGACCATCCTATTTCTCTACTGTGTTCCCTAACTCTAAAAGTTCATGGCTCATGGTCAAGGTAGCCTCTGTGTTTTACACAGTGGTCGTCCCCGTGCTGAATCCACTGATCTACAGCCTGAGGAACAGAGATGTGAAAGAGGCAGTCAACAAGTTAGTCAATAGTAAATTGTCCTGTGATAAAATGTAAAGAGAGAAGAATTCATTATTTCTTTTTGAGATTACTGGTAAATGTTGTTCAATGGCAAAGCAGCACACGAATCTATGTTAACCTTGTAATTGACAGTCCAATATCTAGTCACTCTATATTTAGTAAAATAACTTTAACACTACAAACAACATTAGGAATAAAAGCTTAGGCTACTTAAATTAAATTTTTAATTCAGAAATTGGAATATAAAGGTCTCTGTGTTAATATACATGATTATGTGATTACCCAGGACAGATTTGAGTTCAATTTAAGTCATGTGGGATTTTTGAGATGATCTGAAGGGTTACAGCTTACAATGGGGAAGTTTATTTCTTTTTTTTTTTTTTTTTTTTTTTTTTTGTGAGGAAGACCAGCCCTGAGCTAACATCCGTTGCTAATCCTCCTCTTTTTGCTGAGGAAGACTGGCCCTGGGCTAACATCTGTGCCCATCTTCCTCCACTTTATATGGGACGTCGCCACAGCATGGCTGACAGACAGTGCGTCGGCGGGTGCCCGGGATCCGAACTCGCGAACCCCGGGCTGCCAAGTGTGAACTAAACCGCTGCGCCACCGGGCGGCCCGGGAAGTTTATTTCTTAATGTAAAAGTTGTACTTTAAGAACTGTTCAACATAAAACCCTAAATATCTAAAAACTATTTTATTTAGTTCCATAAGAACCATCTTCGCACTGGAAGATTCACAGACAAGCAAAAATAAATAAGAAATCTCCCTTATAAAATTCAGAAAATGGCACAGTTAAAGTTGGCAGTATAACCAAATATATAATATTTTCTTTCTATGTACTAGCACAAGAAAATGGTACATATTTTGGAAACAGGTACCCATCACTCTGGTTTTTCCATTAATGTCAATGTGGTTGTATATTTATGTATTTATTTTATGGAAATTTTATTGATATAATTTCAGATTTATTTTAAATTGTTATAAATAATACAGAGAGACCCCAATGTCTTTTACACAGTTCCCCCATGATTGTACAATACACCAACCAATATATTGATAATACAATGCATAGATCTTATTCAGGCTCTAGTGATTTATTGACAAAATGAAAACAATCATGAACTCCAGTGGGTTGCAACAATGACAATCCTTTTGAATCAATGACTTGACTGAGGTAGCTCTGCTGATACCAACTGGGTCACTCGAGTGTCAAGACTAAACTAACCAGATGAACTAACCTTCAATCTACAGTTCTGTTTCTATGTTGTCTTTGTTGGACCATTTGGTTAATGATCTATGTTGAATACTGAGTCACAGTAAAGTATGCCCAACAACAAAAGCTTATTTCAAGCCCCTGTTTGAGTCTCACTTGCTAATATTTATGAATCAAAGCAAAACACATGGCTAATTCCTAAGTCAAAGTGTGAGAAAGTTATCTACCTCTTGTAGAACTGTAAAATAACAAGTCAATGGTCAGGAGTATAGAGAGAAGTGTAGATGTTAGCTCAAACTCAGCTGAAGGTTTATTAAAACATTTACCTCAAGGAACACATTCTTTCTTGATTACACTAGATAACTCTGTGGCAGGCAACAGATGAGCCATGACTTGGACAAGTTTTACCAAAGTTTTTGAATAATTGGTAGGTCATTGTGTTGCTTTAAGCAAATGACTGGTTGAGGTTAAACATAAGAACTTACCTTTTCTACATGTCTCTTACTAATCATGATGGTTTACAAGCAGAGAATAGAGTGATATCCACCTGTTATGGTTCTAATTCAACCCATTAAATGTTACTTGTTTCTTCCCATGATTTAGAGATTTATTTCCATATGGAAATTGAATGCTTTTTACCAGAATGCTTTACATCAAATCATGTGTATTATATCACTTACTCTTTAGGGATATGCAACAACATTCTCAACTCTTATAGTATATCACAATAGTAACAAAGGATTTACTTTAGTTTTTAACTGTTTATCAATCAGGGGACATAAGTAACTGTTCCCATCAGGTGCTATAAAAATCTGTGTGTGTGTGTGTGTGTGTGTGTGTGTAGTTTAGGAAAGCTCTTTAAAAACACAAAAGGGATTTAGGAAGTGTGAGCATGCATCATGGAATACTTGGTATATTCAGTAAGGTTTCTAGGATAAAAATTAAAATATAATTTTCTTAAATATTGATTTTGAAGTTATGTTACTTGTAATTTGGCACTCTAGTTTTCTGTCTTTTAGTGGAAAATAAAACAAAAGCAAAAAAGAGTGAATAGTTGCAAAATCCTTTCAGAACAGGATGTTCTTTCATTTTGGTAAATACTCTTGAGTGAGCAGTTAATTTACACAAATGTAATGCAAAAACTTTTTTCATAAAATCTAAGGTTACACTTTCAGCCTGAAAGTAGACATTTTAGCTATCGTATACATGTGACTGCTTTTCCTTGAAGACCTGTGTCAGGACAGGTCAATATTTAACACTACATTCTTTCTTTCCTGATCTGCATCCTAGAGGAGTACGTGCAGGAATCACATAGGCGAATTTAAAATATCAGCACTATGACCCCTATGGCTGAACTGAAGAATGCAGCTGGATCTATAGCCAAGATGGGAATATATAGCATACCCCCCCAAACCCCAGCTGAAGGAAATGCATATTCAGGGATATAACAAACAATAAGCCTAAATGGTTGAATGTAAAAATATGTAAAATATAATGTTAAATGTGTTTCTATATAAATACATGTCCCAACACTTAAGCAAAATAAAGAGACTAAAAAGCATGTCAGATCAACTATAATTATGCTGGAGACATTAGAATAGATGTGACTACATTTTTTTCATTTTAAGATAGCCTCTATACAGAAGTAAATTATTTTTTAAGACACAAATGCTACCACACAAAGGGCACAATCTGCTCACTGTTAGACAAAAGCCAACTGTCAAAAGCCAAGATAGTGGAAAAAAAGAAAGGGTTTATTACAGTTTGCTGTCAAAAGGGAAGATGGCTGCCTCATGTCCAAAATAACCATCTTACAGAACAAAGACTGCAAGCCAGTGATATGAGGGCTGGTCTCTGGGTGGGGGAGGCATCTGGTCTCAGGATGGGGCATCCCTCTAGTCTGAGTTCCTGGCAGTCTTTTGTTTTACTTGATATGCACCAGAGATCAGAGCAATGCCCTATACCCTGACTTTCAGTTGTCATTGATGATGACCGTCAGCATCAATTATCTGCGCGGGGATCATCACACTCCTAAAGAACTCAAGAGAACAAAGCCATCAACTTATAGCATCTGGGAGGGGCCGCAAAACCCACAGAGCATGCCTGGGCTAGTTAGTCAGAGGTCATCCAAAGTTACAATATGTTTTCTTTTCTACAATACGGCTTCCCTTATGTCAACCTTGTGTTGAGCCAGTATCATAAAGATCCACGTGTAAATGATTTAGAAGAAACTATATTCTAAGTTGCAGATGAGGAAGTTTCCTCTAATTATTATTTTTTTTTTTTGTAGCTCATGACAACAAACTCTGTCAGGATTCTCCAGGGCCTGTGTCCCCAAGGTCAGGTGGTTAGATATAAAACAAACAACATGATCATGAAGTACAGTTTCCAGGTCTGTCTGTTCCTGAAGGACATAGGCTTGCCCCAAAATTTCTTGACAATTGCAAAAATGACATTTCTTGGTATCTTTATTAACTTATGTTTTGCAAGAATCATCAACTGTCTGACTAAAAAACTGGAAAATTTTAAACAAAAATTTCAATTTTGAGAAGGAATATGTATGCAGCTTATTAATACTAGCAAGGAAGCCTTCAATAAAAAATACATTAGGAATATCTGGCTTTGGGTGAGTCAATTCTGCCTAGGATCATCTTTTCATTCTGAAGTGAGGGATATTGGAATCTAGCAAATTTTTGACAGGAAAAACCTACATGAGCTGACTAATAGCATTATCTACTTAGTTCATGGTTATAATCAACAGGCTAAATTCTACTTTTGAAGTCTGGTGTCTGAGGGGCACTGTAGATATTAAATCAATTTGCTGTTTTTTCCTGTATAACTTGAGAGATGACTCATGCTCTCAGATCTGTGAGCATATTTTCCAGAGGATTGTGAGCTTGTTTTTCAGGAGAAAGAGAATGCCTTCAGGGAGGTTGCATCACCAGATGGCCACCCCTCAGCAGCTGTTGAAGCCAGAAGTCAGACTGCCCAGAGGCTTATGTGGAGTGACCCCTTTGTTTCCCTGAAGTCCCTCCTGCCAAGCTCTGTAACCACCCGCACCAGGATTTCTGTTCTTGGGGAGGTGGATTTGAGTGAACCCAGGCACCCTCCTACCCATTTTGGCCAGTTTGAATAATTCTTTCTTTATCTCCAAGCACTGATGTCTCAGTGTTTGGTTTGCTGGGCATCAGGCACACAAACTTGAGATTAAGAGGTTCCTTATCACTTTCATTATTTCCAGGATCATTGTCCTGAACTAGAATATCTTTGTTCAGCACATTAGGTGTCATAGAAGAAATGTTAAATATAAGTCTTATTCTAAAGAAATTATATTCTTCATGGAAAAAACTAACACACACATGCATACAGACCCATAAAAATAGCAAAATATGCCAAGCATTGCATAAATATTGTGATGATATGAGTGGAAAGAAAATAGACTAGGAGAAAAGACATTTAGATTAACCAGCAATGATTTCCTGAAACAGTTATATAGTAACTAATGAAGTGATGATGCAGTGTAAAAGAACAAGGGTAGAGGTGTCATTTCATTGGCATAAAAAGTGGAAGATTAGAAGATATAACTGACTTGTTTTTGTACAATAAACATCTAAAATACTATTGTGAATAAAGCACTGTTGTAGTGAGAAAAGGATTTGGTTATATAGTTCCTGGAGATACTATAAAAAGCCAGGTGAATGAGTTTCAATTTGATTCATTTAGTATAAAATGCCTTCCCAAACCCCTACACTATTGCATTCCATGCTAAGTGAGAGTCAACAAAAGTTAACCTTGCAGACTGGACTGTAGTTTGGCAGCATAGTTGTTAAATCATATATCCAGGTGAGTGGAAATGGAGAGGGAGGTACATTTTGACTACTTCTCTTTTTCTTATTATTCCCTGATTGCTTTTTCCACAGTCAAAGATATGAGATGGCAAAAATAGAATTAGAAAGAACAAGAGGGGGTTAGGAAAGCAAGGGAAAATAAAGATTATATAAAGGTGGATTAGAAATGGATATAATTGTGAGTCAAAGACTGAGTGAAAAATCTGAAGTTAAAAGGAGTCCAAGATATAAGACTCTTTTTAGTATAGCATCCCAAATTTGCTCTCCAAACATTTCAAGACATGGAACTGATGCTATTTTCTTGGAGTTCAACAGCATGAAAGCATCAAGATGAAAGGGAACTGATATTTGTGGAGGTTTTAGCAAAGTGCAAGATTTGTTCTCAGATATTTTAAAGTCAAATCTCACTTAAGACATTCACAGTAAATATTAAATGACCTGGCACAGCACTATTATCCAAATTTCATAGATGATAAATTGAGGCTCATAAAATTAAACAATTTGCTAAAGCTACACATGTAATAAATGACAGAGGGTCTGCACTAATGGGATCTGCCTCCTTAAGTCCATGTTCTTTATGAAATGGGGGGATGTGATGGTGCCTTTTCTCCCTCCATTCAAATCTCATCTCTGAATTAGGAGAAAAAATGGTTGATATCAGAGTCTTATAAGAAAAGTTTCTGGTAAGAAAAAATAAATGGATGTTTATTTTCCTTTTTCAGTGTTGTGAACAAAGAAGTACTTTATTCGTTCAACCTCAGTTATAGTCTCAGGTACCAAGTTTAGTTAGTTAAAAACAATACCCTAACTACTATGATACATTATCACCATAACATGATCCTAACAATTATTATCTTCTTAATGCACTTTTAGTACCTGTTTTATTTGTAAACTAATAAATAGACAATGTGAGCTTGCCCCTCAAATGATTATGAGATGGGTGAGGAAGGGTTATGTTCATTGTCAGTGATGTTTACTAGGTTGTTAAGACTCCTTGTGATTATTTTACTTTAAGTTTGTGTTGAGCAGAACATGTTGAACAGAACATGTGTACTCTTCAAAAGTGGAGGTGAAAGAATGTTTAAGAAAAATTTAACAAATAGACCAAATAGTGAGGAGAATGGAACCGGCAGTGATAATTGGTAATATTGATGGAAGCTGAAGAAACAGCAAAGGCATTTTAGGCAGAGTGGCCTGAGTGAAAGCAAGAAGCAGTGTGGTCAACAGTCAAGCCACTTAGAATGAAAGATCATGCAAGCAGCAAGAAGACAATAAAAGAATCAAACAATGCATGGAATTTAAGAATAAATGCACACTCCTCAACTTCTGAAAACTTCAAGTGCGTATTCATGGGATCTGTTACTTACTGGTAAATCATGGACAAAGCTTAGCAAGGCAGCAAATTGACCTCAGACAGTTCAAATACTTGGCTACAAGTGCTCACTTAGGCATTGTTATTAGAAATGAAGCAAATAAGGGCAGATTACTGAGTTTTCTGCCTCTTGGCCTGGCAGGATATTCCTGAGAAGGTATGTTTAGTTCTAGTTTCAGTTTCAGCTCAGAGGGGTCAATGGTGTACACACAACATTGAGTTGACTGTATGGCATATTTAGAAACCAGTGTGAGGAAGAAAATGGAAAAGGCACACATATACAAAACCAACACTAAAATATTTGCTTAAAAAGAGCAAGAGATTCATTTTAAATGTCTTCAAATATTTGAAGGTCTATAAAGTAAAAGGGGGTTAGATTTAATTTCTGTGAACTCCAGAGATAGATTTATATCCATTTGGACCTGGCAAGTGCCCAAAAATGCAATAGGAAGAATACTAATCAATGGAAATTTTCAGACATGGAATTGACTATGATGGTTACTGCTTTGATAAGTTTCACTGACAGAGTTTGAAGAGGGATCATAAGCTGGGAGAACAGGAATGTTCATGTAAGGAAGGGGCAGTAGAAGTATTGTTAATGAAGACCAACACAAGGGATGTAAAAATATTCAGGAATTCTCTGCTTTTTAATTGTACCAAGTCTTGTCTTAATCTTGGGTTAGAATCTTTCACAAAGATCTACTTAGTTTCTATTGGGTAGAACATGATCTAACAATTCCAGGGATTCTTTCCCATTCAAAGTTCTATGACCTTAACTGATATAATGGATTAATCTGGCTTTCTTTCTTTTCTACTTTCTAGTAGCAGATTGTATCTCAAAATTTTTAACCTGCATGGATGCATCCCAATAAAAGAAATCTAAGTTCTTGAATTTAGAGAAGCCTTTTTTTTTTTATCAATACGTGTGGCTAAATACATGCAGTTCTCAAAAGATCAATCCTATCTTCTATGTAATGGAAAATGTGGTTGCACAGCTGATGCTCTGGGATTAGATGCAGATTTAATGACAGGCTGTTGATTGTTACAGAAAAGCTAAAACTGGTACCATTTCATAGACGGGCTCAAGATGGCAGCATCATATTCATTGCATCTCCACATCCATTTCTAGAATCAGGTTTTTTTTTTGTTTTTTTTTTTTTTTAGGTTCAATCATGTTAAATTTCTAATATTCAAATTCCTGTTGGTTTTCAAAAATAAAATATCTATATTTTGTATATTACACATTTTTTCATTTCTCATTGGCCAACATACCTAAGTTTGCCACATCAGAAAAAGGGCTTTGGTTATGTTGTAAGAGATATTTCTTTTTCAGTACTATTTTTTTGTATGTTTTATGATCACTGATAAACGGGGTTTTTTTTCCTTTTTAATACAACATGCACCACAAACAGGCTGCACAACCAACAGAAGATAGTCAATGTGAAACTGTCATTATCATCTCCAAAACATTTCCTTAGAAGACACTTTTAAATCATTCAGCATTGTATGCCTTACAAATGACCATATGATGGGCATGTAATTGAGAGAACACAGCCATCAGTGGAATTTTTCACCAGGCCACTTAAAGATCTTCTTAAGTGGATGCTCTATGTGTCCTTGACGATGGGATGTACCTGGAATACATAAACATTCAATATATCCATGCAGAATTGTGCATGTCTGATGCTACACTCCCCCAGCATTTACTTATTTTTATTAAGGGTGTTTAATCTTCCCAAGGCCACTTCAGCCACGATCGTACGACTACTATGATCTGCTCAATGTTTTTCTGATTTCACTCTATGTCTCCTTTGTTCTCATCTAATTATATTTTATCATAGGGTTCTCTATGCTCTGCGGATCATCTATATAAAATAATGCCATTGATAAGTACTATTGTTTTCTTGTTTTCCAGATGAGGAAACTAAAGCAATGAAGGACAAAGCTAATTGTCCATAATCAAAATGTCAGTAAGTTGTCAAGTGAGACTCCAGATTGGATCAGAACACTCAAGAGTGCACACTGACCATGCTGCCTTCACTAGTGTACCTCGAGCTGTCCTGAGTTCTTCTCACCCCTCCTTCTCAAGTTCTGCTGCGCAATTTTCTTTTCTTTTCTTTATTCTTTTGTTTTTTAATCAAGAGCCATGATATTGGATGAGGGAAATCAGAGCTCTGTGACCACATTCATCCTCCTGGGCTTCTCAGAATACCCACATCTCCAGGCACCCCTTTTCCTGGTTTTCTTGACCATCCACACAGTCACTCTGGTGGGGAGCATGGGCATAATTGTGCTCATAAGGGTCAATCCCAAACTCCACACACCCATGTACTTTTTTCTCAGCCATCTATAGTATTTGGATATTTGTTATTCCAGTGTATTTACACCCAAACTGCTAGAAATCTTGGTTGTGAAAGACAGAGCTATCTCCTTCAAAGCATGCATGGTACGATTTTTCTTTGGCTGCACAATTGTGATTTCAGAAATGTTCATGTTAGCAGTGATGGCCTGTGACCGGTTTGTGGCTGTTTGTAACCCCCTTCTCTACACAGTTTCTATGTCTTGTAAACTCTGTACCTTCTGGTAGCTGGAGCCTACACATGTGGTGGAATGTTCCATGGCAATCACATATTCTCTTTTGGAACTATCCTTCAGTGGTTCTAACATCATCAATCACTTTGGCCGTGAGTATTCCGCTGTCCTCTCTTTATCCTGTTCCGACCCCTACTTCAGTCAGATGACATGTTTAGTCATTTCTATACTCAGTGAGGCTTGTAGCCTCCTGATTATCCTCTCCTCCTACATTGTCATAGTTGCCACAATCATCCAGATGCCTTCTACTGGCAGACTCCAAAACACCTTCTCCACCTGTGCTTCCCACCTGACTGCCATCACCATTTTCCATGGGATCATCCTTCTCCTCTACTGTGTGCGCAACTCCAAAAGCTCATGGCTCCTGGTCAAAGTGGCCATTGTGTTTTATACTGTCATGATCCCCATGCTGAACCCCCTTATCTACAGCCTTAGGAACAAAGATGTGAAAGAGACAGGAGTTTAGTCAACTCCAAACTGCTTTCTCACTTATTATAATTCAAATAAACATATGTATTTATGTCCTACTTATGTCCAATAACTTTTCATATATATATCTGATGCCAGTTTACATTTACTTTAAGTAAATGTATGATTAAGTTTTAAATCAAGTAAACATTGCACTTGCCACTTTTCTTGGTTATCAGGAAATTCTGGATTAATATAGAAATAATCCATTTTGATACACTTCATCTCAGCTGGTTTCAGAAATAAATATACTTCAAAATCTCCCATTTACACACTATGGAAGATGGGATGATGAAGAAGGGATATATATTTAGAAACTCATTACTCATGTTATAGTTTAAGTTGTGCTTTATAAATGTGCTGCAAATACAGATGATAATTATCTTTACTGGATCTGTACTCAGGTTCTAATAACGAACTCTTTTGACTCAAAAAGTTCTATAAAACACAACTTTTTGTTCCTCTCAAAACTTTATTTTATTCCTAGTAAAACAAGGGAGTTTGCATTATGAGATATAATATCTGACTTTAAGCAAGTACATGCTGAACATATTAACTATTCTCTATATGCATCACTTGTTTATTTAGTATCAATGTAATATACTATAGTTCAATAAAAGATGTTGAAACTAATAGTGAATGCTAAAAAAGTTTAATTTAGTTTATCAAGACATATCCATTACTCATTGATAAAAGACCAAGATTAATAAAATATGCCTTTTGATCATCCATTCTCAACAATAAACTTTTGATGTTTACCCATTTTCTCCATATCAGCACATGACATCCACATCTACTCAGTTGCTTAAACAAAGCAAAGGAGAAACCATTATTTATTATTCCATAGCTTCTCTCAAATATCTGTCAGTACGTTATATTGGTTCTATCTCCAAAACAAAGCTATGTCTCCTTATCTCTGCTTTCTGAGCCAAAATCGTCATTAAGTTGGTTTTTAACCATTAATACCAAACTAATATACTTCCCAAATTTCTTAACCTTACATAAGGTGTGAATCTCAGATTAATCACCGTGCTTTTTAAAAACGTAAAATAAATTTATTTAATTCCCCAGCTTAGAATTATGCAATAGTTTTCTATTATGTTTACAATGAAAATGTAACTTTGCAAAATGTATCATCTGCCTAATTCTCTGACTTCATCATTTTAAATTTAATAAATACTGAAACATATTTTTTAAAGGAATACCCATGTAACTCCCAAGTAGATCCATACATAGAACATTACCAGTACCCCAGAGTCAATTACTAGCCCTTTCCTAACCCTCTCAACAGGAGACAAAAGGATGACTTTTGTCATAATGATACACTCACTTTTCTATATAGATTCACTATCTAACTATGCCTCTCAAAAAATACAAATTAATATTCCTTCTTTGCAAACTTTATGTAAAGGAAATCATGCATTATGCATTCCATATATCTGACTTTTATAAATGAACCTTATGTTTTTGCAAATCATTCATGTTGTTGCATATGTTTACAGTTTTTCAATTTTGTTCCTGTTTAATATTTTATATAATAAATATTTCAGATTTTTTCTTTAATCTAATCTCCTATGATGGACATGTTGGAAGCCTCAATTTAGAGGCATGTATACCATTATACTGTACATAAGTAGTCATTATAATGGGGTTTATGCCTAGAAGTATTACACATTTATTTACTTTTCAATATTTCAAACTGATTCTATCAATTTAGACTTTGAAAAGCAATGTTTGAACGTTCTAAAGTTATGATTCACTTCCTCACCAGTGTTCAGCATTATTAGAAGTTATGATTTTTCACCCATTTACTTGATTTAGAATATTTCCTTTGTAGTTTTTTTTGTGTGTGTGTGAGGAAGACCAGCCCTGAGCTAACATCCGTCGCCAATCCTCCCCTTTTTGCTGAGGAAGACTGGCCCTGGGCTAACATCGTGCCCATCTTCCTCCACTTTATATGGGACGCCGCCACGGCGTGGCTGATGAGCAGTGCGTCGGCGGGCGCCCGGGATCCGAACTCGCGAACCCCGGGCTGCCAAGCGCGGACGAAACCGCTGCGCCACCGGGCGGCCCCTCCTTTGTAGTTTTAATTTGAATATTTATGATTTTTGAGATTAGGCACATTTTAATACTTTTATGAAATTTCTTTTTAATAAAGTGCCTTTGTGTGGCATTTACCAAACTTCATTTCAATTATTTGTCTTTATTTTTATTTATTTGAAAATTTATTTTATATTATGAATATAATTCTCTTGGCCATTACATAGTTTGAAATATTTTCACATTTTGGCTTTACTTTTCACTCAACCTCCTTTGATAAAGAGCAAGTTTGAACCTTAACTTCGTGAAATGTATTATCTTTGTAATGTTTTTGTAATTGTTTAAGATGATATTTATCTACCCTTAAGGTCAAGAAGACATTTGTCTTTACCACATTCAAGAAAGTCTGTTGTTCTTCAAATTTTCCTCTCTGGGTCACCTAAATTTCATTTCTGTGGATGGCGTGAGGTTTGGGTCTATGATAGATTGTTTTACTTGTTCAGCATTATTTGTTCTCTCTTCATCTTTGTTATGCTTCTCTGTAGGCAGAGAGAATAATTCCCATTTGATTTTCTTGGGACAATGGAAAGTTAATACATTTGTTGTAAGTTACAGAACAGAAAAAGCTTTAATTGCCCCTGCATGGTTTCAATTTATTGTTCTTGAGTTTATGCATTTAACTTGCAAAAAAGCATCCCGCAAATATGAGTCCTCTTTCAGCCTGGGTCCAGAATGAGAAAACATGGTAATTGAGCAATACTTAGCCAAACAAAGAAGTGGAAAGATAGTCCATGCTCTTGTATTGGAAGAATTAGCATAGAGTATCCATATTTCCTAAAGCAATCTACTGATTCAGTGCACTCCCTATCAAGGTTCCAACAACATTTTTCACAGAAATAGAAAAAAAGAACCCTAAAATTTATATGGAACAACAAAAGACCCTCAATAGCCCAAGGAATCCTGAGAAAAAAGAAAAAAGCTGGAGATCTCACCCTCCCTGATTTCAAAGTATACTATAAAGCTATAGTAATCAAAACAGCATGGTACTGGTAGAAAAAATGGACACAAAGATCAATGGAACAGAATTGAGAGCCCAGAAATAAATCCACACATATATAGACAGCTAATCTCCAACACAGGAGCCAAGAACATATAATGGAGAAAGGAAAGTCTCTTCAATAAATGGTGTTGGGAAAACTGCACAGCCACATACAAAAGAATGAAAGTAGACCATTTTCTTACACCAGACACAAAACGTAACTCAAAGTGTTTTGAAGACTTGAGTGTAACCTGTTGCCTTTCTCTTGCAGCTTTTAGTATTCCCTCTTTATCTTTAATTCTTGACATTTTAGTTATATTGTGTCTTACTGTGGGCCTCTTTGGCTTCATCTTGTTTGGTGCTCATGAGCTTCCTGTACCTGGATGTCCCTTTCCTTCCTTAGGTGAGGAAAGGTTTCAGTTGTTATTTCTTCAAATAGATTCTCTGCCCCTTTGTCTCTCACTTCTTCTCCAACACTTATAATATGGGTGTTAGTGTGCTGGATGTTGTCCCAGGGGTCCCTTAGACTGTCCTCATTCTTTTAAATCCTTTTTTCTTTTTTTTGTTCAGCTTCGGTGTTTTCTTCTAGTCTTTTGTCCACCTCACTGATCTGTTCTTCTGTATTGACTTGTAGTCTTTATCAGGTAGATTGTTTATCTCCGTTTCATTTAGTTCTTTTTCTGAGAATTTGTCCTGTCCCCTTATTTGGAACACATGTCTTTGTCTCCTCATTTTGCTTTTTCTCCATGCTTATATCTGTATTAGGTAGATCAGCTATGTCTCCTGATCGTGGAGAGGTGGCCTTATGAAAGAGATGCCTCTGAGGCCCAGCAATGTGCTTCCCTCTGGTCATCAGTTCCAAACGTCCCAGGAGTGTCCTTTGTGGGGCTACATGTGTCCTTCTGTTGTAGCAGGGTTGCTCTTGCTGCAGGTGCATGGGGAGGCTAGGCTGTCCCCCAGCTGGCCTATTTTAAGGCTCAGCTGCATGCAATTGCTACAGTCCCATCAGTCACTTTCTGGGTGGGAGAAGACCTGGCACAGGTGGCTCCAAGGTATGATAACATACACCTGCTCCTGTTTTACTGTGAAGTGAGTAGGACTCCAGAGTGGCTGGTTGCTAGACTCAGGGGCTCACAAATTCTGCAGGCCTCCAGTTTGTGAGGCTGTTGTCAGCTGTCTCAGGATTGCAGCTGGATGGGGCTGGCCCCAGGTGTGACAGCACACAGTTGGTCCAGGCTTTGGAAGGTGGGGCTGATCCCCTATATGGCTGTTTGAACTGAACAGTTTTGCTGCAGCTGACAAGCCCCGCCACCCACAGGCCCACACACACCATCAATGCAGTCCTTCCTAGTGTGCACACCCTGCCCCACTGAAGCAGACCCACTAGCACTACTGCAGAGGCTTCATGCACTCTGCCAATGCAGGCCTGCCCCTCAGCATACCCTACCCCACAGAGGCAGACCCAGTCACCCCACTGCAGAGGCCCCACAAGGCCTGCCTTTGTGGGTCCAAAATTTGTCCACAGGCTTCCTGGTGGGTAAGGCCAGTCCTTGGAGGGACTGCCTGCCCTGGCTGAGCTGTCTTACTTTGGTGCTCTAGTGGGCAGAGCAAACCCCTATGCTTACAGGCTGTGGGAAGAACTCCAATGGCATCTGCCAGTGTCTGTGTCAGTATGCCTGCACTAGATCACAATAATGGCTGCCACCAATGTCTCAGTCCCTGGGGAGGTGGTCCCAGCTGCTTCCTGCATCCCTGAGGTACACTGAAAGCCTAACAAGTGAGTCTCTGTCACCACACGACGGTGCACCTTGCATTCTGGTGATTTCCTGTTGTTCTCGGGAATGGGTGTACTTGTGTGTGGGCCCTTTAAGAGCAGGCTTTTCTTTCTCTTATGTTTGATAGCTTTTCTGGGGGTATTCCCTATTGTTTTTAATAGCCAGCAAAGCCAGAAATTTGACACTTTTCCCAGTTGTGCTGAGTTCAAATGCTGCTTATTTAGGCAAAGCTTTTCTGCTTGGATCCCCCCACTCTTCCAGGAAGAGCTTTGTACCTTAAGATTGCTCCTGGCTGTGAAACACCTTGGCTAGAATGTGGCTTTCTCCTCTTTGGAAAGGAATTTCTGCCTCTTCCACCTCAGTCAGCACTGTCCTTTGTTCTGGGGTTCTTTTAATCCAGTTTCCAGTACTATCGCAGTAGTAATTGTTCCAAGGGTAGTTGTAAAATTTGTTGTGTCCATGGGAGGAGGTGAGTTCAGAGTCCTCCTACAACACCTCTTCCCAGCAATAATAGGAATGCATTTTAAAGCATTCTTAGCATAGCTATGCCTTCCCTGCTTCATTAGTCTATGCTCCTCCATCCTCTTCACACATTTCTGAAATTATGGGAAAATTTTAGTTGATATTTATTTTACCATTGTCTTTATTAGCATGACTTTGTTATTTGATTTATTCCTTCACTATCCTTACTATTTTTTATTGAGTTTCTGATAGAGGAGAGAGGCAACATATATATATGTTGATTTTGAAATATTGAGTAAAAAATTCACTCTCTCTCTATCACTCCATAGATGGCTGATGGACAGATAAATAAACCTATAGATATATTTATTGATAGACATAACACAAAATTTAAAAATTAGAAAAATAAAAATATTAACATCATCTTTGTTGTTAGCTTATCAATTATTTTTGTTTTCTTTTTCACTGTAATGTATTCTCATATTGGATTTGTTTTTTAATATATTAATATTTTGTTATAATGAAGAAATACACTATATATTTCAAAACTTTGTAAGATAACTAGATCTGTTACAGTTTCACTTCTGTAAGATATCTATGCAGAGAAAAATAATGAGGAAATACCTTAAATCATGGCAGTGATTATATATGACAGAGATTAGCTTCTTTATATTTCTCTCTTTTCCAGATTCCTTATTGGAGATATTTGTAATATATTTACAGCATGAGACAAATAATGTGTTTTTAAGCTCAAGATTAAAGTTATTTTTCTTATAGAGTTCAGTTTAGTTATCTGTTTCAGGCTCTGAAGAAGATTCAGTAAGTGACTAATAGTATAAAATGTAAAATAAATTAACAACCTTCCTTCAAGAAGGATATTGTCAAATTGGAGTGAAAAGACCAGTCATATTTTATTCAAGAAAAGTTCCAAACTAAACTAAACATGAAAGACTGAAAGTTGTGGCTCCAGTAATGATGCAATAGGTAATTTCCCCAAGTAGTCATCTGTAGATTATTTAAAAATAGAATAAAATATGAAAAAAATCTTAATGAGAGCATCAACAAACTATGCCAACTCAAGAGTAGTTTCTACCAAAAGTGATATGTTTGGGGCTGACCAGCAAGATTATTACTGAAAATTTAGGTAGATGGCTAGAAATATGCACGTAGTTCTCTAGAATCTTAGCATTCCACTGAGGGGTATGGTTGGGATTCAGAAGAGAGATCCTGACTTCTGCTGTTCCACTCATTTGTAGGCACTTTGAGAAGAGTCAAGAAGCAGCCAGACATCTACATGTGTGACTAAGGAAAGGAAGGTTGTGAACTATCCTTTTGCAGTTAGGGCAGTGGTCATGCTAATAAGAGGAACATTCTGAGGTTAAAGTTCAGTTGCCTTGAGTAGTTGGTATAGTGACTGTGTCAGTGTGGACTTTGCTGCACTTCTTACTAAGACAGTTCTTTGTTTATCTACCTGAGGGACAGCTACCAGGTTCAAGCACCAGAAAAATGGATTTATATCTTCCAAGCAAAAATATGTTAGGCCAAGTCAAAATTAAGCCAGGATCCCAGAAAGATGGGCAAGGTACCTGTGCCTGCTTTTCCCCTGGAGCCAGTTATTAAAGTTACTATTTTTAAGACAATTTAAATAGAGCAATTTTAGGTTCACAACAAAATTGAGAAGGTACAGAGATTTCCCATATACCCTTTATTCTACACATGCATAGCCTCCCCCATTATCAATATCACTCATCAGAATGGTATATTTGTTACCAAGGATGAACCAATATTAGCACATATAATTGCCCAAAGTCCATAGTCCACCTTAGGTTTCACTCTTGGTGTTGTGCATTCTATGCATTTGGACAAATATACAATGACATATATCTATCATTATAATATCATACAGAGCATTTTCACTGCTTTAAGGTCTACTGTGCTCCACCTATTCATTACTCCATCCCCCCAATCCCTGGCAACCACCGATCTGTTTACTATCTCCATAGTTTGGCCTTTTCCAGAACTCATATAATTGGAATCATATAGCATGTAGCCTTTTTGGATTGGCTTCTTTCACTTAGTAATATGCATTTAAGATTCAAGCTACACTTTTAACGATCTCATAGACATACAAGGAAAGGGTCAAATTTGAGGATAAATAAAGTTGTAGATTCAGATAAAATGTTTTGTGTTCTGGATTGAGACTCTGGACAGATAAACACAGTTGTAAGGCTGGTCAGGAGAAAAACCACACTTTTCTCACTCTGCAAATGGGGCGTCACTCATCTGAGTAGCCCAAGAAACGTTAAGCCTAGAAATTGGATGAGAAATTAAAACTTGACTGTTTACGTCCTGGATGCCTCTTGTAAACCTATAAACATCATATCTTAAGAAAGATTAAATCATCTGAAGTCTCAACTTATTTTCACACATGAGTTTTTGAACATAATGTTCAGTACATAATCAAAGTTAATTAAGCACATTAAAAGACAGGACAGCATAAGGAAGACTGGGTGAAGCAAAGATAATAGATGCACATGAACTTTAAAAATGAGAATTATTGGCTGCATATTGAATATCTACTACACAAAGTATGATTAAGAAGACAAAATAAATAAAGAAATTTGACATATTTTCAGGGAACTGGGAACCATGATAATTTACAAGGCTTACTTTCTTAAAAATGAAAATAAAGAGAAATATGATTTTAAAAATATAGCAACTAAAATTAACTCAATAGAAAGATTTAATGGCAGATTAAACATAGTTTAAGAGAAAAATAGTGTATTGGAAGATTGATCAGAGAGGAAAAACTGAAATTTTATTAAGTTCTTCTGTTTTTGTCTTTCAACCTTTTTTTTTTTCTTTCTTCATTTGTTTTCTTACTGAAAATGCCCATGACTCTATATCTGAAGGCTTTTCTTTCCTGGTTGTAGGAGTTCCCCCAGTCCATGCAAGTGCCAAGCAGTTAACATCTCCAGAAAGCGCTTTCAACTAATGGCATTTGGTAGTGGGTACAGAAATACCCCACTTTCTCACTCCTTGGGTGGGACAAGTCTACAGTAGGTTTTACTCTTTAGTCTTTAGTCTTCTAGAGGTCTACAGTGGGATAGAGACCCAGTTGTCCACAAAATATCCTGTTCATTGTTCTGTTGTCTCTCTTCCCTACTTAGCTTCTGGAGCTTCCTAGGATCATTGTCCATTATTTGGTAGGATCATCTTCCAAATGAACTACTTACATCCAAATCCTTATCTCAGGGTCTGCTACTAAGGAGACCACCATTAGACAGACTGGGAAACATCTCTGGAACATACATGAGAGATACATGTAATAACTATTACATAGAAAGAGGTTTTACTAAGCATAAAATACAAAAAGTCCAACAGATATTGTCAAACAATCTAAGAGACAAACTTCAAAAATAAATTAAATTAATAAAAGCAAGAGTTGGAAAAATGTGGATTAAATAAAACTTTCATAAACACTGAGTAGGAGTGTAAAATTGATCAAATGTTTTGGAAAACTCTTTGGAAGTATGAACCCCTAATTCCAGTCCTTGATAAATAATCAGTGGAAGCACATACATATTTGCCCAAAGATAGGGATAAGGATATTCATAACAACACTATTTCTAATTGTCCCAAAATGAAAATGACCCATATATCCATCAAAAGAAAGATAAATATTTTTGGTTGCACTTATTCAATTGAATACTGCATAGAAATAAAGAAGAAATTAACTACTGATACTCAGAACAGCATTATGGAATTTCATAGCCATTATATGAAGCAAGAACAGCCCAACATCAAGTTGTATAAATCATATTATTTTATTAACATAAAATTCATGAACAGGCAAAACTAGTCTACAGTAACGTATCAGAATAGTTACCTTGGGAGCTACTGACTGGGAGGGACCATAATGGATGATTCTGGGTAATATTTTGATAGTAATCAATATCATTATCCTGTTGGTAGATATGCAAGTTCATAGAAATCTGCTGTACAAAATTGTTTCTGAGGTCAACAGTACTGTATTGTATACTCAAGAATCTCTTAAGAGGGTAGATCTCATACTCAGTGCTCTTACCACAATAAAATAAGTTTTTAAAAAACTGGTAGATCATGATCACTACAATCCAAACTTTATTTAGAGCCCATCAGTGTTTTTCTGTAATTCCCTGTTTCATTTCTCAGATCTAATCCAGGGTACTACATTGAATTTAGTTGTCCTGACTCCCCAGTCTCCTCTGGTGTGTGACAATTTTTCAATCTTTTCTTGCTTTTCTTGACCTTGACAGTCCTGAGCAGTACTAGCTAATATCCTGTAGAATGCTTCAAAATATGGTTTCCTTGTATTAAGTTGGGATTATGGATTTTGGGGGAAGAATATCACAGAAGCGAGGTTGTTCTCATCACATCATATTGGGTGAGTAAATGATATCTACATTATATCACTGATAATGGTGACCTCATCCTTTGTTTAAGATAGTGTTGGCCAAGTTTCCCCACTCTAAACTTGAATGTGGAATTGGAAATGCAGTTGAATTAATAAGAGCTATTCCCAGATTGTCATCTTTTTTCTTGTTTCAAACTCAACAGTTCATGTTTTCTTCAATGCATATGTATTATTTCAATAATTCAATATCTGAAAGCAATGAATGGAATAGATGTGGTGATGTAATTATCCCTAATGATTTAGAAGAAAATGCACCTACCACAATGACACAAGAGATAAATGTATGTTTTCTGGCCCACTGAGTAATACTCCAATTATGATTATAATTATAATTCCCTGTAGTCTATACCTTTATAGTCATAGAGGTAGATATAAGACTCAGAGTTTGGCAGAGCTTAGACTAGAGATTCAGCTTTCAGCTTTTTCTTTGTATTCACTGAGATTTCTTATGTTCTGCAAATAAAATGCCATTTCACTGGCATATCCTTTGAAGTATACTGCCACTTCTGTTACTAGCCTCAAGTCTGTTGCTATCTTAAAGAATTTTTATTACTGAGAATGGCAAAACTTAGACTAATAGAGTCCCCAAACAGACTCAAGGTTATCTAACCATTTAAATGTCAACTAATGTGCCATTATAATTCAATGGAGAAAGGATGATTTTCAACAAATGATGCTGAGATAACTGGATGCCCATATGGATAAACGAGCCTTAAATTTTACCTCACATCTGACACAACTATTAACCTGAATTAAATGCAATTGATCATAGATCTAGACATAAAAATTAAAACTACAAAATTTTAAATATTAAACACAGAAAACCTTCTGGAATTTGGGGAGGGAATTTTTTTAGATAAAACACAGAAAGGAAGGATCATCAAACATTGATAAAAGGAACATCATCAACATTAAAAACGTGGTAAGAATTTATTCATGGTGAAAGACCATTAAAAAAATGAAAACATAAGCCACAGAGTGTGAGTAAATATTTGCAATACATGTGTTGACAAAGGATTTATACGGGGCACATATAAAGAACTCTTTATACTCAAAATGGGAAGACAAATAATCTACTTAAAGAATTAGTGAAATATCTCAGCAGCCACTTGACAAAGCAAGATATACAAATCATCTATAAACACACGAAAAGATATTAAACTTCATTCTTCATTAATGAAATTCTTATTAAAACCACAATGAGACACCACTGCACACCAGTTAGAATGGCTGAAATGAATAAGACTGAAATACCAAGTACTGGTAAAAAGGCAGAGCAAGTGGAATGCTCATACATTTCAGATGAGAGTAAAAGGTAAAATTACTTTGAAAACAGTTTATAGTATCTTATGAAGTTATGCAAACACTTCCCACACAACTCAACAGTTCCTTTCCTAGGCATTCACCCATGAGAAATGAAATCCAACATTTTAACTTAGGAGAAAATTTTTCTCTCTGATATATGCCATAACATAGGGAAGGAGAAAGAGTAGAGAGAGTGATGTCTGGGAGTATTTTGTCGTCATAATTTTTTTTTACTTTATTCCTTTAAAAAGTGATTTTCCTAAAAGAGGTGAATTTTACTCCATGAAGACCTGTTTCTATAGACCTATAAGTGTAAACAGGAGATAGAAGAAAAGATATGAAAAGATATTGTCACTTTAACATAGAGAAATATACATATATATATACACACACACAAATTTATATATGTAAATAAAATATGGTGCCATAACACATACTTGTTAGTGTATGTAAATCTGCACTGTGCCTTTGATGACCTTCTTATAGTAGCTACAGTACCAAGCCTTTGAGAATTGTACTGATGAGGTGTAAGTGTCCTCTCATGTCATTGTCCTTTTGACTTTCAAGGTGCAAGTGTAGTTTCTTCATAAAAGAACAGTTTTTAAACTGCTATTAATTCTGAGAAAATACAAACTCTGTATATGTGAGTCAGTGTCTTGTCAGGACAAGAGAACAGTTACTCTTGATTTTTAAACAGATGGAAATTAGAACAGTGATTTGTCATAAAGGTACTGGAAGAACTGCTGGAATAAAAGGGGGAAGAGAGGTCTTCCAGAGATTAGTAAAGAAGCCATTAAAATCAGCAGGCTGGAGGAAAGAAGTTTTCTTTTTTTTTTTTATTGATGTCTTAGTTTATAACACTGTGGGGTTTTAGTTGTACATTTTTGTTTGTCCGTCACCTTGTGGATGTAACCCTTCACCCCTTGTGCCCCCCCCACCCCCCTTCCCCTTGTAACCACCAATCAGTTCTCTCTGTCCGTGTGTTCACTTATATTCCACATATGAGTGAGTTCATGCAGTGTCTGTCCTCTCTCTGGCTTATTTCACTTAACATAATACCCTCTAGGTCCTTCCATGTTGTTGCAAATGGGACAATTGTGTCTTTTCTTATGGCTGAGTAGTATTCCATTGTATGTATATACCACATCTTCTTTAACCAATCTTCAGTTGAGGGACACTTGGGTTGCTTCCACTTCTTGGCTATAGTGAATAATGCTGCAATGAACATAGGGGTGCATACGCCTCTTGTGATGGTTGATTTCACGTCCATTGGGTAGATGCCCAAGAGTGGTATTGCTGGATCATACGGTATTTCTATTTTTAATTTTTTGAGGACTCTCCATACTGTTTTCCATAGAGGCTGCACCAGTTTGCATTCCCACCAGCAGTGAATGAGGGTCCCCGTTTCTCCACAACCTCTCCAGCATTTGTTGTTATTTGTCTTTGTGATTATAGCCATTCTAACCGGTGTAAGGTGATATCTCAGTGTAGTTTTGATTTGCATTTCCCTGATGATTAGTGATGTTGAACATCTTTTCATGTGTCTATTGGCCATCTGTATCTCTTCCTTGGAAAAATGTCTGTTCATATCCTCTGCCCATTTATTGATCGGGTTGTTTGTTTTTTTGTTGCTCAGTTGTATGAGATCTTTGTATATTACTGAGATTAATCCCTTGTTGGACAAACGATTTGCAAATATTTTCTCCCAGCTAGTGGGTTGTTTATTCATTTTGATCCTGGTTTCATTTGCCTTGTAGAAGCTCTTTAGTCTGATGAGGTCCCACTTGTTTATTTTTTCTGTTGTTTCCCTTGTCTGGGTAGACATGGAATCTGAAAGGATCCCTTTATGTCCAATCTCAATTAGTGTCCTGCCTATATTTTCTTCCAGGAGTTTTATAGTTTCAGGTCTCACTTTCAGGTCTTTGATCCATTTTGAATTGATTTTTGTATATGGCGATAGGAGATGGTCTACTTTCATTCTTTTGCATGTTGCTGTCCAATTTTCCCAGCACCATTTATTGAAGAGACTTCCCTCTCTCCATTGTATGTTCTTTGCTCCTTTGTCAAAGATTAGCTGTCCATAGGTGTGTGGTTTTATTTCTGGGCTTTCAATTCTGTGCCATTGATCTGTGTGTCTATTCTTGTACCAGTACCATGCTGTTTTGATTACTGTAGCTTTATAGTATATTTTGAAATCAGGGATTGTGATGCCTCCAGCTTTGTTCTTTTTTTTCAGAATTGCTTTAGCTATTCGGGCTCTTTTCTTGCCCCATACGAATTTCAGTAGTTTTTGTTCTATTACCGTGAAGAATGACATTGGGATTCTGATTGGGATTGCATTGAATCTGTAGATTACTTTAGGTAGAATGGACATTTTAGCTATATTTATTCTTCCAATCCATGTGCATGGAATATTTTTCCATTTCTTTATGTCCTCCTCGATTTCTTTCAATAGTGTCTTATAGTTTTCATTGTATAGGTCTTTGACCTCCTTGGTTAAATTTATTCCCAGATATTTTATTCTCTTTGTTGCAATTGTAAATGGGATTGTCTTTTTGAGTTCTCTTTCTGTTGTTTCATCATTAGTGTATAGAAATGCAATTGATTTTTGTAAGTTGATTTTATACCCTGCTACTTTACTGTAGTTGTTGATTGTTTCTAGTAGTTTTCCAATGGAATTTTTGGGGTTTTCTATGTATAGGATCATGTCGTCTGCAAATAGTGAGAGTTTCACTTCTTCATTGCCTATTTGGAGTCCTTTTATGCCTTTTTGTTGCCTAATTGCTCTGGCCAGAACTTCCAGTACTATGTTGAATAAGAGCGGTGAGAGTGGGCACCCTTGTCTTGTTCCTGTCCTCAAAGGAATGGCTTTCAGTTTTTCCCCGTTGAGTAGGATGTTTGCTGTAGGTTTGTCATATATGGCCCTTATTATGTTGAGGTACTTTCCTTCTATACCCATTTTGTTGAGAGTTTTTATCATAAATGGATGCTGGATCTTGTCGAATGCCTTCTCTGCATCGATTGAGATGATCATGTGGTTTTTAGTCTTCATTTTGTTAATGTGGTGTATCACGTTGATTGATTTGCGGATGTTGAACCATCCCTGTGTCCCTGGTATGAATCCCACTTGATCGTGGTGTATGATATTTTTGATGTATTGCTGTATTCGGTTTGCCAGCATTTTGTTGAGGATTTTTGCGTCTATGTTCATCAGTGATATTGGCCTGTAGTTTCCCTTCTTTGTATTGTCCTTGTCTGGCTTTGGTATCAGCATGATGTCGGCCTCATAGAATGTGTTGGGAAGTATTCCATCTTCCTCTATTTTTTGGAATAGTTTGAGAAGGATAGGTGCTAAATCTTCTTTGAACGTTTGATAAAATTCTCCAGGGAAGCCATCTGGTCCTGGGCTTTTATTTTTTGGGAGGTATTTGATTACTGTTTCAATCTCTTTATTTGTGATTGGTCTGTTCAGATTCTCTATTTCTTCTTGATTCAGTTTTGGGAGGTTGTACGCATCCAAGAATTTGTCCATTTCCTCTAGGTTGTCCAATTTGTTGGCGTAAAGTTTTTCATAGTATTCCCTAATAATCCCTTGTATTTCTGTGGTGTCTGTTGTAATTTCTCCTCTTTCATTTCTAATTTTATTTATTTGAGTCTTCTCCCTTTTTTTCTTAGTGAGTCTGGCTAAGGGTTTGTCAATTTTATTTATCTTCTCAAAGAACCAGCTCTTTGTTTCATTGATCCTTTCTACTGTTTTTTTGGTTTCAATTTCATTTATTTCTGCTCTGATTTTTATTATTTCCCTCCTTCTGCTGATTCGGGGCTTTGTCTGTTCTTTTTTTTCCAACTCTGTTAGGTGCAACTTAAGGTTATTTATTTGGGATTTTTCTTGTTTGTTGAGGTGAAGTTTTCTTAAGACTCAGCCATCCTATGATTCATCCCCGTTCCTTGAGTGTGGCTGGAGGTTTGATTGAGACCTGACAAGTGTGTATTTCCCTCAGATCTAAAAGGCTGATAATGGTTGAGCTCTACCCTCTAAAATTTGAGTTTAGCACTTTCTCCTGCTACCCAATGCAGCTTAATAGTCAGACAAATATTATGGGGGGAGATGGTCAAGCTTTTGCAGATGGTCTCAGTTCTCTACTCAGATTTTTTCTCCTAAGTGCCATGACATTTCTGTAGGGTATGTCAACCTGCCTTTCTCATTCAGATCCCCGACTCCCCACAACACCCCAGAACACAACAAATGTCCTGTGGGGAAAATTTGTCGTGCATTTTGGGTTTCTTTAGTTTTCAGATTATCAATACATTCTTGTACATCTGCACAGCACTGCTTGATTCTATTTTCTCAGTAGTGTCCCTCCCCAAGTAACAAACCTGAAATTCAGCCTGTTCCCAGAATCAGAAAATGCATGCAGTGAAGGAAACAGCTGGTGACTGCCAGCTCACCAAGGCAGATGTCTTTCTTCTCTGAAATGTTAATAATCTAGTCCTAATTGTTTCCATTTTTCTCTGTAAAAAGTGATTTTTACAATTCATCTTTTTAAAAAAGTTATTTCATGGAATTTTTGATCTGCAGTGATCTTCCCCATCCTTCCTGAGGCGGAAGACCATGAATGACTCTCCGTGAACCACGGCAGCTAGGAGACAATGAGCAACCTTGTTAAACCGGTGAAGAAAATGACCGTAGAACTAGGATCCTATGCCTAAGAAGTACTTTTAAAAATACAGATGGAAGAATCCTTTCAGAGCAAAAATCCTAAAGGAATGCCTTCAGTGGATTTACAGTAAAAGAAACCATAAGGAGAATTCTTCAGGTGGAGGGAAATCAGACGGACCTTGGAGAATGACTGTAGACTATGGAAAATTCAACCAAAGAGTAGCCCTTGAGCAGATGAATGTGGCTTATGGAATATAGTATGCAATCATTGATTTGGCAAATGCATTATTTTCTTTTTCAATTTTAAAAGAAAATCATAAACAACATTCCCATGGGGTGGATGAAAGTATATCTTTAAAGTTTTGCTCAGGGCCATATTAACACTCCAGCCCTCTGTTATGACATAGTTTGAAAAAATCTCTACCATGTCATCATGCCACAGAACAGCATACCAGTCCATTGACCGCATCATACTAACCACACGGGATAAACAAGAGGTGGCTAGTATGCTGAAGGCTTTAGTAAGACATAAAGGCAGAGATTCAGGGACCTGCCACTTTAATGATGTGTTCAGGAGTGAAGCAATCAGAAACATTCCAGAATATCATCTAAAAATAAAAGACAAATTATTGCATCTCCTCTCCCCTACCAGAAATGAGAAAGCACAGCCCTTAGAAGACCTCTTTTAAGGCTTTAGAGGAAACACATTCCACACCTAGGAATACTGCTCTGACTCTTACACCAGGTGTGATAAACAAACCTTAAGGTAATTGATTACTACTCCCTTGTATATATACCTTTCTGTAATCTTCTCTCTTTCTGTGCAGGTGAGACCTGTGACTTGTTTCTAACCAATATAATATAGCAAAGGAAATGGGATGCCATTCCCTCTGTTACGTTATGTTGTATAGCAATGTGAACAATTCTGCATGAGTAATTAAGGTCCAACATTTGTTAATTTTGACTTAATTCAGTGAGTGTTTATCCTGTGTGGCCTTGGCTTAATCAGTGAAAGCCCTTAAACGAGGGAGTTAGAAAGACTCTTTTCATTGCTGGCTTTGAAGAAGTGAGATACCATGTTGTGAGAGGGCTTACAGAGAGGGCCATGCAACAAGGAACTGCAGGTGGCTCCTAGGATCTGAGAGTAGCTGCTGATCAATGTCAGCAAGAGAAGGAGTACCTTAGTCCTACATCTGCAAAGAGATGTATTTTGCCAGCAACTTGAGGAGCTTAAGAAGGAAATTATTCCCCTATTGAGCCTCTTATGAAACCACAACTCTGAGTGATACCTCAATTGCAGCCTGATGACACCCTGGAGAGTCCAGAAAACCCAGCTAAGTGGTGCCAGGACTGCTTCCCTGTAGAAATTGTGATACAAAAATGTGTATTAGTTTAAGCCACTGAGTAGGTGGTAATGTATTATGCAGCATAGAAAACTCATATACCAGGTGACACAGAGGCTGCTAGCTTCGAGTGACTCTGGGGCAGAAATTGGCTCCAGAGCTGGTCCAGGGTGCAGAGGTCAGTGGTGGGAAGCAGCTGCAGTGTGGAACTCATGCCAATCCCAGTGGGAGAGTAACAATGTAGATCCCTCAGATTCTGGAGCAAGGCAATATCACATAAAATAGATAATTCTATGCCTTGTGATAAAAAGCCTCTGTTGTGTTAGGGGTTCCTGGTAGAGTCTGGCAAGGGTTAGTCAGGTTGTCAGTGGCCCAGGGAAAATGTAAGTGGATCTAATTGGGTGGCATTTGGATGTAGTGTAACCAACAGATTGGTTGACACCCAGTGGCTTTAGAGAGTTAAACTTCCTTCCAAAATACTCATCATTTTTAAGAAGGTATAGGCACGAAGAGATTATATTATTCAATTGTATTAACATAAGCTTGAAAGAGTAGATTGTCCACATTTGGAAAAATGCAAATTAGTTTCAGTGATGTGAATTGATGTGTTCAAGGGCAATAATGATTATTTTATGTTAAATGAAAAAGCCAGAAACCAAGTTACCTTGTTTATACATCTCAAGACACACACATTATGCACAGAAAAATCATACAGCAAATGTTAACAGCGGTTATCTCTGAATGGTTGCATTTTAGCTTATGTATCTTTCCCTTTGCTGTTTACTGTAGTCACCATGTTTTCTAAGTCAATTTGTATATTTTCTATAATTAAATTTTTAGAAGAAATTCATGAGGTATGCTTGATGAAGCACTGTCTCCAGTGATTTAGAAGAAATTATATTCTTGTAAAATGTCACATAAGAGAGCACCCAATCTAATTTCTGCATTTGTGATATAAAAAGAACTAGTTCAGTAAAGATTCTCTAGGGTCTAAATCCCTGATATCATGGAGGCATACGTCAGCCCTACAGTTCATTCGTAGGAGTCAGATTCATCTTCCAAATCTCTCTCTCTCTCTTTTTCCTTCTGTCTCTGAGCATTGCTGAATATTAAGAAAGAAATATAGTCCCATCACATTAATTAAAATTTATTGTGGACTCCTGCTGTATTTACCAACTTCTTAATATTTTCAATACTGTTTGGATTCTGAGTGGAATCCTCCTTAGAGACTATTAATACTAGGAACAGGAGGTGCAGGTGAGTTGGTTTCACGTTGGGTGATCTATCTTGTGTCGTCTTTCACTTATATGGGGGACATTGAATTCCTGCAACCTTTGAGGCAGGGAACACTCTTTCTTAGTCTAAATACTGGAATGTCTCCTGAGTCCATCTTTCCAAAGTCCCAATTGCTGAGATTTGGTCTTGTCCCCTTCCCTGTGGTGTCACCCTGATTTTTGCTTTGAGGATATTCACCATGTGCCTAGCAGAGGACAGTCACACTGAACATTTTAAAAAGAGCATTATAAAATCTAAGAATGTCTTCAACATCTCAAAATCTCATAGAAAGGAGAAAAGGATAATATGTATAAAGTGATAGCACAATATGTCATGAAATTTGATTTCCTGGTAGTAATGTCTGTAGGTATACCAAGAATGTGGAAAATACTGCTGGAGTGAAAAGGGAAAATTTCTTTGTGATTTTCTAGTGATTTTCATTTAAAGCTGTATATATTGTAAGTGCTGCATCAGGACACTAGAAAAAGAGGATGTTCCAGGTAAAAAAAAATAAAATACGCCAAGGAATAAATGAGCAAGAATTGTTCAGTGTAAGCTGAGAATATTGGCATGATTAAAGAAGGTTGAACACTAGGGAATAGTTAGTGTAAGGCGTTAGATAAAACTGAGCAGAGGCATTTAGAATTAGCTAATAGGGGGAAATCAAAGTTTTCTGAGCAAAAGACTGTCATCATAACCACAGTAATCAAGGGAAGAAGAAGATGTTCTCACAGCGCAAGCCCCAGCACTACCCCCGACTGATGATTGCAGCTTGCTGAATCTCCCACAGGCACCAAACTGAGATTAGAAAAGGAGGACAATAGAGTCATACTGAGAAAGCAAGGGAAAAACAGACAATTTATTGAAGGACAGTAAGTGGTGAATTAAGACAAATGGGGCCAAGAGGAGATTCAAGAAAGAGCTGAGATACCCATTGATGTCCCAAATTGTACTCACTTGCACATTACTGCCCACTTTGGCCCTTGATGTGTTTCTTAGATTTTTAAAAATAATATGAGGGTTTAAAAACAATACCAATTAGTCATAGCACTAAGAATTAAAAGGGATGTGGCTGGAGAAACCTACATCTCCTGGATTTCACATCATTTCCTAATTTAATACTTGCACACCTGATAAATATGTATTGTAATGTCATTACGACTGATAAAAAGGTTGAGGCTCAGAAAATTTGATTGATTCAGCAAAGATAACACAGAAAGTGACAAAGCCTGGAATTGAATTAAATCTATGTTTCCAAGCCCCTGCTTCTTTCCTTATGCTGGCATGTCATTATCTCTTTGTCACTTTTCTGTCCAGTCTCTTTTCTACCTATAGGAAATACATTCTTTGTGTGTCAAAAATAGCATTTAGCTATGAAGGAGACAATAGTTTCTTTCTACCTTGACTTGGTCAAACAAAACTAAAATGGTGTCCTCATCTATGAGAGTCAAGCTAATAGTTTTTTATTAACCTGAACATTTCAGACATATACTTGTCATTGACATGTTCTTATTATAAACTTATTTTTAAATACGTTGTTAAATGATTAAAGATACTTCTGTGCTTATGAAGGGCTTGAGTATACAGATGGCCCTGTGTTCTCAAAATAACATATACAAATATAACAAAGATTGCATGACTCAAAACAAGATAATCACATATACAGCTTTCATCACAACCAATGTTTCCCTCACCAGAAATTTGGAGGATGATTATGAACCATTGGTATTTATTACCATATTATCTGGAAAGAATATAGAAGAAACAAATTGGAGAATATAAAAGGCTCTAGAGAATATAGACGACTTGAGCAAAACACATCATAAATTACTCTTCAATTCAGATAGTCTATAAGAATTTAATGTTATTATATGCCTAGTAAAGTTATTAGACTAAAAAATAATAATAGAAAGTTAAAGATAATGATCAGAGAATCTAGAGGAGTGTGTTGAGAGCATGGTAACATAAGTGAGAAAACACTTCAGTAGGAAAGAGAACACAGGAGTGAGGGAACGTGTCATAACTGCTACTTCCTCGTGTTACCAGGTGGCTACATTGTGTTTAGAACACTAAGGCAGTCACTGTGGCATCAGTATGAAATCAATGGAAAGTCTGATGATATACAGGGCATATTTCTTTCAACATCCATATATTTTTTCAAAACTTGAAAATTCTGTGGTGACTCATAAGTGCTGCATTTCCTATGATCCTCAACTTGAACATCATAACTATAGAAGTATTATAGCCTCTAATGCTCTATTTCTCCTGATCCTTCCTTTACAAATGTCAGTGCTAAATTTATATTCATCATTATATTAATGTTATAAAAAAACACAGATCTTCAGAATGATGGAAATGTGAAAGACATTTTTTCCACAACAATATAGAACACTCTCTGTGTGTCCCTAAACTTCCTTCGGATTCTGGGCTCAGGGTCAACCTTAAATCCCAACTCATCACTCACAACTGTGTAACCTCTAACAGGTTCCTTAATTCACATGTGCCTCAGCTTCCTTATGTAAAACACGGGCTACTTGTTTTGCAATTCATAGTGGTATTTGAAGATCAAAATTAATATATTTTAGTGTTTTAGTACAATGTCTGCAAAAGTGTAAATGTTATACAAGTGTACTATCATCATGATAATTTTAACTATCATTATTTCAGATTTCCTTCAACAACAATCCTGTTAACTGAAGGAAATCAGAGTGCTGGAGCCACATTCACCCTCTTGCACTTCTCAGAACATCCAGGCCTCCAGGTGCCCCTGTTCCTGGTATTCTTGACCATTTACACAGTCACTGTGGTGGGGAACCTGGGCATGATCGTGACCATCAGGATCAATCCTAAACTCCACACCCTCAAGTATTTTTTTCTCAGCCCCTTGTCCTTTGTTGATTTCTGTTATTCCACTACAATTACACCCAAACTGTTGGAGAACTTGGTTGTGGAAGACAGAAACATCTCTTTCATAGGATGCATCATGTGATTCTTCTTGACTTGTGTACTTGCAGTGGCAGAAACATTCATGGTGGCAGTGATGGCCTATGACCTACTTGTGGAAGTTTGTAACCCTCTGCTCTACACAGGAGTAATGTCCCAAAAGCTCTGTGCCTCATTAGTGGCCAGGCCCTACAGATGGGGTTTAGTCTCTTCCCTGACACCCACATATTTTCTCCTGGCATTATCCTTCCATGGATCTAACATCATAAATAATTTTGTCTGTGAGCACTCAGTCATCGTCGCTGTCTCTTGCTCTGACCCCTACATCAGCCAAGTGCTTCATTTTGTCATTGCCACATTCAGTGAGGTGAGCAGCCTGGTAATCATCCCCACCACCTATATTTTCATTTTTCTCACTGTCATACAATTACCTTCTGCTGGTGGATGCCAAAAAGCCTTCTCCACTTGTACCTCCCACCTGACCACCATCACCATTTTCCATGGGACTACCCTGTTCCTTTATTGTGTACTCAACTCCAAAAACTCATGGCTCAGAGTCAAAGTAGGATCTGTATTTTATTCAGTGGCAATTCCCATGCTGAATCCTCTGATCTGTAGCCTCAGGAACAAAATGTGAAGGAGAGTGTCAGGAAATTGAAAAACCACTCAAAACAATTTTGTTGAACATTTGTGTTTCCAAGAGGAATTTGATTTATTATATTCAGGATTGTTCGGTGCTTCTAGCAGAGATGATGATTCAAATTATTTAGTCGATTTACCAGCTTTTTAAATCTATTGTAATAAACTAGTTATTTGATCATTTGATTTCTATTCACTTCAATGTTCAGTAAAATAGCTGTGAACAATATGTGAAGTAACACAAGTGTGGTTTGAAGTATCCCGAAAATATCCATGCCCACCAAGAAGCTCAGAATGTGATGTTATTTGGAAATAAGGCTTTCGCAGATGTAATAAAAGTAAGGATCAAGATGAGGCCCTCAATCCAACAAGTGTGTCCTTGTAAGAGACAGAAAAGGACACATGGAGACACATGGAGAAGCAGCCTTGGTGAAGATGGAGGCAGAGATTGGCATTTGCTGCTACCAACAAGGGGGCTCCAGGAGCCACCAGAATCCGGAAGATGTGAGAAAGGATTCTCCTCTAGCATCTTCAGAAGGAGCGTGGTCCTGCCAGCACATTCATTTTGGGATTCTGATTTTGAGAACAATGAAGGAATAAATTTCCATTGTTTTAAGCCACCAAGTTTGTGGTAATTTACTGCAGGAAGTTTATTTAACAATAAATATCATACCATTAAATGCAAATCTGTTGATTCATATATTGGCATGGTGAATTATTAGTTTTTAAAACATTCTTCAATTCCATTAAGCAATGAGAATGTCAAAGTTACAGCAGAGTTCTGAAAAGCTGTAGCAGACTAGGGGTGTGAATGTGGAAGAACTAGCTATGAGGCACCATCTCTAACATGTGGCAAAGTTCTTTACTCCTGTCTCCCCAAGGGCCTCTTGTACTTGTATCATAGTGTAGGAAGTGATGCTAACCACGGTGATTCCAGATATATAAAAATGTTGTTTTTATATGAATTTCTGGAAGGATTACCAAAGGGATCAAAAATGAAAAATCCATAGTTATTAATCTCACATATCTCACAATCTGATGTATCAAACTCAATTATGTAAATTCTATTTACTAACACAGTGCATATCATAATACATTTCAAAAGAAGTTTATATAATCCTTGTTTTGCTTTTAAAGGTTAACTGTAGTTAATTACACATTTTACCCACATGGCATGGCTTCATCTGCCAGACAAATATGGCACAGTTACAATTGTTTTGACTGAAGCATCCTCTATAGTGATTTATTAATATTCACCCAGAGACTGACAGAGATAGAAAAAAATGTTCTGTTTATCTCTTGCTGATCACCATTTGTATCACACAATATTCCCCAGGATATGCACTGCACAGATACCCGATACTGTTGTTCCACATCTTCAGAGCAAGTGTGTTGATCTCAAATAAGACTTTTAACTTCACCTTGCACTGTAAAAGTATACACAAAACCTTGTCTTATATGTAAGTAGGCAATTACAAAACATAAACAGATATTTTACTTTTAATTTTTCTTAGATATAAAACAGAGATTCCATATAACTTTACCATAATATTCTGACCAATTGCTAATATACTCTATGGCACATTTTCCAGATAATGCTACCACCAGGGAGGGTTGTATGCATGTTTCTCTCTCTTTCTGTATGTGTGTGTGTGTGTGTGTGTGTGTGTGTGTGTGTGTGGTGTTGTGCTATTAAAAGATGCAAAATATATACATTCCCTCTCCCAACAGACTTATAATAAAGTAAGCATTGTCAATCATTACTCTTCAGAGTGAATTGTTTCATTACATACTTTGTGGTACAGTGGCTGGTATATGGAGAAAGGGTATATTCTCTTTGGACTTGGCTTTCTGAATAAAAGAGGAAAGAAGATGATAAATGACAACATGGGAAAAATAGAAAAAAATATTTGAGTATGTTCATTTCTTTATTTTTAATTTAGTGATATATCTTATCAAGTCACAAGAGTTTCCATCAAACCAAAGGTAATCAAAACCAGAGATTTTCAAACTTTATTATTCATGCAGATCATCTAGGGGTGTTATAAAATGCAGATTTGGGTGCAGGGGGGCCAAGATTCTGCATTCAAACACACTTCCATGTGATGTTAGTATTACCAGACATTGCAGGAGACTCTGAGTAGAAAGAATCTAAACACACATACTTTTATTTTTGATAAAATTCAGCCAGTGTAGACTCATGTCTAATTGTGTATGGAGTCATTAGGGAGCCTGTAAAGTGAACTCCTTATTTCTCCTTTCTTCCATTAGCAACAATTTGAATAATGATGAAAATTTAATTATGAAATTTTAATAATTGCACAAACTTTATAACAAGCACAGTTTTTTAAAAACATGAAACATTTAAATGAGAGAAATAAAATTTTCATAATCCTTGTGGTCTTAGTATATTCTGCATTTTTCAATTTCTTTGAATTGTTTAAACCCAAGCGAAGTTTCCACAAGAGTGAGCCAGGTGGAGAGCAGTAGGACAGGAAGTCAGAAAGGCAGGAAACACAATCAGTCAGGGCTTCATAGTACATTTTAAAAACTTTGTCTTTTACTTAGAGTGAAATGGGGAAACACTGCAGGGTTTTAGAAGAGTGATATGATCTGATTTAAATTTTAAAAGAAAAACTCTGGCTGATGTTGAGAACAAACCCTGAGAGAAGAGAAAAGGTAGAAACTGGAAACCTGTTTAGGGGCCTATATAATGTACAAAAGATGATAATTTCTGCTGCTCTTTCTGCTTAAACCATGTGCAATTCTTCAAAAAAAAATCTGATTCTTGGCAGTGCTGATCTATAACCATTTCCTTGATGTTTGTAAGCCTCTGCTTTACATGGTTCCCATGTTGCAGAAGCTGAGTTCCACCCTTTTGGCTGGGAGCTAAACCTGGGCATAGTCTGTAACCCGATACTCATTCTCTCATGGTATTGCCTATTGTCAGTCAAACAGTTAATATATTTTTTAAAATATTTTGTTTCCCTTTTGGGCCTGTTCACTTCATCCAGATAGTGGGGATTTTTTTCCACTTTAGGGAATTTTAATAAACTAAGAAAGGTCATAGTGATCATTTCCTGGCTTTCATTTTCATCACTGTCCTAAAGTTAGTTACATCTGTGGACATAAAAGAGTCCTCTCCACATGTGAATTCCACCTCACCAACATCTTTTCTCTCTACAATGTGCCCAACTCAAAAAAAAAACCTCATGAATAACTGTTCAAGTAGGGTCTGTGTTGTATACTGTGCCCATTCCCATGCTGAACTCACTGACTTACAGCTTAAGTTATGAAAATATGAAAGAACCTGTGAGGAAGTTAATAGGCTCCAAAGTATTTTAGCAATCTTAATAAATATATTCCTTTGGAATAATTTGTGTCTATTCAAATGTCACCTTCCCAGAGAATCTTCCCCTGAACACCTAATATAATGAGAGAGTCACTCCTCAGCCCCCTCTGATTGTTTTTCATAGCAATAGATATTTTAAATACATGCAATAGTTTATTTGTCTGTTGTTTCTCCCAGTAGAATATAAAGTTTGAGAGGGCAGAAATTTCTCATATTATCCTTGTATCTTATATCTATAATGCTTAGGAAAGTGCCGAGAAACACATCAGTTCTTCAGTGATACTTACTGGATGAGTAAAAGAAGGAAGGAAATAAAAAGTTCAGACTAATTGATAATATTTACTACCATGTCCTATTTACCTAGGTGAGACATCAGGTGATGAAACCTCAGTGAATACAGTCCTCCGGGATTGCAGGTTCAGATACTGGGTGCAGACCTACACCACTCATTAGCCATGCTGTGGTGGCAACCACATACAAAATAAAGGAAGATTGGCACAGATGTTAGCTTGGGGCAAATCATCCTCAGCAAAAAATGAATAAACAAAGGATCAAGTGGGATTCATTCCAGGGATGCAGGGGTGGTTCGACATCTGCAAATCAATCAATGTGACACACCACATTAATAAAATGAAGAATAAAAATCACATGATCATCTCAATAGATGCAGAGAAAGCATTTGACTTGATACAGCATCCATTTATGATAAAAACTCTGAATAAAATGGGTATAGAAGGAAAGTACCTCAATGTAGTAAAGGCCATATATGACAAACCCACAGCTAATATCCTCAGTGGTGAAAAACTGAAAGCTATTCTTCTAAGAACAGGAATCAGACAAGGATGCCCACTTTCATCACTCCTATTAACATAGTATTTGAAGTCCTAGCCAGAGCAATCAGGCAAGAAAAAGAAGTAAAAGTGATCCAAATTGGAAAGGAAGAAGGGAAACTGTCACTATTTGTTGATGACATTATTTTATATATAGAAAACCCCAAAGAATCCACCAAGAAACTTCTAGAAATAATAAATGAATATGGTAAACTTTCAGGATACAAAATCAACATGCAAAAATCAGTTGCATTTCTATACCCTAACAATGAAGTAGTAGAAAGAGAAAATAAGAATACAATCCCATGTACAATTGCAACAAAAATCATAAAATACCCTTGGAATAAACTTAACCAAAGATGTGAAAGATCTGTACACTGAAAACTAGAAAACATTGTTGAAAGAAATTGAAGAAGACACAAAGAAATGGAAAGATATTCCATGCTCTTGGATTGGAAGAATTAACATAGTTAAAAGGTCCATACTTCCTAAAGCAATCTATAGATTCAACACAATTCCTATCAAACCTCCAACAACTATTTTCACAGAAATAGAATAAAGAATCCTAAAATGTATATGGAACAACAAAAGACCCTGAATAGCTAAGGGAATACTGAGAAAAAAGAACAATGCTGGAGGAATCACAATCCCTGATTTCAAAATATACTACAAAGCTATAGTAACCAAAATAGCATAGCACTGGCACAAAAGCAGACACACAGATCAATGACATAGAATTGAGAGCCCAGAAATAACCCCATACATCTATGGACAGCTAATTTTCGACAAGGGAGCCAAGAACATACAACAGAGAAAGGAAAGTCTCTTCAACAAATGGTGTTGGGAAAACTGGACAGCCACATGCAAAAAAATGAAAGTAGACCATTATCTTACACCATACAAAACATTAACTCAAAATGGATTAAAGATTTGAATGTAAGACTTGAAACCGTGAAACTTATAGAAGAAAACGTAGGGAGTATGCTCTTCATCACTGGTCTTAGCAACATATTTTCAAGTACCATGTCTGACTTTGCAAGGGAAACAGTAGAAAACATAAACAAATGGGACTGCCTCAAACTAAAAAGCTGCTGCACAGCAAAGGAAACCATCAACAAAGTGATAAGACAACCTAACAATTGGGAGAAGATATTTGCAAATAATTTATCTGATAAGGGGTTAATCTCCAAAATATATAAAGAACTCATACATTGCAACAACAGCAAAAAAACTAACAACCCAATTTAAAAATGGGCAAAAAGCCTGAATAGACATTTCTCCAAAGAAGACCCACAGATGGCCAACAGGCACGTGAAAAGACGCTCAACATGATTATCTGTCAGGGAAATGCAAATCAAAACTATAAGATATCACCCCATGCCCTTCAGAATGGCTAGAATTAACAAGACAGGAAACAACAAGTGTTGGAGAGGATGTGGAGAGAAGGGACCTCTCATACACTGCTGGTGGGAGAGCAAACTGGTGCAGCCACTATGGAAAACAGTCTGGAGATTCCTCAAAAAACTAAGAATAGAACTAGCATATGACCCAGATATTCCACTGCTGGGTATTTATCCAAAGAGCATGAAAACACCAATACATAAAGATACATGCACCCCTGTGTTCATTACAGCATTGTTCACAATAGCCAAGACTTGGAAGCAACCTAAGTGCCCATCAAGGAACAAATGGATAAAGAAGGTGTGGTATATATACACAATGGAATACTACTCAGCCATAAGAAACTATGAAATCCAGCCATTTGTGACAACACGGATGAACATTGAGGGTATTATGCTAAGTGAAATAAGCTAAAGGGAGAAAGTAAAAAACTGTGTGATCTTGCCTATAAGTAGAAGACAAAAACAACAATAAACAAACACATAGAAACAGAGATTGGATTGGTGGTAACCAGAAGGGAAGTGGGGAGGGAGGAGGGCAAAAGGGATGATTAGGCACATGTTTGTGGTGATGGCTTGTAATTAGTATTTGGGTGGTGACCATGATGTTGTCTATGCAGAAGTAGAAGTATAATGATGTACACCTGAAATGTATACAATGTTATCAACCAATGTTACTGCAGTAAAAAAGAAATTAAAAATAGGCAAATATTCATTTTCTTCAACTCAGTCTCTCAGTACTTGAAAGTTGAAAGTGTAGCTTGGAGCATATTTCATATGTCTTTTGCTGAGTAAAAAACACCCCAGAACTTAGTGGCCAAAAATAATTTATTTCTTACCATTCTGTGGGCTGACTGCATGATTCTTCTGCCAGTCTCACATGGGCTCATCACGTGGCTTCAATCATTTGGGAGCTCTGCTGGGGCTAAAACTTCCAAAATGATGTGACTCTTTTGTCAGGTGACCTGGTGCTGGCTGTTGGCTGGAGTGCCTCAGTATTCTCCCTCAGAGTCTCATTCGCTGGTAGGTTACACTGGCTTCCTCATGTGGTGATCTCAGAACAGTGTTTGAAGAAACTGGAAGCAGTAGCTGTAGGGCATCTTGGTGCCTCTACCCCAGAATCTATTTTACATCATTCCCACTACATTCTCTTGGTCAAAAACCAATTCCAGCTCAATGGATCCATCACTGAATTCCTTAGTGGGAGCATCACACCTCTAAACTACTAGAGCTCATAGTTTCACTTACAGAAAGCAGAGATTTAGCTGGTGGTGATTAAGGATAATAGGTAGAAGATCCACTCCTATTTCCACCCTGGACCCATAAATTCTGGGTCCCATTAATTATTGGACAAACAGCAATGTATACTGGTTTCACATTTAGAGCATATAACACAGTCTGGAGGTGCTTATTCCACTCCTCTAAAGTATTGTCAACAGAGCTTTTCTGATAATTGAGTTTTTAAAAGCCTATTCCAATGTTCCAGGCACACTTTTTGAATTTCTGAGTACTAGATGAATTTTCTTTCATCATTATATTTCAAGAGCATCCCAAGGCAGAATTGTAGGGCTGCAAATGTCCACTTTTGTGAGGTGCCAGCCTATCACTCAGAATCATCTGAAAATAAAACCCCAACGCTTTTTTCCATATCCATGTTGTCATAGGGAATATCTTATGAAGCTACAAGTTCAGGCTGTGAAAGAGAAATCAACTCAACAACAGTATGGATCATGGACATCTGGACCTCTTGCACAGGAACAGGGGTGCTGTTGACTGCTGTGCATGCCTAATGTTATGGATTGGTGAGATAGACAACAGGCAGTTCATGATGGAAAGTGTAGGCTGCATAGTAACTTAGTAGCCTATTATCAATAATTCAGTCTCTTTTAGGGTCCATTAAAAAGTCAGAAGCTGTTTCTCAAAAGGTGAACAGTTATCTGCAGAGGAAGTTATTGCTCTGCTTTAAAATCCTACAGGTCTAATCTATAATTCACTTTAGTGGTTTATCCAAAGTTCGGTACAAACCTTATCTGCAAATACACTCAATGACAATCCCATATGCTGGGTCACATGACCCAAATAGCACAGCAGCTTGCATGGCAGAATGGACTTAAGAGTTTTCTCTTGTTTTGCGATCCACTCAAAATGGACAATCCTTTGGATAACTTCATAAATGGGTTGGAATCACTTGCCTAAAATTGGCATACACTGCCCTCAAAATCAAGGGGGCCTCTGAATTTTATTGTAGATGAGGCAGGATTTGAGAAATACTGCCTTACTTTAGTTTTATTTTAGTTTTGTTAATTCCAGGGGGCATTTTAATTATGTGCAAACAAGGTCTGGTAGTCATTTTCAAGATGCAATCTTTCTGTGTAATTTCAAGGAAATTCCATGCATTCAAAATGGTACAAGGGACATGGCATTGTCGTAATTACTTGTTTTGATGCTTGTGAGGAATGAGTTGCCAGTGATTCTCCAGAGTCTGAGTCCCCAGGGCTACAGAGTTGAATCTAAGAGCCTTGGGGCCCCAGTTATACTCAGCTTACAGAGAAACAGGAGGGTGGTGGCCTGTTCATCTGTAGCAGGTAAGTTTATTCAAGTTTTCTATGAAACAGTTAAAATATTGTTTTCTTGATATGGTAGCGGGGATCTTCTTTTATTTTTCTATTTATGTTTTTACTATAAATGCTATTCAATTCTGAGTCCAATAATATTAAAGAAAGAAGTCAATGCTCATGGAAATATTTGACTTCAAGTCCATTAACAACCATTTCATGAAGAATAGAATAAGCTTTCCACCTGGAAATGAATATTTATCCATATCTCTTTATATGCACTTTGAATGGTATATAACCTTTCACAAGAATGAAAATTAGTTCGGAGAGAGTTCTTACCTGGTAAATCTTGAGACCCTTAAGAGATAGCTATACAATATCTAGCCTGTAATAGAAGTTAACCCTTAGACTATAAACCCTAATAAAGTGCACACTACACTCAGAGGTCAAAAGGAGCTATTGTCCTTCTCAACCCCTCAGCAGCTAAGCCATTCAATGAGAGACATAGCCTTTACCAAACAAAAGGGTAAAATTGGATTGATATATTCTTTTCCTAGATTTCTCTTTATTCTATTCTACTTTATTCTTAGAATAAAACCATATTCTCTTGAAGATTTTAGTTGATTTGTGTGTACAGGCACAATACAGTAGCAATATATGTTGCTCTTTGAGGCAAACATTTCACGTTTTTCACAGACTCCTTGACTAGTTTAAACATTTGTGTATAAATGTTTCCTATCAGTTATGTGCATGTTATGCTACTAGCTAATGTGTGGATGTGCACACTACAGTATGATAAGTATTTCTTATGGAAACACAAATTGCAATGGAAATGCAAAGATGTTTCAGAAACTCAGATTGGTTTGGTATATCCAGAGCAGTTATCTGCATGAGTCATGTTCTATAGAGAGGAAACTAGGGCCAACAACTCCTCATTTTTTGTTTTGGTCTACCCTAGAAAGTCGTGACCTGCTTGTCACTCGCCTCCACAAATCTTCTCTTTGCAGAAATAACTCTACATTGATGCTTCACCAAGAGATTGAGTGTTATTCTTATCCAAATTCTCC
Organism: Tapirus indicus; assembly: GCA_031878705.1. Taxonomy (NCBI): domain Eukaryota; kingdom Metazoa; phylum Chordata; class Mammalia; order Perissodactyla; family Tapiridae; genus Tapirus; species Tapirus indicus. The sequence goes on along the minus strand of CM062925.1, from coordinate 93,920,242 downwards.
TCTACCTGACTTAATCATTAAGAATTGTGCTCATATTATATGAAATAACCAGATATCTTAAATATAAAGGATTATATCACCTGTTTGGCACTGTATTAAAAAGATAAGTAGAAAATGCATTTTTGATACCTTAAAATGGTGGGAAACAGAAAAAAGTATTACCTTCCATTTTTAAGCTTTTTACTCAACTATAAATACAGGAAAATCCACATTATCATGCATGTACAGCTCATGAATTGTCACAAACTGAGCAATATCAAGTAGCAACCAGATTAGGAGTCACAAATTACCATGACACGAGAAGTCCTCCTCACACCTCTTTATAACCACTACCTTCCAAAGTTAATCACCATCTTCATCTCTAAAAGGGATTAAATTTAACTATTTTTGTATTTTGCATATTGTACTTTTACTTGTGTTTTCTCATTATGTTTATGAGATTCATTCCTCATGTTTTATCTAGGTTCTGATTGTTTTCATTGATCTATAGCATCTCAAAAATGTGACAACTGATCCATTCTCTTGTTGCTAGATATTTAAGTGTTTTCCCATTTAGGACTATTAAAAGTAACACTGCTCTGAACATTTTCTTAAATATATCTTCTATTGATATGTGCTTTTTGCAAAGATGTACCTAATCCCTAGGGTGTGAAAAAATTAAAACTAAAACCATGAGAAAGAGCTGGCAAACGCATTAGCATTTGATTTGAAGCAGTGATTCATATATATTGCTGGTATACAGAGATGAATTAGCCACAGCATTATTGAATTGATTAGGTTTCCTGCATACTCCTTTTCACCTCCTGGCCTATGTATCCCTCTCCCAGGAATGCTCTCATCCCAACACATGCCTATTCACACTGATGATTCCTATTCACCCTTTGTGCCCCACTTTTAATGTCTTTTCATCTAGGAAGAATTTCTGACCCTCCAGGCCTTGTTGTGTGTCCCTCAAACATGCTTTATAGCACCCTGTGCTTCTACTATCTTTCCACTTTGTAACACTGTGCTATGATTCTCTGCTGTCTTCTGGGAGTCTCTCAACAGATCTTAAGCTCTGTGAAGGCATAACCTGCTGTCTCTTTATTCATCACCCCAGCAGCTATCTATGTGCCTGATATATTATCTGGGCTCAAAATGATTGTTGATTACTAAGTGAAGGGTGAAATGAATGAATGGAATATATTTATCCTGAAATCTCTTTGTGTGTAGATGGCCTATGTATTTTTAAAAACAACTTCTCATAATGAAACATTGCCAAAAAAGTAAATTGATTGAAAGAAAAATATAACATAAACAGCCAACATTCATAAGATGATGAAACCTTCTGAGAGCAAGGGTGTATCAAGGTGAACTATTTACTCATACAATGAGAATCTGTTTCAATTTCTTTCTCATTCCTCAGTTTAAGCAGGAGAGAGAAAAATTCTGGCTTCCCTAAGATATTTCCCTAGAATTCTCCCCTGAGTCTGAATCAGTAAAGGTAGGAAAAAAGTCTCTTGTCTCCAGTACTAATTTTTTCTTCTACGTTTTATTGACTTTATTGATTTTTTCATACATTTCTTCATTCATTAAATACTTATTGTGTATCAAACATTTTCCTGCTTGTAGAAACTATTGTTAGCAAGCAGACAAGATTTTATGGAGTATGACTGTTTATTTAATAAATAGAAACTCCTGTCTGATGTTAAAATATTTTTTGAGTCATCACACTTTCTGACGGGTTATCAGCCCAAGATGCTGCCATGAACAATACCAAATGATTCTGAAGTCTAGAAGTATGTGGAAACACGATGTAACCTTTGTTACTTACTTCACAGAGGTTCTAAGATGCATAACTTTTATAACTCTAAAGTATTCAGATATTAAAATGTTGCAGGCAACATATTACCATCAATTATGATATACAAAATGAGCAGAGTTATTAATGTTAAACTATTAGAATTTAGTGATGATAGATCATGAACTAATATATATATATAGTTTGCCCAACACAGTCCCTGGCTCAATAAATTGTAATAAGTATAATTACCTTACTTTTCTATGATCATTACCTGGAAGTAATTATGGCAATTAAGAACATGATCTGGGAAATTATCTAGATTTTAGTTGCTGGCTCTTCCATATATATGTTTTATGACTTTCCCTTTCTGTCAGTTTCCTCACATGTAAAATAGAGATAATAGCAGTGCCTACCTCTTTGGATTGTTATAGAGATTATGGCTCAATACCAATATATTTTATTATTTCTTAGGTCTTTATTAGAAGAAAAGACTATGAGTCCATACACACGGATAAACTAATAAAACTCAGTCCCAATTTGGTAGATTTTTCTACATATGCAAAAAGTATGCCTTGGTTGGGCATTCTTATTTTCAGGCACCTTTTTCTACTCTTCTCGATGAAGAATCTATCCTTCTTAGCAATAATTTTTTTTGTATCCCATAATGTTTCTTGCTGAGATCATCCACAATGTCCTTTTGACCATAACCTCGGTTGAATCAATGTTGTTCTCTGGACACATTTATTTCACAGGAAATAGCTCTCTTACTACACAGTTTCCTAATGGCATTTTTCATCTGGTCATTTCTCAAGGTATAGATTAAATGATTTAACATGGGGGTTCTCATAGTATAGAATACAACAGCTTTGCCAATTGATAAAGTAGCTGCAGGTCTCATGTACATAAATATGCAGGGCACAAAGAATAAGACCACCACTGTGATGTGGGAGACACAGGTGGAGAGGGCTTTGCACCTTGCCTCCAAGCTGTAGGTCCTTAGGAAGTGTAGGATGGCCACATAGGAGACCATCAAGAGCAGGAAGTTCAACATGCAGATTAATCCACTGTTGGCAGCAATGAAGAGCCCTAGCATGTGGGTATCAGTGCAGGCAAGATTGAACGAATGATTCAGATCACACATAAAGTGATCTATGACATTAGGGCCACAGAAGGGTAATAGAAAGATGAGGGTCCATATGGTTGCATGGAGAAAACCTCCCACCCACACCACTCCTACTAGCAGGACACACACCCTCCAGGTCATGATGGTTGTATAGTGCAAGGGCTTGCAGATGGCCTCATAGTGGTCATAGGCCATCACAGTGAGTAAGATGACCTCAGCAGCTCCAAAGAAATGTTCCCCAAAGATTTGGGTCATAGACCAATTGAGTAGAATGATCTTCCTTTTGTGGAGTGGATCCATGATCAGTTTAGGAGTATTGACAGAGGAATAGCAGGCATCAATAAAGGAGAGATAGATCAGGAAAAAGTACATGGGGGATCCCAATAATGGGCTGGTAGTGATGGTGACCACGATGAGCACATTTCCCAGCACAGAAATTATGTAAATGACAAAAAACACAACAAATATGATTTTCTGCATCTTCGTATTCTCTGTGAGCCCCAGCAGAACAGATTCTGTCACTTTGTTCATATTCTCCATATATTTTATATTGTGTTAATTACATTACCTGAAATAAAATAAATTTTTATTAACACAACCTTAAATTCATTAAACTTATCCATAGTAATAAACATTAAATTTGTGAATTCTATTGAGTTGTAAATTCTTATGAAGTTTTTTTCAAGATAGAAAAAAAGGTCCTGAGTTCTTGAAATATATTCAAATTGCCTCCCTGATGAAGATTCTGTTAAGAGTATAGATGTGAGGATCTTTGTAAATGTGTAGGAGACCAGGTGTGCACACTTAATCATCTGAGATGACTAAGAAGTTAAAGTTAAGTGGTAGAGTGCAGAATGGCACCCTGAAGCAGGAAAAGGGAAGTAGAACATGGATGTAAAGAATATGAATGCAAGCTAAGGGATTTTCCCTTTATCCTTAGGAAATGAGGAACCATGGAAGGTAGCTGAGAATATAAGCGGAAGGATGAAAAGGAATTTGAGGAAGGGGGAATCATGGATATTTTCTAGTAAAGATCTTTGTGTGTCTCGGATGAAGGGGGCTGAGGTTCAGTAGGGGATGGAAGCCAGACACAGGAGCCCCAGTTAGGAGATTATTTATAATAGTTGAATGAGCAGTAACAGAACATTGGTGATGGGAATGTAAAGAAAGTATACAGGAGCTACTATAAAAGAATTCATATGCTTGTTAACTAAATCTAATAACTTTACATTAGCTAATGATATACACTTTTTAATGACTGATTGCTATGTACATTACACATGAGCAAGTGCTTTGCACAGCTGACCCCGTTTAGTACTGATAACAACCTGTGGGGTTGGTGTTATATCATCAGTTTCGCAGACCAGGAAACGATCTCAGAGACTTATGTTGAGATTAGTTATAATGATGATAATATTAATAAAACTGAACACTTAGTGTGCTCTAAGTGCTTTTGAAGACATTTGCTGATTTACTCCCCACTACAGTCCTTATAAGATGATTACCATTATCATTTTTATGCTTATTTCACACATTAGAAAACAGAAACATAGGGAAGTTAAGGATCCTGCTCAAGATCAAGCAGCTAATAAAGGGCAGGGCCAAGACCAGGTTAACATGTTCCCCTTCAAATTCTGAGTCCATGCCCTATATTGTTGTAATTAACTAGTAATCTCCTTTATATATGATGACAATAATTATAATTACAGTAATACCACTTTAGAGGAAGGTGTATATGAAACATTTTTATCAGCAGACACACACATGCACAGATACTCACATGTACCACACACACACATACACACACACTCACACAGACATGTCTGATCTTCCAAATATCAAGTAAAATGTGGTACTACATTCATAAAAAGTATTTTTATCTTGACTTCTCCCTCAGATACAGTTCACCCTCCTCCAATCCCCCTGGAGACATGGGCCCCCAGATTCTTCTGCAAAATGTTGATAATGACTACCGCCGTGGTTAAGTGTTTTTGTTTAAGGGTCAGAAGCATGAGACTAGAATCCCTATTTCCACTTGCAACTTTTTTTATCTGGGGTACATTTTTTGTGCCTTACATACCTGTTTCCTCATCTATAAAGTGAGAATAATAATATCCACCTCATGGGTTTTTATGAAAATTAATTAAGGAAACATATACGAACATATTCTCCACAGTGCTGTAGACACACAGAAGATTTTCATCTATTTTTGTGACTGTGTATGCACCTGGGAAACAGGAAGAATTGACATTTTGAGCAACAATACAGAGAAATATTTTACCATGCAATAAGCTCAGCAAGAATCATCTCCCCTGTTACTTTTAAAGAAGCCACAGAGACTCATCTTATCTCTAGCAGTGGACCCCAGGAAGGGTGCTCCATGTTCATGCTCAGACTAAGTAGCTGATGGTTTATGCCATTTACTATTCATATTTACGTCTTCTCTCTGTGTGAAGTGTATTTAAATTTTGTTTTCATCTTCATTAGTCTTGATTATTGAAGGAGATATATCATGGCAAAAGAAGGGTGCCTGGTGTCAGAAAGCTGGATCCAATTATCTGCTTAATTTCTATAAACCTCAAAATTTTAATCTGTCATATTGGGTGAATGACATTTACCAACTATCTTTTGAAGAATGTATTGAGGATAAAATGCTCTGTTGCTATATTTGAAAAGCATTGAAATATAATGATTACTATAGGTGGAAAATAATCTTTAACAAGTGTGGGCACTATTGAAAAACTTATAATCTTGGATGATTTTAATGATTTTTGGAGGTGTTCAAAACAATTCCATATTCAAATTGACCTCCTCTTGTAATAAGTAACATTCAATAGGGAAGAAAGGACATACCCAGAGAGAGACTATTCAGGTAATTCAATAGCAAATCAACAGTCAATAAGTAAGTATTTTTATAAGTCTAAATCTTTCACACAAAATCTGGGACTGAATTTAGAATGTATTCATTTGAAACACTGTGGATAAATAATCTACAGGCGGCTCTGGTCCATTGGCAAGAGGCAGAAGGTGTGAAGGTAATACAGTCAAATGTGTCATTCCATCCTTGATGAATCTTGCTATGCAGACGTAAACAACAAAAGACACTTTCGTCTTGCACTGCATAGATATTTAAAGAGGTTTCCATGAAGGTTCAGGGACCTTGTCTTGTACCTGCTACTTTCTCTCCCAGGAATTAATTATCTCCTTTGATGGATAGGCTTTGTCTTAAAAGCAGGCATTCTGAGAGATGTGTTTAAGAAACACCCATTCATGAATGGGAATTTGTTTTCCGGCCCTTGAAATCTAAACACGTGAGAATCCCCTTTCTCTCTCTGAACCTGGGTTTCTAAGAAAGGTGAATGTCATGTCAGTAGCAAAGTGGCATAATTCCACTGTGATATAGTTAACCTGTGGACACAAGTCATAAGGAGAACTTCTGTCTTCTCATCAATATTAAACCATTTCTAGAAACCTGCTCTTATTGATTGAGAGCTGAAGCAGTTAGAGCATACAATTAATGGCATCTATTTTAAAGTACTTGACTCTAAAAGTGGTTTTTCAGGTTCATCAGAAGGTTATGGAAGGAAACAGAAACTCGAGCAGGCTCCCAATTAGTTCTCCCTGGGACTATGTGTCGGTATTCCTCTTGTGGGAGACGAGGCATCAGTAAAAGCTTGAGGAGATGTCTGAGACAAAAGAGGCGAGTCCAGTTGTTCCACGTCCTTGTCACTTGGGCTCGTTACTTATTTCCCTTTTAGTCATTCTAGGAGGCATTAGTGGTAAATTATTGTGGTTTTAATTTTCTTTCCCTCATGATTAATGATGTTGAATATTTTTACATTTTCATGATGTTTTTGGCCATTTGTATATCTTCTTTGGTGAAGTTCCTGTTCAAGTCTTTTGCACAATTTAAAACAAATCCTGAGTTTCTTATTCCTAAGTTGTGTTTTACATATTCTAGACACAGGTCTTTTTGTCATATCAATGTTTTATAAATATGTGTATATTTCATAATTTTATACATAAATTTAAACATAATATATAGATTTATATATAAAAATATATATAATTTTAAGTACTTTAAAATTTCATATGTAAAATTTTCTGCTAGTCCATGGATTGCCTTTTCATTTTTAAAAATTGTGACATTTGAGGAGCAGAAGTTTTAAAATTTTGAGAGTACAATTTTTTACTTTTCTCATAATTCATGCTTCATGTGTCATATCTAATGAATACTGACATTCCGCAAAGTCCAAAAAAGTTTCTTCTAGAATTTTTACAGATTTATCTTTAACGTGTAGGTTTCTACATCTCTGACTCATTTTGAGTTAATTTTTGTATATGGTGTGAGGTACTGGTTGAAGTTCATTTTTTTCTCATATGGAGATCACATTGATCCAGCATAATTTGTTGAAAAGTCTATTCTTTACCCATTGAATTGCCTTGACATCTTTGTTAAAAAATCATATATTTAGGTCTTTCTGGATGCTCTACTATTTTTCAGTGATCTATATGTTTATCCTTATGTCAATACCACACAGCATTCATCATGGGAGCTTTATAGTCTTGGATGTAGGTAGAATAAGTACTCAAACTGTGTTCTTTTTTTGAGAGTGATTTGATTTTCCAGGTTCCTTTAAATTTGTATATAAATTTCAGAATAAGATTTTAAATTTCTCCAAGTGCCCTGTTGGGAATTTTATTGGAATTGCACTGAAATTGTAAAATTGAAATGCTATAAATATTGAGCAATTTAACCCATCAGCATGACATATCTCTCCATTTCTTTATATATTTAATTTATCTCAGAAATATTCTCTGGTTTCATATATAGGTTTTGAATATATTTTTAAAGTTTATCCTTCAAATTTCATTTTAAATAGTATTTTAATAGCATTATGTTCCTAATTTCAATTTCTAATTGTTGATATTATAGAAATACATTTGATTTTTGTATTGACATCGTATTCTGTGACCTTGCTATATTAACTGATTATTGTGTGAGATTTTTTGTACAGCACTTAATATTTTCTATCTATAATCATGCTGTATGCGTATAAATATATCTTTACAATTTTTCTTCTTTCTTCCTAATCTGTATACATTTTATTTCTTTTTCTTACCTGACTACAATGTCTACAACCTAGGGTACAAGGCAGAACAGAAATAGTGAGTGGGCAGCCTTGTCTTGTTTCTAGTCACTGAGAGAGAGCATTCACCATTAACTGTGATGGTAGTTATTGATTTTACAGAGAAGTTCTTTATCAGGTCGAGCAAGTTCCTTACATTTTTCATTTGCTAAAAGATTTTTAATATCATCTATCTAAATTGAAATTTGTCAATTTGTATACATTTATTGAAAGATCACATGACTCTTCTTTATTCTGTTAATTTAGTGAATTACACTGATTGATTTTTGAATGTTAAACCAGCCTTTTGTTCCTGGAACAAACAGCACATGATCATAGTAAATTGTTATTTTTTAAAATTGATGGTATTTTGTTTAATATCTTTGTACATATGTTCATAAGGGACATTTACCATTTTCTTTTTTATAATGTAACTTGGCATTTAGGCAATGCAAGCTTCACTTAATGAGTGGTGTAGTGTTTTCTCCTCTTTTTTTCTGAAAGAATTTGCAGAGAATCTGTGTCATTTACTTTTTAAATATTTTGTGGAATTCAAAAGTAAATTCATTGGGCCTGGAGTTGTTTTGGGGAAGGATTTAACTACAAATTTAATTTCTTTAACTGATTTAAGACTATTCAGGCTTTTTTTTCCTTTTCTCTCAGATTTTTAAATATTTTTGGAAACAATTGTTTTGTAAGTTGTAAAATTTATTGACTTTAATTTGTTCATAATATTTCTTACTATCCTGTAAATATGTAAAATCTGTAATGTTTTATGCTCTTTCATTCTTAGTATGAGTAATTTGTCTCTTTTATCTCTCCCTTTTCCTCCTTCTCCCTCCCCCTCCTCATTATTCTAGCTAATGTTCTATCAGTTTTATGGATCTTCTCAGAGAAACAGCTTTTTGTTTCATTGAGTTTTCTACTTTTTTTTTCATTTTCCATTTCACTGATTTTTTTTTCTTGTTATTACTATTTGCTGTCTTCCACTAACTTCCTCTTTTTCTCTAGTTCTATAGTTCAAAATATTTATATTTGATTTTAGACACTATTTCTTTCAGAATATTATTATAGAATATGTAATAGAATACGATTATATATATATCTCCAACCTCCAAATTGCCACCTAAGGACTTTTAGTGCTTCCTAGAAATTGAGATATGATATGAGTTCAGTTTCATTTATTTCAAAATTTTTCACTTTTTGTGATTTTTTTTAAATTGAGGTAAATTCATGTAATATAAAATTCATAGTTTTAACCAGTTAAAAATATAAAATCCACTGGCTCTTTATTCATTCATTATGTGGTGCAATCATTGCAACTATCTAATTGCAGGACATTTTCATCACCTCACACCAATTAAGCAATCATTTACCATATTCCCCTCCTCCTAGCAGCTAGAAAGCACTAATCTGCCTTCTGTTTCTACAGATTTGCTTGTTCTGGACATTTCATACACATAGAACCATACAAAATACAGTCTTTTATGTCTTCTTTCACTTAGCATGTTTTCAAGCTTCATCCTTGTGTTAGCATGCATCACCACTTCATTTCTTTTTATGGGCGAACAGCATTCTATTGTGTGGATATACTGCAGTTTGGTTATTGGCTCATTATTTGACAGAAATTTATGTTGTTTGGGCTATTGTGAATAGTGCTTCTAGGAACATTTGTATACAAGTTTGTTTGAACATCTGTTTATATCTTTTTGGTAAATATCTGGCAGAGGAATTGCCAGGTCGTATGGTAATTCTAAGTTTAATTTTTTTAGCACCTCCAACTGTTTACCCAAAGCTCTACTACATTCCCACCAACAATGTATGAGTTTTCCAATTACTCCACATCTTACCATTACCTACTAATTTTTTCTTTCTTTTTTTATTATGGCTTTCCAGTGGATATGAAGTGATATGTTATTTTCCTTTTGATTTGCATTTCCCTGATGACTACTGATGTTGAGCATATTTTCATACACTTGATAGCTATTTGTATATCTTATTTGGATAAATGTCTATTAAAATCTTTTACATATATTTATATTGGGTTATTTGTCTTTTGTTGTTGAGTTGTAAATGCTTTTCTATATATTCTCAATATATGACCCTTAGCAGATATATGATTTGAAAATATTTTCTCCCATTCTGTGGTTTGACCTTCATTTTCTTGATAGTGTCCTCTGATGCACAACAGTTTCTAATTTTGATGTAGTATTTTATCATTTTTGCTGTTGTTGTTGCTCCTGCTTTTGTTTCCATATATGAAGAAACCATTGCCCACCCTAGAGCCATGAAGGTTTCCCCCTATGTTTTCTTCTAAGCAACTCAGTCTTAACCTCCACTTCCTGCTTACACTGAGCCTAAAGTTCAGTGGGTGGTGAAATTTTAGTGTCTTCTTGGACTTTTCTAAGCACGTCCCCAGCCCTGGCCAACTGCATGGTTTTTTAGACCTGTTATACACAGGAGTTTTTCAAGGTCCTTATTTTCCCATGTATCTCCTTCTCCAGCCTGTCTCTTTCCTTATTTTTTAATCTCTGTGTTTCCTTCCTTATCTTATCTCTTGCATCAGGCAATTGTGGCCAATATATTGCCTGTAGATGATTTTGACACAAACTTCTCTGGAGACCACTCCAGTCCTGAGAAATTTCCAAGGCGGATGAAGCAAAGACAAGCCTCTGAGCCAATGTTTCAGGGAGCCACAATAAAATTAAAAACAATCATAATTCTTTGAGATCAAGGTGTGGCACCAGCAAGGTACATGAGGAATGTGGGCCACCATCCCCCTGGCTACCACCGAACTGCAAAGGGGGAAGTGGTAGGTGAGTAAATTAAAATGCCACAGTGTTCTTTTTCCAAAATTTATCATCTTTCTTCATTTAATGTTCTCCTGGTTGTTGTAGTTTCTTGGTGGGTTCAACAGTCCTGTAACTTTGCTAAAAGTTTAGCAATAATTTAAATAGCTTAACATACACCTACCATATAACCTAGACATTCCATTTTTAGGTATTTACCCAAGAATGATAAAAGCATATGTACATATAAAGACTTATACATGAATGTTAATAACAGCTTTAGTGGTAACAGCCAAAAATTATAAGAATCCAAAAGTGTACCAGTAGGTATAGAGTAAGAAAATTGTGGCTCAGCCATTCAGTAGAATACTGCACAACAAATTATGGAAGAATCTTAGTTACTTGATATTCTATTCGCTAATATTAGGGTAAATTGTCTCTATTTTAATTGCATTTCTTTATGTTTTTTGATGGCAAATGGATATGTAATTGAATTTTTCATACTAATCTTATGGTCAGACACTATGCTGCTCTAATATTTCTAATAATATATGGAAATGTTTGATTATGTTTTAAGTGAATGATCATTTCATCTGCAAGTGATGTCAGTTTTATTTCCCTTTCTGTTTCTTATGTATCAGATATTTGTCTTATTGTGTTCATTATGAAACACATTACAATGTCGAATAAAAGTGGTGATAGGAATGAAGAACTTTCTCTCTCATGATTTTAAAGAGAATGTGTCTAACTTAATCCCTTTAGAATAATGTTTTAAGTAGGGTTCTTCATAATAACACTTTTTAGTGCTAAGCAATTTCTTTTATATTATTAATATAATTTCGAGTTTTAATATTGATAAATGTTTAATATGATAAACATTTAAGTTTATCACATACCTTTTCTGCACATATTGAAATAATTATTTGCTTTTCCCTTTTTACTTCTAATTTGGTAGATATATTTATCATTTCTAATAATAAACCATTCTAGAATATCTGTGACAAAACTAACTTGGTAATGGAACATTAATTTTTATACAAAGTTAGAGTGGGTTTGATAATATTTTTTAAGACTTTTTACAGTCTCAATTCAGAGGGAAAAGTACCAGTAATTCATTGTATTTCCTTGTAACAACAGTCTTGCAAAATGAAGTAATGATAGTTTGCTTTTTATTCTTCAGTGGAAGACTTTGTATAATGGTAGGATTATTTACTTTGGAAAAATATGATGAAATAAAATAAATTCATGTGGGCTTGCTACTTCTTTTATGGAATTATTTTAATTAATTCTGTTTCTTGCTAGCTAGAAACTAGACAGGTTTTGTAATTCTTCTTGAGTAGTTCTTTGTAATAATTTTTTCTATAGACATTTATTTATCATCTACATTTTCAAAATTATTGGCATTTGATTGTTGATAATATTTTATAGTTTTCTTTTTATCTTTATATTTACCAGTAGTTATGCCACCTTTCATTAATATTGTGTGTTTTTCTATTTCCTGTTTTTGATATGAAGTGCTCAAAGTTTATCTACTTAATATGCTTTTATTGAAGATCCAACTTTTGACTTTCTTGTCTATTTTTTATTTTTCTCCATTATTTCCACTATAATTTTCCTTACATCATTTCTTTTTTAGTTCTTTACACTTTCTTTTCTTTTAAAGATAGAAAACTTTTTAGCTTTTCTTTTATTCTAATGTAAATATTAAGGTTATAATTTTCTTTGAAAGTACCACTATTCCTGTATCCTATAAGGTTGGTCAGATTAATCAAATATAATAGTTTTTAAAACTCTTGGTATGATTTAATTGTTAACACTTTAGATATTTAGCAGGTATAGTTTTAATTTCCAAATATTGTCTATTTGTGTGTATCTATATTTATATCTATATATCCACATATAGAGAATAACAGTAAACATATAATTTTAGCAATGAACACTTCACCAGTCGGCCAGCCCATAAGACTTATTTTAATCTATTGCCATGATTAAGTTTATTTCTCTTTACTTTGCCTCTGAAACCTTTCTAGTTTTTTTGCAGTTGTAAATTCAGCATGTATCATGAAAGTTTTTCCTTTTTTTGTTATTCTATATGTCCAATTAAATTCTCCTTATTCATTACTTTTCAACATATTTTCTAAAGACACCAGGAGACACTGAAACATAAATAAATTTTAAAAAGAGGGTGACTATTTATAATTAATTAGAACATTATTTCAAATTTCAGCTTTATTGTTAACTAACATTGAAAATGAGCTGAGGAAACTCCAAGTAATAGCTAAAACTTTTCAGTAGAATTATTGTGATGTATATTCTTGAGTGTCCTGTACTCTGGCTTTAAGGAAGAAGACAGATATAAAAATGTTACTGACATTTATTGGTATCTAACTTTATGCAAAACAGTAAACACACTATTTTATGTACCTTAGCACATATATTCTTCAAGTAACAGCAAAGTCAGAAGCAAAAGTTCAGTGCCAAAATGATAATATATATTTACAGCACATATGCCAGACCAAACCATAATTTCTTCAAATACAAATGGATTTTACTTGTCAGTCTTGGAAAACACGAGTCCGGGGTAGGAAATGTGCAAGATAAATGGGAGCATCTAGTAGCGCTGGAGAATAAGGAGGTTCTGAAATATGCACAAACACACACACAAAGTGATGAGGATATGCCAAATGGACACAGGAGCTAACTGAAAGAACCTCCAATGGAAAAGGTGGAAAAAACTTCAGCAATAAATTAAATAACACAGAATTGAAATATAACTCAAAGTATAAAATAAATACTCATGAATCCATGAGGGTGTCAATAATTGAATAAATCGATAATAAATAGGAGAAAATAGATAAACCCCCCATGAAAAATAAATCCAATTGATTACATAGATACTTTGCCCTCAAAGAGTTATAGAATAACTCTCTAATTCTTGAGTGTTGGCTGTACATAGTGACTTCGTTACAAAGAATACAATGTGGAATGGGGGGGAAAGAGTAACTTGGCAGAGAAGAAATATGACAAATATTACCTTAGCCAGGTGATCAAGGTTAATATCAAAAGTGATAAGTCATGTACCCACTGAATGATGTGGTGAAATGACACTACATCTGTGGTCTTTCTCCCAAAAACCCATAATCCCAGTCTAATCATGAGTAAAATAGCAGAATAACCCAAATTAAGGGCTTTTGTGCAAAATGTCTTACTAGTACTCCTCAAAACTATCAAGGTCACCAAAAAAAAAAAAAAGGAGAGAAAGTGTCACTGTCTGGAGTTGCCAAAGAAACATAACAATTAAATGTAATGTGATAACTTGGATAGGAGTCTGGAGAACGAAAAAGGTGTTAGGTAAAAAACTAAGGGATCTGAATAAAGTATGAGCTTTAGTTCAAAATAGTGTATTAACATTGATTAATTCACTGTTAACAAATGTAAGATGATAATAGGGGAAACTGAGTGTGAGGTATCTGGAAACTCTGTTATTTTCACCACTCTCCTGGGAATGTAAACCTGTTACACAATATAAAATTAATTAAAAATGAATGGTTTATTTCACTTAAAACAATGTCCTCAAAGTTCATCCCGTTTGTAGCATGTGAAATAATTTCCTTCATGTTAATGCTGAAAAGTATTCCATTGCATGTATGTATCACATTTGTTTTATCTATTGTTGTGTTGATGGACAATTGGGTTTCTTGTATGTTTTGGGTAATATGAATAATGCTATTATTAACATTAGTGTACAAATATCTCCATGAGGGCCTGCTTTCAATTCTTTTGGGTATATACCCAGAGGTGGAAATGATGCATCATATGGCAACTCTATTTTGAATTTTTTGATGAATGTCATACTGTTTTTGATTGCAGTTGCACCATTTTACATTTCCCTGAGCAGTACACAGAGTGATTAGTGATTCTGGGCATCCTGCCATGTGCCTATTGACCATTTGCATATCTACTTTGGAGAAATGTCTATTAAAGCCCTTTGCCCATTTTGAAATTGCATTGTTGTTTCTTGTTGAGTTGTAGCAGTTCTTTATATTCTGGATATTAATACCCTTACCAGATATTTATTTGCAAGTATCTCCTCCCATTTTGTGGGTTGCCTTTTCACTTTGTTGATTATGTTCTTTGATGTATAGAAATTTTTAATTTTGATATACTCAAATTTATCTATTTTTTCCTCTGTTGCCTGTACTTCTGGTATCACATTCAAGAAATCATTGCCTAATCTAATGTTCTGAATATTGTCCTCTATGTTTTCTTCTAAGTTGGTTTTTTTTTATCATTTTAGCTGTTTCATTTAGGTTTTTAACCCATTTTGAGTTAATATTTTTCTATATGGCATAAGTTGAGAATGCAAGTTCATTATTTTCCATGTAGACATCTAGATTTGCCAACAACATTTGTTGAAAAAAAACAGTCCTTTCCCTCATTGAATGGTCTTGGCACCCTATAGAAAGTCATGTGACCATACGTGTGATGGTTTATTTATGGACTCTAATCTATTCCACTCATCCGTATGCCTGTTTTCATGTCAGTACCACACTGTCTTGATTAGTGTTGCTTTACAATAAGTTTTGAATTCAGGAAGTGTGAGACCTCCAAACTTATTCTTGTTTTTCAAGATTGCTTTGGCTAGTGTCTCGAGATATTTTTTTGAATTTTAGGATGGGTTTTTCTATATCTGCAAAAAATGTTATTTGAGTTTTGATAGGGATTGTATTTAACCTGTTTCTCTTTGGGTAGTAGTATTGACATGTTAACAATCTTAAGTCTTTCAATCAATTTACAGGTGTTAGGGTTCTCCAGAGAAACAGAACCAACAGTGTGGGTGTGTGTGCATGTGTATACACATACTTATATGGAGATATTTAATGTAAGGAAGTGGCTCATACCGTTATAGAAGCTGGAAAGTGCAAAATCTGCAGAGCCCATGTCCAAGTTTGAATCCAAGGGCCAGAAACTGATGTCCCAATTTGGGTCCAAAGGCCAGAAGCTGCTATAGGATCAGAAACAGTCAGTGTGCAAGTTTGCAAGCCATCAAACAGGAAGAGCTGATGTTCCATTTGAAGACTCTCAGGCAGAATTCTCTCTACCTCAGGGGATGTCAGCATTTTCTTATTGTCAGGCCTTTGAATAATTGGATGAGGCCCACTTACATTAGTGAAGGCAATCTGCTTTACTCCATTCACCAATTCAGGTGTTAATATCATCCAGAAAAACCTCATAGATACAATCCAAAACAATGTTCAAGCTCATTCATAACCACTCTCCCTGCCACCATGACCACATTGTTTATAAGTCAATCGGATGACAGAGGCAACTGGGGAAAGAGAAAGACTGTTATACAAAAATGAGTCATCCTGTTCACTTGTTTACTAAAATCTTCCTCTACTTGTTACCCTTTCATGAATATCCACATGGGGCACAACTATCTTCATGTTTTTGCCCATCCCAAGAGTTATATTTTCTTTCCAAAATTCCCCACATAATTCCTTCCCAAATTTCCTTGTCACCAATCTGCCAATTTTGCTCCTTCCAATCTCTGACCATTCAGCCAAACCATTGGCCACAATTCATGACCTGTTATCTAATCATATGTCTGGCCATTTCTCCTTCCAAGCAAAGTGCACAACCAGGTGCACTGCTTGAAGTTCTAGCCACTGGAAGAATTTCTCTTCACCATTGTCCTTCAGGGATGTTCCAGAAAGGGGCTGTAACACTTCAGCTGTCTACTTGTAGGTGGTGCCTGCAAGTCATTGCAGAACTATCTGAAAACTAGCCTTTCTTCCTCTGTCAGCTGATCATAGGGAACTCCCCATGAGGTTGTAGATGTGTTCTGGGAGAGGAAAGGCTTTGTAGTAGTAGGAGTGGATTCCATGGGCATTTGGGCCACTTCATGAAATATTCCTTCAGGGCCTATTTGAGTGCAATCAAATGATGGAGTGCTGCTGTGCACATGCAAGTTGACCATTTCATCAGTCATACAATACCAACTTCATAACAGGAAGCTCAGGTTGCATCGTAACTTTGTGTTCCATGGTTAAGCATATAGTCTCTACTAAGGCCCAGTAGCAGGCCAAGAGATGGTTCTCAAAGGGAGAATAGTTATCTGCGGAGGATAGGAGGGCTTTCCTCTGAAATCCTAAGGGCCTGCAGTGAAGTTCACTTATAGGGTCCTTCCAAAGTCTTCAACAGCATCCCTAAGTACAATTGGATCTACTGTATTATATTTCCCAAGTGACAGAGCAGCTTGCACAGCAGCCTAGTTCTGTAACAGAACTTTCTTTTCTGGGCCCCACTCACAACTAGCAGCTTTTCAGGTCACGTGGAAAAATGGGCTAAAGTAACACACCCAAATGAAGAACATGTTGCCTCCAAACCCTGATGCCCACTAGTCATTGTGCTTCTGTTTTGGTTGTAGAAGGGGCCAGATTGAACAAGTTTCACTTCACCTTAAAAGGAAAATCTTGATACCACCCATACCACTAGAAATTCACTGAGGTAGTAGTCCCCTGAATTTTAAGTTGGATTTGTATCTTATCCTATGACACAGAAATATCTTACCAATAAGTTGACAGTAATTGCTACTTTTGCTCGTTCGGTTCAGTCAGCATAAATGCATCAAGGTAATAGATCAGTGTGGCATTTTGTGAAAGAGAAAGGCAATCAAGATCCTTATGGACAAAGTTATAATGCAGGGCTGTAGAGTTGATACACACTTGAGTCAGGACTGTGAGGGTGTATTGCTGGCCTTGCTAGCCATAAGCAAAGTGTTTCTGGTAGTCCTTGTTAACAGGTATGGAGAGAAAAAAACACTTGTCCAATCACAACCTGCATACCAGGTACCAGAGGATGTGTTAATTTACACCAGCAGTGAAATCACATCTGGTACAGTGGCTGCAAATGGAGTCTCCATCTGTTTAATCTCATGATAATTCACTGTCATTCTCCAAAATCCACCTATCTTCTGCACAGGGCAAATAGAAGTGTTGAATGTATATGTGGTGAGAATCACCCCTGCATCTTTCAAGTTCTTGATGGTGGCACTAATCTCTACAATCCCTCCAAGAATGTGGTATTGTTTTGGGTTTACTATTTTCCTAGCTAGAGACAGTACTAGTGGCTTCCACTTGGCCTTTCTTACCATAATAGCCCTCACTCCACAGGACAGAGGATAAAAGTGTGGCTTTTGCCAATTGCCAAATATGCCTATTCCAATTATACATTGTGGAACTGGGGAAATGATCACTGGGTTTGGGGACCCACTGCCCCCACTGTGAAAGAGACCTGAGCTAAAACTCCATTGACCATCTGAATATCGTAAACTCCTACTCTGCCTAGTGGATCGCAGAGATGCTTTGGGTCTCCTGGAATCAGTTTCACTTCAGAGCCTGTGTCCAGTAGTTCCTGAAAGGTCTGATTGTTTCCTTCTCTTTAATGCACAGTTACTCTGGTGAAAGGCTGTAGATCCCTTTGGGGAAGGCTGAGAGAAGGATTGAAATATAAACTTTTGTCAGTGTGCCGGGGTCCTTCCTCGAGGGTAACTGTCTTCCCCTTCATTCAATGGCTTCTGAGTCTGTAAACTGGCTCATGTCTGGAAATTGATTGATAGAGTATGACTTTCTGTTTTTCTGATTCAAGTTAGACTTTTGTTTACTTAACCTTGAACTTTTCAGGTGATGCAGATCAAGTAAGAATTGAGTAGGCTTCCTCTCTTTTTCCCTTCTAGGAACAACACGATCAACTAGCTAATGCCAAAGGGCCGCTGGAATGAAATTATTATGGTTGCTGTGTTGACTCCCCTGTACATTATGATAATCATGCCCACCTTGCCTCTGGGGGCTGAGTGCCACCACTTGGCCCCTGCTTCCTGGGATTAAATTACTCCCATTGCATTTAGGTTTCCCAGTTTAGTGACCATAGTTCCCACTATAAGTTCTGGTCCACAGAAGAAAGCAATTCACAGAGCTCTTCAAGGATGCCAGACCTCCCTTCACAAATCTATTTCTCACAATCTTCCTGGAAGGTATTTCTTCTTGACCCTCCAAGTGAGAGTGAGTAGGTCTTAAATGACAAATCCACTCTTTCCAGTCTCCATAAGCTTTGAATCCCTTTCTTTACATTAAACTAAGGCACCTCTGGCTTTTTAACTCACTCATTTTGGGCCACCTTTTGGTTCATATTCCAGTCAACAAAACAAGCAAAGCATTAGAGCTATCTTAACTCCCCAAACTGCAGCATTAAATGAAGAATCTCTGCTTAGTGAGCCCATATCAATAAATTCAGCTTGAGCCAACTTTATGTTCCTTCAACCATTATTACATACCTTAATATCCATCCCCACACATGTTGCCCAGTTTTCTGTCTATATGAATTTGACAGCTCAAAAAGTTCTTTTGGAGTGTAGTACATCAACTTCAGATTCCACTTTGTACCTCACATCAGAGGCCTGTTAAGATGTGAATTATGGAGAATCAGCATTTACTTTTATGGCAACTGCCTCGTGGGAGGCCATTACAGTTTCTGCAGGCTGTGCAGGGCTAATCCTTCAGATAGTTGGGGAGAGGCTGCTTCCACAGGGCAAGGAGAGATTTCTTCTCCAGCAAAGAAGACTGATCTCTCTGTTTCTTATTCTCAGTTTCCTCATCCATCTAGTGATCTAAGCCAGAACCTGAGTTTTATCCATGACTCCTCTCTCAAATCTTCATCGACTGTCAAGCCATTTTGCTGATAATTCCTAGATATTTCTTGGATCTTTATTTATCTCTCCATGTTAGTTTGCACACCCTAGATGCAGACCCTGATATGGAGATTTTTATGAAAGTGATTTATAATGAGAAGGAGTTGAGAGAAGCTGACTGTCTAGGGGAAATAAGACGTGGTTTCTGCTGGAGCCATGGGAGCTCTGGAGTATACATTATACTACAGAACTGGTTCCACCTTGAGGTAAGGGAACTGGTCTTTTTTACCCCTATGCCAGTCAATCATTAATCACTGGTGGGCACCGGGGTGGTGGGCATAATACTTGAGGTGAGACAGCTACATTTTCTCAGGTATGATTGCAAGAGAAGGGTGGGGCTGTGAGCTGTTAGCTGCCTAGATACACAGCAGCTTGGGCCTGGGTGTACTGGTCCAGTGAAAGGAATTTTTGCTGGAGGCAGCAGTGTCCACCACATACTGCATCCTTACTGGCATCACCGTAATTCAGGCCTCTATCGTCCCACGTCCAAATCATTATAGTAACTGCCTAACTGTTGTTCTATCAGTCTTTTCCCCTTCAATGCATTTCCCATACTCTAGCTAGAGTCGTCATTCTAAGACTCACATGTACCCGCATCGCTCACTTGTTTAAAAGACCTTTCAAAGTTTTCCCTTTATTACTTAGCAATAAGCTTTAAAACAATTACGAGACTCTTGATCTCCCCTGTTGCTGTCTCTCTGGTTTCATATCTTACTATTTAGCCTTTTAGAAATTCAGTGTTCAGAATGTTGCCTGACATACACTGGAGATTCAGTAAATAATCACTGAATGAAAGGATGAATTAATAGCCACATCCATCCTGAATTCCTTTGGTTTCCTGTATACTCTTTTTCACCTCCTGGACTTTGTTATATATTCCCTCTCCTAGGGATGCTTTCATCCCGATTTATGCCTGTTAGCTGTGCTGATTCATTTTCTTCCTTTGGGTCCCACTTTTGGTGTCTTTTTGTCTAGGAAGCCTTTCCTGATACCCCAGGTTTGTTGTGTGTCCCTTAAAAGTGCTTTCATGCCACCCAGTGCTTCCACTATCTTATCATTTGCAAAGATGTGCTGCAATTTTCTGCTCTTGTCTGGCAGTCTCTCGGTGGATCTTAAGCTCCACAAAAGCATGACCTGGTGTCCCTTTATTCACCACTGAAGCAATGTACCTAATATATTTCTTGGGCTCAAAAATGTTTGTTGATTAAGGCTTGAATGATGGAACAAATGAATGGAATAAATTTATCCTGAAATGCTTTGTGTGTAGATGTGGCTATAATTTTTAAAAAAACAGCTCTTCATAATGAAACATTACCAAAATTACACTGATCAGCAGAGAGTTATAATACAAACAGACCACATTCATAAGCTGATGAAATCTTGCTCAGAGCAGGGAGAATATTAAGGTAAACAATGTGTTCATTAGCTGATAATCTCAGTTTCAATTTCTTTCTTATTCCTCAGTATAAGCAAGAATGAAAACAAATCTTGGTTTCCCAAAGATCTAGAAAGAATTCTCATGGTCTGAAACACATAAAGGTAGAAAGAAAAATTCCCTAGTCTCCAGTACTATTCATTTGCTCTACATTTTATTGACTTTATTCACCTTTTGTTATACCTTTATTCATTCCCTCAATATTGTGAGTGCACCAGACCCTATGCTGCCTTGTAGAAACTATTGTTAGTAATCAGGAAATACTTTATAGAGGATGATTGATAATTTGATAAATAGAAATTGCCAGCTGAGAGTAAAATATTCTTTTATTTGAGTCATCACTCTTTCTGATGGGTTAGCAGCTTAATAATGGTGACATGAACAAAACAAAATGATTCTGAAGCTTACAAGGAAATTTGGAAACATAGTGTAATCTTTGTTACTTATCCCTCAGAGGCAAAATTTCCCATTGCTTTTATAGCTCTACAGTAATTACCTAGCATAGTGGCATATGAAACATTACTATCAACTATGATGTACAAAAATGAACAGAATTATTAATGAAAAATTATTAGAATTTAGTTAGAGACAATGAACTAATATATACAGTGTGCCCAGCACAGTCTGTGGCACAATAAGTAGTAACTAGTTTAATTATCTTACCTTTCTATCAATATTACCTGGCAGTGTATCAGCACTTTAGAGCATGGTCTGAGAAATCAGTTAGATTCTGACTACCGGCTCTTTAGTATATCTCTTTGGATGCCTCCCCCATCAGTCAATTTTCTCACCTATAAAGTTGGGATAGTAACAGTGCCTACATCTATGAGTTGTTATAGAGATTAGTGTTTAATACCAGTATATTTTATTATTTTTCTTTTTTGATTAGAAGGAAAGCCTACAAATCAATATATATGTGGATGAAGCTGGTAAAAGTAAGTCCCAATATGTCAGAATTTTCTAAGTATACAAATGGTTATCCTGGGTTAGGTTTTCTCTCTTTTCTTGAACCCATTTCTGCTCCCTCAATGAAGAATCTATGATTCAGGGAAGTTATCTTTTTATCCCATAAGTATTCCTTGCTGAAATCATCCAAAATGACCTTTTGTCCACTGACTCAGTTGAATCAATATCAGGCTCTGGGCACATTTATTTCTCACCTGACATAGCTTTCCTACTACACAGTTTCCTAATGGCATTTTTCATCTGGTCATTTCTCAAGGTATAGATTAAGGGATTTAACATGGGGGTTATCATAGAATAGAATACAGCAAATGCTTTATCAATTGGTAAAGTAGCTGCAGGTCTCATGTACACAAATATGCAGGGTACAAAGAATAAGACGACCACTGTGATGTGGGACACACAAGTGGAGAGGGCTTTGCGCCTTGCCTCCAAGCTGTAGGTCCTTAGGGAGAACAGGATAACCACATAGGAGACCATCAAGAAGAGGAAATTTAACATACAGATGAAACCACTGTTGGCAGCAACAAAGAGCCCTAGTGTGTGGGTATCAGTGCAAGCAAGATTGAGCAAAGGATACAGATCACACATAAAGTGGTCTATGATGTTAGGGCCACAGAAGGGTAATTGGAAGATGAAGACCATCTGTATGTTTGAGTGAACAAAGGCTCCCACCCACACCACTCTCATTAGCAGGCCACACATCCGCCAGCTCATGATGGTTGTATAGTGCAAGGGCTTGCAGATGGCCACATAGCGGTCATAGGCCATCACAGTGAGCAGGATGCTCTCAGCAGCTCTGAAGAAATGTTCCACAAAGATTTGGGTCATACATTCATTGAATGGGATGGTCTTCTTTTCATGGAGTGAATCTATGATCAGTTTGGGGGTACTGACAGAGGAATAACAGGCATCAATAAAAGAGAGATAGGCCAGGAAAAAGTACATGGGGAACCCTAATAATGGGCTGGCAGTGATGGTGACCACGATGAGCACATTACCTACCATAGAAATGATATAGATGACAAAAAACACAGCAAATATGATTTTTTGCATCTTTGGATTCTCTGTGAGCCCCAGTAGAACAAATTCTGTGACGTTTTTCACATACTCCACGTATTTCATATTGTTTTAATTTCATTACCTGAAAAAATAACTTTTTATTAAGATAATCTTAATTTCATTAAAGTTATCCACTCTAATAAATATTAAATATGTGAATTCTATTGAATTGTAAATTCTTATGAGATTTTTTGAGAGAGAAATAAGGGTTCTGAGTTCTTGAAGGTTACTAAAATTGTTTCCTGGGTGAAGATTCTGCTAAGAGTATGGACATGAAGACCTTTGTAAACACACAGTAGACCATGGGTGCACACTTAATCATCTGAGATGACTAAAAACCTAACGTGAAGTAGTAGGTCACAAAGAGAGTGGCAGGTAAACAAGAAAACGGAGGTAGAACACGGATGTAAAGAATATGACTTCAAAGCTAAATGATTTTCCCTTTATCCTTAGGAAATGGGGAAACATGGAAGATAATTGAGAATGTGAGTGGCAGGATGAAGAGGAATTTGAGGAAGGGGGAATCATGGATATTGCTCTAGTAAAGAACCTTGTGTGTCTCAGATGAAGGGGGCTGAGGTTCAGTAGGGGATGGAAGCCAGAGACAGGAACCCCAGTTAGGAGATTATTTATAATAGTTGAATGAGCAGTAACAGAACATTGAAGATGTGAATGTAAAGAAAGTATACAGGAGCTACTATAAAAGAATTCATATGCTTGTTGATTAAATCTAGTACCTTTGGTAGCTAAAAATATACACTTTTTAATGATTGACTGCTATGTACATGGCACAATAGCAGTACTTTCCACACACGATCCCATTTAATACTGATAGCCTATGTGGTTGGTATTATTTCATCCATTTTGCAGATGAGGAAGCAATCTCAGAGACTTAGGTTGAGATTAATTATAATGATAATATTAATAAAACTGAACACAGAAAGCTGTGTTTTTGAAGACATTTGCTGATTTGATCCCTGCTACTAACCTATGAGATGATTACAGTTATCATTTTTATGCTTATTTTACACACTAGCAAATAGGAGCACAGAGAAGTTAAGGATCCTGCCCAAGATCAAGCAGTTAATAAAGTGCAGGGTCAAAGAGGTTAACCTTTTGCCCCTCCAAATTCTAAACCCATGCCCTATATTGTTATAATTAATAATATTGAACTAGTAATCTCTTTTTTATATCATTCTAGTAATTATAATTACCTTAATATTACTTCAGAGGAAATTGTATATGAAGCACTTTTGTCAGCATACACACACATGCACAGACACACACACACACAGTGACATGTTTGATCTTCCAAATATCAAGTAAAATGGGATACTGAATTTGTTGAAAGTGTTTGCATCTTGACTTCTCCCTCAGATACAGTTCACCCCTGCAGACATGGGCCCCCAGACTCTTTTGCAAAATGTTGAAATGTCTACCACAGTGGTTAAGTGTTTTGGTTAAAGAATCAGAAAGAACAGATCAGAATCCTAAATATTCCACTTGCAACTTCTTTTGTCTGGGGTACATTCTTTGGCACTGTACATGCTTGTTTCCTAATCAATAGAGCAAGAATAATATTACCCACCTCATGGGTTTTTATTAGAATTAATTAAGGAAACATATGTGCATATTCTCCACAGTGCTGTAGACACATAAAACTTTCATCTATTTTTGTGACTCTGTATGCACCTAGGAGATAAGAAGAATGGTATTTTGAGAAATAATACAGATAAACATTTAACCATGCAATGACTTCAGGATGAATCATCTCTAATTTTACTTTTAAAGATGCCACAGGGACTCATAATATCTATAGCAGATGATCCCAGGAAGGGTGCTCCATATTTATGCTTGGACTAAACAGCTGATGATTTATGATATTCAAAATTCTTACTTATGCATTATCTTTTCAGAAGGATATTTAAATTTCATTTTCATTCTCATGATTAGTCTTGATTACCAAAGGAGATGTCTCATGGCAAAAGCATGGTGGCTGGTGTCAGAGAGCTGGGTCCCACTATCTGCTTAATGTCTATAAGCCTCAAATTTTTCACCTGTCAAACTGGGTTAATGATATTTACCAACTATCTTTTGAGGAATAGGTTGAGAATGAAATGCTCTATTACTATATTTGAAAATTGTTGAAACATAATGATTACTATATATGGAAAGCAACAATCTTTAATAAATATCAGCACTATTTAAAAACTTACCTTGTAGGGTTAAATGATCTTAATTATATTTGAGGGTGATCAAAACATTCCCATATTCAAACTACCTCCTCTTGTAATAAGTCCTCTTTCAATATTAAAAATAAGACACATTTGGAAAGAGACTTTTCAGATAATTCAATATCAAATCAACAGTTGTTAAGAAACTGTTTTTATAACTCTAAAGCTTTCCATTTAGATTAAAGCTTCAAAACATTTTCACACAAAACCTGGGACTGAATTTAGAATAGACACATTTGAAACACTATGGAGAAATAACCTTCTGTAGACCGCTCTGGTCCATTGGCCTGAGGCAGAAGGTGTGAAGGAAATACAGTCAAATGTGCCATTCTACCCATGATGAATCTTGCTCTGCAGATGTAAACAACAAAAGACACTTTCACCTTGCACTGCATGGATATTTAAAGAGGTTTCCATGAAGGTTTAGGGACCTTGTCTTGCATCTGCTACTTTCTCTCCCAGGGATTAATTATCTCCTTTGATGGAAAGGCTTTGTCTTAGAAGCAGGTATTCTGGAGAGATGTGTTTGAGAAACACCCATTGGTAAATGGGGAATTGTATTCCCTACACGTGGAAACTGAATGTGTGCAAGTCACCTTTCTCTATCTGAACCTGGGTTTCTAAGAAAGCTGAATGTCATGTGTATATCATGATGGCATAATTCCAGTATGTGGAACTGTGATGTAGTTTCCTTGTGACTCAAGTCAGAGACAGAACGGTATTCTCATCAATATTAAACCTCTTCT
Organism: Tapirus indicus; assembly: GCA_031878705.1. Classification (NCBI taxonomy): domain Eukaryota; kingdom Metazoa; phylum Chordata; class Mammalia; order Perissodactyla; family Tapiridae; genus Tapirus; species Tapirus indicus. Next base: position 93,894,229 of record CM062925.1, on the reverse strand, counting down.
GGAAACCCACTCTTGATTGCTAGAGAGCTAGAGCAGTGAAGGCATAAAATTAATGGCATCTAGTGTAAAGTACTTGACTCTAAAAGCTGGTTTTGACATTCCTCAGAGGGCTATGGAAAGAGAGAGAAACTCTAAAAGGCTCCTGATTTGTTATCTCTGGGTCTCATGTGATGGCCAGTGTGGAAAACCAGGCAGCATTGAAATGTGTGGAGATATCTAAAAAACAAAAAGCATGTTCTGTTGTTCCACATCTATGTCACTTGCTATAGTTAGTTATTTTTTTTTGGTCATCTAACATGTATGTAGTGATAAATTATTGTAGTTCTAATTTGCTTTCCCTGCTCACTAGTGATGCTGTTTTTTAAATTTTTTATGTTATTATTGGCCATTTGTATATATTCCTTCATGAAGTTCCTGTTCAAGTCCTTTGCACAATTTAAAAGTAGTCCTGAGTTTATTACTAAGTTGTAAGTGTTCTTTAATATTATAGATGCAGGTCTTTTGTCATATTTGTGTTTTATAAATATATATAAGTACAAAATACATTTTATACATAAATTAGTGTATAATATACATTTTATGTATACAAATATATAAATTTGTATGCACTAAAAGTTTTATATAAAATTTTGCCATAGTCCATGAATTGCCTTTTCATTTTTAAAATTTGTGACATCTGAGGAGCAAGAGTTTTAAACATTTGAAAAGCTCTAATTGTTTATTTTTCTTATCAGTAATGCTTCATGTGTCATATCTAATGAATACTGATCTACCCCAAGGTCCAAAAGAAGTTTCTCTAGAATTTTTATAGATTTAGCTTTAACATGTAGGTTTTTAGGTCTCTGACTCATTTTGAGTTAATTTTTGTATATGGTATGATATAGTGGTTGAGGTTCATGTTTTTCTCATGTGGCTATTCAATTGATCTGGCATAATTTGTTGAAAAGTCAATTCTTTAGTCACTGAATTACCTTGACATCTTTGTAAAAAGTTCATATGTTTAGGTCTTTCTGGATGCTCTATTATTTTTCAATGATCTGTATGTTTATCTTATGTCAATGCCACACAGCATTGATTATGGAAGCTTTACAATAAGTCTTGAATTGAACTCGAATATGTACTCAAACTGTGGTGGGTTTTTTTGAGAGTGAATTATTTTTTCATGTTCCTTTAAATTTGTATATAAATTTCAGAATAATGTTGTCGTTTCTCCAAATGTGCTTTAGGGAATTTTATTGGAATTGAATTGAAATTGTAAAATTGAAATGGCAAAAATATTGAGTCATTTAATCCATCAAAATGGCATATCTCCCCATTTCCTTATATACTTAATTTCTCTCAGTAATGTTTTCTGGTTTCATATATAGCTGTGAACATATTTTTAAAATTTATCCCTACAATTTCATCTTTTAATAGTATTTTAAATAACATTATGTTTCTATTTTCAATTTCTAATTGTTGCTCATGTCTAAATACATTTTATTTTTTGTATTGATATTGTATCCTGGTACCTTGCTACATTAAATGATTAGTTCTGGTAGATCTTTTGTAGAACACTGAACGTTTTCTACCTATGCAATCATGCTATCTGCATTCAAATATATTTTTACAATTTTGCTTCTTCCTTTATAATCTGTATTTCTCTTAGTTGTTTTTCTTACTTTACTACAATGTCTACAACCTAGGGTACAATGCGGAACAGAAATGGTGAGTGGACAGCCTTGTCTTGTTTCCAGTCATTGAGAGAGAGTATTCACCATTAAGTATGATGGTAGTTTTAGGTATTATACAGATTTTCTTTATCAGGTTGAGCAAGTTCCTTTATATTTTTCCTTTGCTAAAAGATTTTTCTAAAGTATCATATATCTAAATTAGAATTTGTTAATTTTTAGGCATCTCTTGGAATGATTATGTGATTCTTCTCCTTTATTATGTTAATGTAGTAAATTACATTGAGTTTTGAATGTTAAACCAGTCTTTTATTCTCAGAATAAACTGCACATGGTCGTGGTGAATTATCATTATTATTAAAAACAATTAATGGATTTCATTTACTGGTATTTTCTTTAATATCTTTATACATATGTTCATAAGAGATATTTATCATTTTCTTTCCTGTAATGTGACTAGGCCTTTAGGCAATGCTGGCTTCATATAATGAATCATATAGTGTTCTCTCCTCTTTTTTCTGAAAGAATTTGTATTATTTACTTTTAAAATATTATGTGGAATTCAAAAATAAATTAATTGAGCCTGGAGTTATTTTGGGGGAAAGATAAAACTACAAATTTAATTTTTTTTAATGATATGACTATTCAGGTTTTCTTTTCTTTTTCTGTCAATTTTTGAAAATATTTTTACAAACGACTGGTTAGTGAGTGCCAAATTCATTGGCTTTAATTTGTTCATATTTCTTCCTGTCCTGCTGACATGTAGAACCTGTTGTATGTTGTATGTATGCTGTAATGTGGTATGCTGTTTCATTCTTTATATCAATAATTTGTCTTTTCTCTGTCCCTTTCCCTCCCTTCTTCTCCTCCTCCTCATTATTCTAACTAAGGCTCTATCAATTTTATGGATCTTTTCAAATAACCAGCTTTTTGTTTCATTGATTTTTCCAGTTTTTTTCATTTTCTATTTCACTGACTTTTTCCTTATGCTTATGAGTTCCTGCCTTCTACTTACTTTCTGATTAACTTCCTCTCATTTTTCTAGCTAATTAGGTCAAAACATTTATAATTGATTTTAGACATCATTTCTTTTTAGAATATGAATATGTATCTCCAAATTCTCCTCTAAGGGCTTTTACTGCTTCCCAGAAATTCAGACATGTTAAGAATTCAATTTCATTTATTTCAAAATTTATTATTAATTTTGCAATATTTTTTAACTGAGGTAAATTTACATGACAGATAATTCATCATTTAAACTATTTAATAATGTACAATCCATTTGCTTTTAGTACAATCACCATGTTGTGAAATCATTGCAACTATCTAACTGCACAACATTTTCACCACTCCACACCAATTAAGTAGTCATTTACCATTTTCTCTTCCTCCTAGTGCCAGGAAAATACTAATCTGCCTTCTGTTTCTATGGATTTGCTTATCTGGACATTTCACGTGCATAGAACCATACAATGCATGGCCTTTTATGTTTTCTTTCACTTAGCATGTTTTCAAGTTTCATCCTTGTTGTAGCATGTATCCGTACTTCATTTCTTCTTATGGTGGAATAGCATTCTATTGTATGGATATACTACATTTTGGTTATCCATTCATAATGACAGAAATTTGCGTTGTTTGGGCTATTGTGATTAGTGCTTCTAGGAACTTTGTATACAAGTTTGTTTAAATATCTGTTTATGCCTTTGGGTAAATATCCAGGAAAGGAATTGCTGGGTCATGTAGTAATTCTATGTTTAACTTTTTGAGCAACTCCAACTGTTTACTCACAGCTCGACTACATTTTACATTCCCATCAGCTATGTATGAGTTTTCCAATTACTCTACATCTTGCCAACACCTATTAATTTCTTTCTTCTTTGGTTACAACCTTCCAGTGGAGGTGAAGTGGTATCTTATTTTCATTTTGATTTGCATTTCCCCAATGATTAGTGGGGTTAAGCATTTTTTCAGGTGTTTGAGAGCCATTTGTACATCTTATTTGGAGAAATGTCTACTAAAATCCTTTCCACACCTTTCAACTGGGTTGTTTATCCTTTTGTTGTTGAGTTGTAAATGTTCTTTGTATATTCTCAAGACATGGCCCATATCAGATAAATGATCTGCAAATATTTTCTTCTGTTCTGGGGTTTGACTTTTGCTTTCTTGATAATGTGCTCCGATGCACAACAGTTTCTAATTTCAATGGCGTTCAATATATCTTTTTTGTTGTTGTCGTTGCCCCTGCTTTTGTTGCCATATTTAAGAAACCAAGTCTAATCTAAAGCCATGAAGATTTCCCCCTATGTTTTCTTCTAAAAAACTTACCCTTAACCTTCACTTCATACTTCTGTGAGCCTAAAGTTCAGTGGGTGGTGAAAATTTAGTGTCTTCTTGAACTTTTCTGAGCACATCCCCAGCCCTGGCCATATGCCTGGTTTTCTACAGCCCCTGTTATACACAGGAGTTTTTCAAGGTCCTTCCTTTCCCACGTATCTTCTTCCCCTGGCTGTTTCTTTCCTTATGTTTTAATCTCTGTGTTTCCTTCCGTATCTTATCTCTTGCCTCAGGCAGTTGTGGCCAATATATTTCCTGTAAATGATTTTGACACAAACTTCTCTGGAGACCACTCCAGTCCTGAGAAATTTCCAAGGTGGATGAAGCAAAGTCAAGCCTCTGAGCCAATGTTTCAGGGAACTACAATGAAATTAAAAACAATCATAATTCTTTGAGATCAAGGTGTGGCACCAGCAAGGTACATGAGGAATGTGGGCCACCATCCCCATGGCTACCACCGAACTGCAAAGGGGGAAGTGGTAGGTGAGTAAATTAAAATGCCACAGTGTTCTTTTTCCAAAATTTATCACCTTTCTTCATTTAGTGTTCTGCTTGTTGTAGTTTCTTGGTAGGTTCCATAGTCCTGTAACTTTGCTAAAGTTTAGCAATAATTTAAATAGCTTAACATACACACACCATTTAACCTAGACATTCCATTTTTAGGTATTTAGCCAAGAATAATCAAAGCATATGTACATAGAAAGACTTGTACATCAATGTTAAAATCAGCTTTATTGGTAATAGCCAAAAATTGAAAGAATCCAAAAGTGTACCAGTGGGTAGATGAATGAGCAAATTGTGCCTCAGCCATTCAAAGGAAAACTGCACAGAAAATTACTCAAATGTCTTAGTTACTCAATATTCTAGCCTCTAATACTAGTGAAAATTGAATCTATTTTCATTACATTTCTTATTGTTTGTTGATGCCATATGAATAAATAATTGAATTTTGTACATTAATCTTATGGTCAGACACTATGCTTATCTACTCTTTCTAATTATATCTATAAAATGTTTGATTTTTTAAGTGGATGATCATTTCATCTGCAAATAATGTCAGTTCTATTTCCTCCTGCCATTTCTTGTGTATCAGATTTTTGTCTCATTGTGCTGGTTGAAACCTGCATTACAACGTTGAATGAAAGTGGTGATAAGAATGAGTATCTTTTTCTCATTCTTGATTTAAAAGAGAATGTGCCTAACTTAATCCCTTTAGGATAATTTTTAAGTAGGGTTCTCAACAAATACTTTTATTAGCATTAAGCAAGTTCCTTTACATTACTAATATATTTTAGAGTTTTAATATTGATAAACCTTTATATGATAAACATTTAAATTCATCACATACCTTTTCTGCACATATTGAAATAATTATTTGCTTTTTATTTCTAATTTGGTAGATGTATTTATCATGTTTCTAAGTAAACCAGTCTATAATATCTGGGATTAAACTAATGTGGTAATGGAATATTGATTTTTATACAACTTTAAAGTAGGTTTTCTAATATTGTTAAAGCTTTTTACAGTCTCAATTTCAGAGAGAAAAGGGTCAATAATTAACTATATTTCCTTATAACAATAGTCTTACAAAATCAAGTAATGATAGTTTGATTTTTACCCTTCTATAAGAGACTTCATTTAAGAGCAGGATTAACAATTTTGGAAAAATATGGTAAAGTTTAATAAGTTCATTTGCACTTGGCACTCCTTTTATAGAATTATTTTACTTCTATTTCTCACTAGTTATAGGCCGGATAGCCTTTGTAATTCTTCTTGGGTCAGTTTTGGTAAGAATTCTTTCTAGAAATATCTTTTTTATCTATATTTTCAAAATTATTCTCATTCAGTTGTTCATTGTATAGTTTTCTTTGTATTGCTATATTTATCAGTAATTGTGTCCCCCTTCATTAATATTATGTGTTTTTCTATTTTCTTTCTTGATCCAAAGTACCCGAAGTTTATCTACTTAATGTGTTTTTGTCAAATTCCAACTTTTGCCTCTGTTGCTCTTTCATGTGTATTTTTGGGTTTTTTTTTCCCCCCATTAATTTCCAATATGGTTTCCTTATGTCTTTGCTTCTTAGTTCTTTATACTCTCTTTTCTTCTAAAGATAGAATCCTTTTCAGCTTTTCTCAATTTCGAGTGTATATATTAAGGTTATAATTTTCTTTAAAAGCACTACTATTGCTTTATGCTCTAAGATTTGACAGGTAGTATGTTCCTTATAGTTCATTTACTGATACTTTTTAAAATTCCCAGAACGATTTATTTCTTAAGGCATTAGATATTTAGCAAGTATAGTTTTAATTTCCAAATGTGTATTTGTTTATATCTATATCTATATCTGTATATCTGCATATGGAGAGAAACAATAAATATATAATTTTAGCAATGAACACTTAGCCAGTTGGCCCAGTCCATCATAAGACTTATTTTAATCTGTTGCCAAGACTAAGTTTATTTCTTTTTACTGTATCTCTCAAATCTTTCTAGTTTTTTACAGTTTTAAATTCAGCATCTATCATGAAACTTTTTACTTTTATATTATTTTGTGTCCAAAGTTAAATTCTTGCTTTATTTATTATTTTTTGGAGTCTTTCAACATGGTTTCTTAAGACACAAGGAGACACTGAGACATAAATAAATAAAGAATAGAGTGTAAATACTTGCCACAAATTAGAAATTCTTTCAAATTTCAGGTTTCCTATTAAATACCAGGGACTTAGAAAGTGAGCTCAGGAAGCTCCAAGTCGTAGCTGAAACTTTCAATATTCTTGAGTGTCCTGTACCCTGTTCTCAAGTAAGGGAAAACATAAATAAAAAGACGATTAACATTTATTATATCCAGCTTTATCCCAAACAGTGCACAATTTGTTTTATGTACCTTCTCCCTTATATTCAAGTGATAACAGAGTCAATAGCAAAAGTTAAGTGCCAAAATAGTAAAATATATTTACAACACATATGCCAGAGAGAAGCATAATTTCTTCAAATATAAATGGATTTCATTCATCAGTCTTGAAAAACATAGGTCTGGGGCAGGAAATGGACAAAATGAACTGGAGGATGTAGTAATGCTGGAAAGTAAGGAAGTTCTAAAGCACACACACACACACACACACATAGTGATAAGGATATAACAAAGGGACATAGGAGTCAAATGAAAGAACCTCCAATGGCATAGGTGGAAAAAAAGTTGAGCATCAAATTAAATAACACAGAATTTTAAATATATCTAAAAGTCTAAAACAAATATCCATGAGTGGATGTCAATAATTGAATAAGTAAATAATAAATAGGAGAGAATAGACAAACCTCCCATGAAAAATGTTTCCAAATGATTATATAGACACTCTGCCCTCAGAGTGATAGAATAACGGTCTATCTCTTAAGTGTGGGCTGTACATAGTGACTTCATTACAAAGAATACAGTATAGAATGCAGGAAAAACAGTACCTTTACAGAGGAGAAATATGACAAACACTACCTTAGCTAGATGATCCAGGTTAACATCAAAAGTGATGTCCTGTTGATAGTATGAACCCACTGATATGATGTGGTGTAATGGCACTTTACCTCTTTGGTCTTTCTCCCAAAAGCCCATATTCCCAGTCTAATCATGAGTAAAATAGCAGAAGAACCCAAATTAAGGGCTTTTGTGTAAAACATCTGACTACTACTCCTGAAAACTATCAAGGTCATCAGAAAAAGGAAAATGAGAGAAATTGTCACTGTCTGGAGCTGCCAAAGAAAACATGACAATGAAATGTAATGTGGTATTCTGAATAGGATTCTGGAGAAGTAAAAATGCATTAGGTAAAAACTAAGAAATCTCAATAAAGTATAGGTTTTAATTCAAAATAGTGTATTAACATTGATCAATTAGGTGTGACAAATGTAATACATGTAAAACTGTTATAAAATGTTAAGTTAATTAAAAATGAATGGCTTATTTCACTTAAGGCAATGTCCTCAAAATTCTTCCCTGTTGTAGCATGTGAAAGAAGTTCCTGCATGTTAACACTGAATAATATTCCATTGCTTGCATATATTACTTATTGTTTATTCGTATGTTTGTGGACAATGGGATTTCTTATATGTTTTGTCTAATGTGAATAATACTGTTATTAATATGAGTGTACAAATATTTCTGTGAGTCCCTGCTTTAAATTCTTTTATGTATATACCCAGAAGTGGAAATACTGGATCAATTGATATTTCTATTTTCACTTTTTAAGGAATGCCATAATGTCTTTCATAGTATCTGCACCATTTTACATTTCCATGTGCAATACACAAATGTGATTAGTGATTCTGGGCATCTTATCATGTGCTTATTAGCCATTTATATATCTTCTTTGGAGAAATGTCTATTCAAGTCCTAAGCCCATTTTTAAATCAGGTTATTTGTTATTGAGTTGTAGCAGTTCTTTATATATTCTGGGTACTAACACCTTATCAGATATTTCTTCCCAAGTGTTTCCTCCCATTCTGTGGGTTGCCTTTTCACTTTTTTGATTATGTCCTTTGATGAATAGAAGTTTTAAATTTGATGTAGTCAAATTCATCTATTTTTTTCTTCTGTTGCCTCTGCTTCTGGCACAATAGTCAAGACATCATTGCTTAATCTAATGTTCTGAATCTTTTCCTTTGGTTTTCTTCTAAGATTTTTTATCATTTTAGGTATTTCATTTAGTTATTTGATCCACTTTGAGTTAATTTTTGTATATGGAGAAAGTTGAGCATCCAAATTCATTCTTTTGCATGTGGACATCTAGTTTCCCCAACACTATTTGTTGAAAAAATAGTCCTTTCTCCCATTGAATTGTCATGGCCCATCTGTAGAAAGTCATGTAATGGTTAATTTATGGATTCTATTCTAGTCTGTTGGTCTATATTCCTGTCTTCATGCCAGTACCATACTGTTTTGATTTCTATAGTCACTGTAAGTTTTGAAATCAGGAAATGTGAGACCTCCAAATTTGTTCTTTTTCAAGATTGTTTTGGCTGCACAGTGTCTTGAGATTTCTTATGAAGTTTAGGATGGATTTTTCTACATATACAAGAAATCTCATTTGGATTTTGATAAGGCTTATATTGAATCTCTATATTATTGGGTAGCAATATTAACATCTTACCAATATAAAATATTTTAATCCATGAATATATGACAACATGTTCTTTCCATTTACTGGGGTTAGTTATGGTTCTCCAGAGGAACAGACATCATACTATGTGTGTGTGTATACATATATATATATATATATATATATGTATATGAAGAGATTTAACACAAGGAACTGGGTCATGAGATTATGGAAGCTGGAAAGTTCAAAATCTGTAGACCCAAAGTCCAAGTTTGAATCCAAGGGCCAGAAACTACTGTAGAAGCAAGAAAAACTGATGTCCCAGTTTGAATCCAAAGGCCAGAAGCTGCCAGAGTATTAGGAAGAGTCACTGTGCAAGTTTATAGGCCATCAAATGGGAAGAGCTGATGTTTCAGTTCAAAGGTTCCCAGGCAACAGAATTTTCTCCTATTCAGGGAACATCAGCCTTTTCTTATTGTCAGGCCTACAACTGATCGGATGAAGCCCACTTACATTAGTGAGGGAAATCTGATTTTACTCCATCTACCAATTCAAATGTTAATTTCATCCAGAAAAACCTCATAGACACAATCCAAAACAATGTTCAAGCTCATTCATAACCACTATCCCTGCCACCATGGCCACATGGTTCATGAGCCAGTCAATGACAGAGACAACTGGGGAAAGAGGCTGACTGTTAATCAAGAACCAGTCATCTTATTTACCTGTTTATTAAAACCCTCCTCTGCTTGTCACCCTTTGGGGAACATTCAGAGGGGACATTCATATCTTCATGGTTTTTTCCCATCCCTGGCATTATACCCACATACTTCTTTCCTAAATTTTCTTGTCACCAACTTCAAGTTGTGTTTCCTCCCGTCCCTGAACGGTCAGCCAAACCATTGACTACAATGCATAAATTGGTACATAATCGTACACCTGGCCATTTTGCCTCCAAGCAAAGTGTTCTACCTGCAGGGAGTGAGAACAAGGATAAAGAAATGTTTTACACTGTGATGTCCTCCATGCTGAATCCTCTCATCTCTACCCTGAGAAATGTGGAGATGAAAACCACTATGCCAACGGTATGGTCTCAGATGACACATTCAGAATTCAGATAACTAAGGTGATATTCCTTGTGCTTTCAATCCTGTGTCCCAAGAGCATTTATTATTTGAGATGCTGTAGAAAGCATATATACTTTCTTTGGGGAGTTGTAGTATAAGACCTCTGACAATATATGAGCCAAAGAAGCAAGTTACTGTGATCCAGAATGCAATCTGCTCTTTAAAGAGTCCAACTAGTCCCAGGTGTGACTACTTCAATTTGAGAAATGCAAGAAATGTCCTTTGAAAGCGCATCTCTGGTCATATAACTGACCTCTCCAAAAATTGATAAGGAACTCTATTTTCCATGATATAAAATCCAACCTTCTCATTGGTTTATCAGAAACTTCCAAAATTGGTCTCAGAAGTCACTACACTGGAAGAAAGTATGGTGTTACAATGATAGGCTCTGGGGTCTGGGAGAAATGGGTGACTACTGACTCTAGTTTTTATCTCTGTGTCTTGGCAGTTTGTTTTAATTATTTCAGTGTCCATTTTTAAATATCTGTAAAATGGAGTAATATTATACTTCATAAAGATGTAATACTACTTTGGCTAACACATGAAGTTTTAGCACTGTATATGTCATACAGGAAACTCATGTTGTCATTTTTCTCTTTCTCTACCTTTCTTGCTGTTTCCCTTTGGTTGGATACTTTCACCTAGGTACACTGAACCCCTCAACATTCTCCAAATGCTCTCTAAGATCTCTCATCTCTATGGCTTTATTTCTGCCATTCCCTCTGCTTAAAATGGCCCCACCTCTATGCTTTATTTTTCAAGTCTCACATATAATTCATGCTTCTAATGTTTTCTTTTTCAGGAATATTTTGCATCTCCATCAACAGACCAGAAGTATTTCTGATTCCTGCCCCGTTTTTTATTGCTATTCAGCTGTACATTTACTCTAGTTCAAATAATTCTTTGTCTTATAATAGTGTTTCTTCTTATGAACTGTGTTTTTCCAGTTTGACTGAGCCAGAAGACTATGTGTTGTATCTTTGTATCTCTCTTTTTTCTAGCAATAAAGTCACATAAATTAAGATGTAAATAAACAGTTACTGAATTACATTCAAAGGTAATATCTTGGAGTGATGTCAGCATCATGGCAGAGTGAGATTCCCTCTTTGAATCTCTGCCCCCTACAACACAATGAAAACATCATTCACATTCCAACAGAGCTCAATCAAACACTACGAAGGACTTCTAAGAAACCCCTGCTGCCATACATTGGACAGTGGAGGCACAGGAAGCCCAAAAGGACGGGAGGAGAGGTAAGAAATTGTACTCCCCCTCCCCAATCGATCGGCAAAGACAACGTGGTTCGCAGACAGAGGGGGGAGGGGCCGCCCACAGTGGGGAAAACTATCGCCATCCAGGTGCTCTCACAGACTGTCACGAGATCCCCACTGGGAAGCGACAACGGACTGTTTAGGGGGTGTAGCAAACACCCTAAGAGAGCCAGAAAGGAAACCCCTGGGTCAAGCAGGAGAAAGAGAGGACCCCTCCCCCCACATGCCCGGTGTTTCAGCATAATCCCTCTGGAGGCTGCAGCCGCCTCAGAGCAAACCGCTCACAATCTCCATCCAGTGGCAGCAGGGGGAAACTGCAGGACCAACTTTATCATGAGGGGAAAAAATAAGGCTGTCCCCGTTGGATCCTTGCGACAATTTGTCAGGGCTACAGACCAAAAGGAAAATGACAAACATCCAGAAACCAACCCTGAAGGCACAGAATTTGATAACCTGAATGACAGAGAATTCAAAATAGCTATCATAAACAAACTCAACGAAATACAAGAGAACACACAGAAACAAATCAACGAATTCAGTGATTTTGTCACAAAAGAGATTGAAACCATAAAGAAAAACCAATCAGAATTGTTGGAGGTGAAAAACAAAATCAACAAGATAGTGGAAAAAATGGAGTCTTTAAAGAGCAGAACTGACAATATGGAGGAACGAATTAGCACTATTGAGGATAGCCATGCAGAAATGCTCCAGATAGAGGAGGAGAGAGAGCTAAGACTAAAAAGAAATGAAGAAATTCTTCGAGAAATATCAGACTCAATGAGGAAAAGCAACATAAGGATAATAGATATTCCAGAAGGAGAAGAAAGAGAAAAAGGAGCAGAGAGTTTGTTCAAAGAAATAATAGCTGAGAACTTCCCCAACCTAGGGAATGAGAGGGAAATAACCGTGAATGAAATCAATAGATCACCTAAATATATAAACAGGAATAAAAAATCATCTCACCACATAGTAGCAAACTTGAAAAATACCCATGAAAAGGAAATAATATTGAAGGCAGCTAAACAAAAAAACAAAATAACATACAAAGGAAACCCCATCAGGCTCTCAGCTGATTTCTCGACAGAAACTCTACAGGCTAGGAGAGACTGGAATGATATATTCAAAATCATGAAAGACAAAAGCCTTCAGCCAAGAATACTTTCTCCAGCAAAAATATCCTTCAAATATGATGGAGAAATAATAACTCTCCCTGATAAACAAAAGCTAAGAGAGTTCATCACCACAAGACCCCCACTACAAGAAATGCTCAAGAAGGCCGTTAGGCCTGAAAAAAAACAAATGAGAAAGGGGATACAAAGATTTCAGCAAGGAGAAAAGCAAGGAGACTAAACCAGAACAAACTACAGTTGGATAACATCAAAAATTAATTCAAGCTCATCACTGGAAACACACATTCATGACACAAGATGGAATAAAGAGATAACAAATAAGGAGGGGAAGAGGTAAGGGATTGAATTGACCCAGCCTCAGGAAAAAGGAGGCATCTGAAAATGTACTTTCTTATCCAGGAGATCGCTTATATAAACCTCACAGTAACCACTAAACAAATAACCAGAAGAGAACCACACATGACAAATAAAGAGAAAACCAAGAGAATGAGCATGCAGAAATACCAAATTGAATTTGCAGCCCGAAACACAAGGGACAAGAAACGAAGGAAATGCAAAAGAACCAGAAGATGAACAATAAAATAGCAACATTAAACCCTCATATATCAATAATCACTCTAAATGTAAATGGATTGAATTCCCCAATCAAAAGACACACAGTGGTGGGATGGATTAAAAACCAAGATCCAACAATCTGCTGCCTCCAGGAAACACATCTCAGCTCTAAAGACAAACACAGACTCAAAATAAAAGGATGGAAAACAATACTCCAAGCTAATGGCAAACAAAAGAAAGCAGGAGTAGCCATACTTATATCAGACAAAGTAGACTTCAAGATAAAAAAGGTAATGAGAGACAAAGAAGGGCAATATATAATGATAAAAGGGACCCTTCCAAGAAGACATAACACTTATAAATATCTATGCACCCAACACAGGAGCACCAAAGTACATAAAACAACTGCTAAAAAACCTTAAAGGAGATATTAACAATAACACAATAATAGTAGGGGATCTTAATACCCCCCTTACATCAATAGATAGATCATCCAGACAAAAAGTCAATAAGGAAATAATGGACTTAAATGAAAAACTAGACGCAATGGATTTAATAGATATATACAGAGCACTCCACCCAAAAAAAGCAGAGTACACATTCTTCTCAAGTGCACATGGAACATTCTCAAGGATAGACCATATATTAGGAAACAAGGCAAACCTCTATAAATTTAAGAAGATTGAAATCATTACAAGCATCTTTTCTGATCATAATGCTGTGAAACTAGACATCAACTGCAAGGAAAAAACTAGGAAAGGGACAAAGATGTGGAGACTAAACAACATGCTACTGAACAACCAATGGGTCATTGATGAAATTAAAGGAGAAATCAAAAGCTATCTGGAGACAAATGAAAAGGAAAATACACCATACCAACTCATATGGGATGCAGCAAAAGCAGTCCTGAGAGGGAAATTCATAGCAATACAAGCTCACCTTAACAAACAAGAAAAATCCCAAATAAATAACCTTAAATTGCACCTAACAGAATTGGAAAAAGAAGAACAGACAAAGCCCCGAATCAGCAGAAGGAGGGAAATAATAAAAATCAGAGCAGAAATAAATGAAATTGAAACAAACAAACAAACAAAAAAAACAGTAGAAAGGATCAATGAAACAAAGAGCTGGTTCTTTGAGAAGATAAATAAAATTGACAAACCCTTAGCCAGACTCACTAAGAAAAAAAGGGAGAAGACTCAAATAAATAAAATTAGAAATGAAAGAGGAGAAATTACAACAGACACCACAGAAATACAAGGGATTATTAGGGACTACTATGAAAAACTTTACGCCCACAAATTGGACAACCTAAAGGAAATGGAGAAATTCTTGGAAGCGTACAACCTCCCAAAACTGAATCAAGAAGAAATAGAGAATCTGAACAGACCAATCACAAGTAAAGAGATTGAAACAGTAATCAAATACCTCCCAAAAAATAAAAGCCCAGGACCAGATGGCTTCCCTGGAGAATTTTATCAAACGTTCAAAGAAGATTTAGCACCTATCCTTCTCAAACTGTTCCAAAAAATAGAGGAAGATGGAATACTTCCCAACACATTCTATGAGGCCGACATCATGCTGATACCAAAGCCAGACAAGGACAATACAAAGAAGGAAAACTACAGGCCAATATCACTGATGAACATAGACGCAAAAATCCTCAACAAAATATTGGCAAACCGAATACAGCAATACATCAAAAAGATCATACACCATGATCAAATGGGGTTTATACCAGGGACACAGGGATGGTTCAACATCCGCAAATCAATCAACGTGATACACCACATTAACAAAATGAAGAATAAAAACCACATGATCATCTCAATCGATGCAGAGAAGGCATTTGACAAGATCCAGCGTCCATTTATGATAAAAACTCTCAACAAAATGGGTATAGAAGGAAAGTACCTCAACATAATAAGGGCCATATATGACAAACTCACAGCAAACATCCTACTCAACGGGGAAAAACTGAAAGCCATTCCTTTGAGGACAGGAACAAGACAAGGGTGCCCACTCTCACCGCTCTTATTCAACATAGTACTGGAAGTTCTGGCCAGAGCAATTAGGCAAGAAAAAGGAATAAAAGGACTCCAAATAGGCAATGAAGAAGTGAAACTCTCACTATTTGCAGACGACATGATCCTATACATAGAAAACCCCAAAAATTCCATCGGAAAGCTACTAGAAACAATCAACAACTACAGTAAAGTGGCAGGGTATAAAATCAACTTACAAAAATCAATTGCATTTCTATACACTAGCGATGAAAAAACAGAAAGAGAACTCAAAAAGACAATCCCATTTACAATTGCAACAAAGAGAATAAAATATCTGGGAATAAATTTAACCAAGGAGGTCAAAGACCTATACAATGAAAACTATAAGACACTATTGAAAGAAATCGAGGAGGACATAAAGAAATGGAAAAATATTCCATGCACATGGATTGGAAGAATAAATATAGTTAAAATGTCCATTCTACCTAAAGCAATCTACAGATTCAATGCAATCCCAATCAGAATCCCAATGTCATTCTTCACGGTAATAGAACAAAAACTACTGAAATTCGTATGGGGCAACAAAAGAGCCCGAATAGCTAAAGCAATTCTGAAAAAAAAGAACAAAGCTGGAGGCATCACAATCCCTGATTTCAAAATATACTATAAAGCTACAGTAATCAAAACAGCATGGTACTGGTACAAGAATAGACACACAGATCAATGGCACAGAATTGAAAGCCCAGAAATAAAACCACACACCTATGGACAGTTAATCTTCAACAAAGGAGCAAAGAACATACAATGGAGAGAGGGAAGTCTCTTCAATAAATGGTGCTGGAAAAATTGGACAGCAACATGCAAAAGAATGAAAGTAGACCATCTCCTATCGCCATATACAAAAATCAATTCAAAATGGATCAAAGACCTGAAAGTGAGACCTGAAACTATAAAACTCCTGGAAGAAAATATAGGCAGGACACTAATTGCGATTGGACATAAAGGGATCCTTTCAGATTCCATGTCTACCCAGACAAGGGAAACAACAGAAAAAATAAACAAGTGGGACCTCATCAGACTAAAGAGCTTCTACAAGGCAAATGAAACCAGGATCAAAATGAATAAACAACCCACCAGCTGGGAGAAAATATTTGCAAATCGTTTGTCCGACAAGGGATTAATCTCAGTAATATATAAAGATCTCATACAACTGAGCAACAAAAAACAAACAACCCGATCAAAAAATGGGCAGAGGATATGAACAGACATTTTTCCAAGGAAGAGATACAGATGGCCAATAGACACATGAAAAGATGTTCAACATCACTAATCATCAGGGAAATGCAAATCAAAACTACACTGAGATATCACCTTACACCGGTTAGAATGGCTATAATCACAAAGACAAATAAATGCTGGAGAGGTTGTGGAGAAATGGGGACCCTCATTCACTGCTGGTGGGAATGCAAACTGGTGCAGCCTCTATGGAAAACAGTATGGAGAGTCCTCAAAAAATTAAAAATAGAAATACCATATGATCCAGCAATCCCACTCTTGGGCATCTACCCAATGGACACGAAATCAACCATCACAAGAGGCATATGCACCCATATGTTCATTGCAGCATTATTCACTATAGCCAAGAAGTGGAAGCAACCCGTGTCCCTCGACTGATGATTGGTTAAAGAAGATGTGGTATATACATACAATGGAATACTACTCAGCCATAAGAAAAGACACAATTGTCCCATTTGCAACAACATGGAAGGACCTAGAGGGTATTATGTTAAGTGAAATAAGCCAGAGAGAGAAGGACAGACACTGCATGAACTCACTCATATATGGAATATAAGTGAACACACGGACAGAGAGAACTGATTGGTGGTTACCAAGGGGAAGGGGGGGCACAAGGGGTGAAGGGTTACACCCACAAGGTGATGGACAAACAAAAATGTACAACTAAAACCCCACAGTGTTATAAACTATTAAGACATCAATAAAAAAAGGTAAAAATAAAAGGCAATACCTTCTCTTTCTACTTGACTGTATACATTGTTCTCACATATCAAGAAATTCTACTTTTATCTTTAAATGTCATGCATTAATAATAAAATAAGTAATGTCAGGAAGGCTAAAAATGTAACATAAATATCGTGTGTCTATCTGGGAGGAAATGAAATTGAACAGACCCTCAGCCCCCTATAATGCCTTTTAACTTATTTATTGTCTGCATTAAGGAGTTACTAATCTTTTAATTATTATTTACTGCTTTGTCCATTAAATCACATAACTCGATCTCAGCTCTGTGCTTTGGTTCCCAAATGTCTAGACATTTCTCTTTGCCCAGGCACTTGTCTTCTCAGCAGAATGGCTGCATTACTTCCCAGTTGAGTTACTTCTGCCCCACAGCCAAAGGCAAAATCCAGGAAAAACAGTACAGACAGTAGTGTTTGCCTTTAGGGCCAGACACCCTTCTTTTAATGTTTTAACCTTCAAAAGTTTTCACACATCTAATAATGTTTTTGTTCTCCTGGATCCATGCAAACTTCTAGTATGTGATAGGAAAACATCTATCCATTCCATAGGCAATTAGCTTTGACAAGTTATTCATAGTTCTGTTTGATCTGGTTTAATGTAGAATTTTCCCAAAGAGTATTTGGAATTTTTTAAAGTATAGAACTGCAGTGTGTATAAGTGTGCCTGTGTACGTGTGATGGTTGTGTTGTGTGTATATGGTATGGGGGATTTTGTGGGTCTTGTGATTGGCTCACAGGAAATTCCCATGCCACCTGAAAGAATGCTATGCAACAAAGCCACATCCACAAAATTATTATTTTTTTGTTTTCTCATGTCCTGAGGAGCAAGAAAGTGTCCTGACATCCCTTTTTCCTTAGAAGGAAGAAAGACCCTTGGAAGCCCCTGTTTGCCCTGCCCACTGCCCTGGCTACATTCCCTGAATATCCTCAAGATCAGCCAGTAGTCCCCTCCTTCACACACACAAGTTCTTTCTGATTGGATTCTCAAGCACTATTGGCATTTTATGCTCCCCACATTCCTAACATCACTGTTTTGCTTTCACTGATCTTATGTAGTTCTGCCCCCTAAATATTGTAAATTCTACAATAAATGAATGAGATAACATACATATAACGATTTCACTGTGCCACAATTAATCTAAAACATGAGGATGGGCAGGACATCAGATGTTTTCCTTAAATATATTTCTTTTCTTCCAACTGCAAATGCTTTCTTAAGGGCTCCTTCTTGCTCATAATTAGTGTTTTTCAAGCTGCTTCTAATTGCCCCTACATATATGTTTTCCTCAAGCTCTCTGTTCAATTTATCCAAATAACCAAGCTATAATTGAATTCACTTCTGAATCCATCTTGAAATGTTTCACACATGAATCTTTAGGCTGATTGCAAGTAGGCTTCTGGCACATTATACTCTCCTAAATCCTGGCTTGTCCAGTTTGCTGAAATTTTTGTCCCCTGTACCTCATCCAAGTGGGTGCATGTTGTAAGAAGACCAGCCTTAGTGTTTTTGGTTTCTGATGCTGAAATGATTATTAAGTCTCACTTTAATTCCAAAGATAACTTATTTTCCTTATTTGAGCTTAATTTGAGCATCTGCTCTTTGAGATTTATTACAAACAAAGTCTAGGTGCTTCAAGTATGAGACATGTACTCATTCAACATATTGTTTCTCTAAGACCAGATATTATTCCATGTCTAATGATGTTACATCTATATCTATTTGATGAACTGTTGGTGCTAGTCATGCAATTTGAAGGTATTGTAAATAAATACCCAGAATTATAATTGCTGGAAAATAGCTTATGGTACCTTGAGTAGATGTTGTCAACCTGTATTTCAACGTTTTTGTACAAATTTACACTCCTATCAGCAATAAATGAATTCCACTCCTCATATTGGTAATTTGTTTTTTTTTTTCTTTCTCTCACTTCTCTCTTGATTGATCTTGATAGAGTTTTCTGAGTTTATTAATCCTTTCAGAGAACCAATCTTCACCTTTTTTGAATGGCATTTAGGACTGTTAGTTATGTCAGTGATTTATTTCCCTAATTTATTATATCATTATCTCCATATTGTTTGGATTTAATTTGTCTTTATTTTCCTAGAACTTGGTCCCTGGGCCACTTATAAATAATTGATTACTAAACATAGTTGTTTTTAATAATAGAGATGATAGTACACATTCTACAGATTTTGAAAGGATAGTAAAGGATATAATGATCAAATTAAGGCCAGTAAATTCAACAACTTAGATAGAAGGGGTAATTTTTTGAATGATATAAACTATTGAAGGACTCATATTACACAATTTTAAGACTTACTTTAAAGTTCCAGTAATCAAGACACTGTGGTCTTGGTGAAAGTGTTTACACAAAGATCAATGGAACAGAATAGAGAGCACACAAATAGATGAGTACAAATATAGTCATTGTTTTCTGACAAAAAGGGGAAGATAACTTGATGGAGAAAGGGTAGTCTTTTTAACAAACAATTCTAAAACAGCTAGCTGCCTGTATTGCAAAAATTGAATCTAGAGCCATGATTCACAGATTATATGAAGCATAGCCCCAAAAATGCATCATAAATCTACATGTTTTAAATTTGTTTTTAAATGACCTAGGAAGATATAGTTAGATGCTTTCTATTGGAGGGGGAAAGCATCTATGGAGTAGAAGAGTTTTTTGAGTAAAGAAACATAGCTGAAAGAAGGGGAGAGTCATGACAAAAGTATGTAAGAAAAGAAAAGAGGAACACAGGGACCTCATGGAGAACATTCTGAGATCTGAAGGAGATGTGAAAACACCAACTAAGTCAAGATTAATGGAGACATCTAACAGGCAATGTTGAAAGAAAAGTTCAATTGAATTTTAGGAAATAGACTAATAATAAGTAGATCTCCCAGAATCTTTTTGTAATTTGTACTTGACAGGAAAAGCAAACTTACAGCTTGTGTTAAATTTCAGTACCTTGGGCTATGACCTTAGGTTATTTTTATACTTTTATTATTTTAACCTTTTAATCATTGAATAAGACAACCAAAAAAAACATTAAGGTACAGAATAATGAATAACTATAAAGTAAGTTCCCACATAATTCTCACTCAGGACAAAAAATAACATCTCTTTCCTTTCACAGTGACACAAACCTTTTCTTTCTCTTAATGTAACCTCTATTTATGAGAATCACATTCTTACCTTGTAATTTTCTTTGCCCCAATTTCTTTATCTGTGAAGTGGATTTGGTAATACTATTTTTCCCATAGGGTGGTTGTAAAGATAAATAAGCTCAACCCATCACTTGGTTCATAACAGACATAAAGTATATGTTTACTAAATATTTGCCATTATTTGTGGAGCTTGCTGACCAAAGCAGAAACAAGCACTAGCTTCAAATATAGATATAAAAAGAGGGAAGGCCGTCGAAAACTATATAAGATCAGCAAAATTACAGAATGTTTGACTCCACTCAACATTTTAATGAGCATTTTGTACACCTAATAAGACATTAAAGTTTTACATGTCTGTAATTTTCCCTAAAAGTCATGTTAAATGGATATAAATTGAAGAAAACACACACATACTTCTTTCCCCAGAGAAGATGATAAAAACACTATGAAAGTAGATGGAGATCACTTCTTAACATCAGGGCAAGAAGTATAGTTGTTGTTTTTTTTTTTTCTTCTCAGATTATAATGAAGAGAAAAAGAAAGTGAAGAATAGTGAGTTTACCTTTTCACATACCTTTCAGTTGTGTCTCCCCACAATCTCTCCTTTAAACTTTACGTTCTTTGGGAAAAATCTCCATGAGGAATTGTTTGCAAAGGCAGGTCAAATAGAGTTTGAAAGGAAAAAACAAATAAATAAGATTCTTCGGGAGTGGGATTTATGACTATGGTCATGAGAGTATATGGATAGGGCAATTTGAGAAGATTTTTCTGTTTCCTTAACTATCTTATGTATAATAAACACTGTGAAATTGAAAGTTATGGACTTCATTATTTGATGTATTTACAGTAAAATGTTTAGATACTATATGCTAAGTAATTATATGTCTAAGCACAATACTAAATTATTTTTCATTTACTGAATATTGTATCTTCACCATGACCTGCTGAGGTATAATTACTGTATTATTTTGCAAATGAAGAAAGTAGAATCTAAGGATACAGAAGTACTGAGAGGAAGGTCTATATCTAAGCCATTTCTGTGTGATTTGGAAGCTTATGCTCTCTTCATTAGGCTTAAATGTCTCCTCACAAATATGAACAAAGGCTTAAAACCCTCACTTTGCCCTCAAATTGTCATCCAGATTTCCCTGAATTCCCTGTCTTGAACATAACTATCAAGAACATTAATCTAGAATAATTTAAACTTAAAAATTTGAATGACTAAGACCAACTTTTATATAAAATAATTGTTCACAGTCCCTATTATTTTATCCCAATTGTAATCACACCGTTCACTTCTGCAAGATTTTACATTTCTTTGGAATAGCAGGTGATCTTTCAGGCTGGTTACTTTTATTTTTCTGAGACCGTGCTATGAAACAGCAAGTAGATCTGAAGTGACTCTGACTGTCCCATGAATCTTCCATCCAAAAGAATCTTGTAGGAAAGCATTGCTGGAAATACCTTGAATTAAAAGCACAAGAGGGACCAGAGGGAAAAACTACCACGGGCATTTCACAGCATCCAATGTGTGTGCTTGTAATGGTGAAATAAAGCTAATACCATTATAGTAGACATATAGATGAGCTTGAAGGTTACTTGTATTATTTATCTCTTGAGGGTTATCATGGGAATTATTCAATACTTCTGTAATGTGATAGCACTGTGAAATATTACGGATATTTGCTTTTCTATCTTTCTCCTCTCCTAGAATAATTTCCTCAAAGACAGAAGTTGCTGATGCTTACCATGGTACATAATATATTTAATAAATGTTAATAATTGGATAATTGTGAAATAATTGGATAATTATGGATAATTTTGAAAATATGCTAGGAGTGTATCAGAAGAATAATCGCACTAGAAGAAAATACTGAGGGAGA
Source organism: Tapirus indicus (assembly GCA_031878705.1). Classification (NCBI taxonomy): domain Eukaryota; kingdom Metazoa; phylum Chordata; class Mammalia; order Perissodactyla; family Tapiridae; genus Tapirus; species Tapirus indicus. Next base: position 93,871,963 of record CM062925.1, on the reverse strand, counting down.
TTTTTAAGCCTAAAATAAAATGACAGTAGAGAAGATAAAGTCCTGAAGAGTATTGTGAAAGGTAAATATGCTGGATATATATCAATAAATATTGGCTACTAAAACAATAACCATAATAATGTTGGACTTTATAACATGCATATGAATGAAATACATTGCAGCCTGGGCTAAAAAGTGGGAAATTGAGTTAAATTGTTTTAATGATCTTTTCTTTTAAAATTGTAGTAAAAGTATTACTTTAAAGGGAACTGTAATAAGTCAAAGATGCATATTTTAGTAGCTAGGGGAACCACAGTAATAAAAAAGTGTAGGTAAACAGCTAATAAAGGAGATAAATAGAGTAAAAAATATTTGCCTACTTAAAAAGAAATCAGGGAAAAGTTCAAAACAATGGGAAAATTGAAAACAGTAGAATAAACTTCACTTTGTCAATAAATGCATTAAAATGCAATAACAATGTAAATGGACTCAATACTCATTAATTTAAAAGTAATCAGTGTCACACTGACTAAAAGGAGAAGATGAGATACGATGTTTCATTAAATGAACAGACTTTAAATATAAGAGTACAGATAGGGAGAAAGTGAAAAAAAAGGAAACTGTGCATATTATCACAAGAAAGCCATATTAATGTCACATATTGCAGTTTTTAAGGTAATACATATTACTAGAGCTAAAGAGGATAATTTCAAACTGACAAAAGACTTAATACAATAGTAATATCCTTGGAATCCATGATTTTGTCTCTCTCTACCTTTCCAGGTATCTTGGCCTCAAATCCAAGCACAAGACCCCTTAGTGGCACAGTGCAGCAGAAGGCCAGAGCTAGCTCCTCATCTTGGAATTTTATGTACTTTTCTAATTGCTTCCCATCCCTGGAGGCCATGTTGACCATTCCTGAACTTTAAGTTTCAGTCTGGGTCACAGGAAGAAGCATAGCATATTCATTCACAGTAAGAAATCAGAGAGTTATTAGGTGTAAATTGGAGAATTATGGAAAGAATCATTGTTAGTATCTAGTAAATCTCAAGCTGTGTTGAATAGAATTAATTGGGGTGTTGTCATCCAAAATGATCATAAATGTGGAATAATAATCTCTTTTCACAGGTGCTCAGTGAAGGAAAAAGTAGAAAATTACTTAAAATTCCAAGAGTAAAGGAATGGCTAAAAAACCATTGTGCTCTATAAGGTGCAATATTATATAACCATTAAAAATAATATTCTGTCAAGATTTTATAATAATTTGGAAAATGCATATTTTATGAAATAGGTTGAAAAAGAAAGAGAATAGAAAATTGTTCCTCTAATAGGATAATTACTCTGTAAAAATAAATTACTAAAATAAAATACAATAAAAAGTCACTTTTTCTTTCAGAAAAAACAAAACAAACAAAAATCCCAAATGGCTCATACCATTGAACGGTCAGGAAACTTTATTTCTCACAACATTTTATTATGAAATTTTTCAAACATACAATAAAGCTTACAAACTGACACATCTGTGTAATGTAAATCCCTGTCGAGATATGGAAGTTTCCATCCCCCCAGACATTTTCCTGACACTGCTGCCTAGACAATGCCTGCAACCTGAACCAATTAGGCAATTGCTATTTATTTTATTTTTCTACCACTTATTACTTTGGCCTGTTCTAGCCTTAATATAAATGAAACCATAAAGTATATAGTCTTTTTATGTAAGACTTCTTTGCCAGGAAAATTTTTTTTTTTTTTTTTTTTGCAATTTATCAATGCTGGCGTGTATCAGTTGCTCATTCCTTTTTATCGCTGAGGAGAATTTCATTTATGTACACTAAAATATTTTTTTATTTTTTATTCAAGTGCACTTGGGTTGTTTAAATCTTGGCTATTATAAACAAAGCTGCTATTAATGTGATAGTACAAATCTTTTGTGCACATACTCTTTCTACTGGATAAATAGCTAAGAGTGGAATTGTTGGGACAGATGCTAATTGTAGCAAGAAGGCTGAATGATTTGGGGTGCCTTTTTGAGAAAGAGAACTGTTTCTCTCGGGGGGGCATGATCCGAGTCTTTACATCGATTCAGTCAGCTGCGTGGAGATGGTCACCTTTGGCCCAGGGCCGCTGTGGCCTGTGTGGCATCTGTAAGCTCCTCGCTGCACGACGGTCAAGAGCCATCGAGCCTGTGGCGTGTGGAGGCGTGGCCTGGGTGGGCTCCTGTGTGCACTCTTCAGCTCAGGTTTTTCTGGCCTGGAGCTGACCCTTCTCTGGTCCCGATGTGGTCGATCACTATTTCTGTGACTTGCAGCCTTTGTTGGAACTTGTTTGTACAGACAGCTACATGGTCCATCTGCTCTTGGTGCCCAACGGTGGGGCCGCTTGTACAGTGAGTTTTGTCACGCTGATGTTCTCCTATGTTACCATCTTGTATTCTCGAGAAACCACAGTGCTGAAGGGAGGAGAAAAGCCCTCTCCCCCTGCATCTCCCACATCACCGTGGTCATCTTGTTCTTCGGTCCTTGCACATTTACATACTCGTGCCCTGCAAACACCTTCCCCATGAATAGGATGATAGCTGTGTTTTATATGATTGGAACCCTCTGATTTATACGCTAATGAACACAGGATTTAAAAATGTCATAGGAAATTATGGAGCAATAATACTCTCTAGGATGTCAATAACTTATGTATTATTTCTTAAAATAGCCCTTTTGGGGGGCCTGCCCAGTGGTGCAGAGGTTTAGTTCACGTTTGGCAGCCCCGGGTTCGCAGGTTCGGATCCCGGGCGCCCGCCGATGCACTGCCTGTCAGCCACGCCGTGGTGGCATCCCGTATAAAGTGGAGGAAGATGGGCACGGATGTTAGCCCAGGGCCAGTCTTCCTCAGCAAAAAGAGGAGGATTAACAACGGATGTTAGCTCAGGGCTGGTCTTCCTCACACACACACAAAAAGATGGTCAGAGTTAGCACTAAATCAGGGAGTGTTCTACAAGGCAAGTGACAGATTATGTCCATCTTTTTACTCAGAGAGGCACCATTTCAAAAAAAAACCAACATAATATTCTATTTCCATATTTATTGAGACTATACTTCTCCTACATGCTCTAAAAAAGGAACAACAACAAAAAGAACAAACCCAAAGTTTTTTGAGATTTACTGTTAACATATGCTCCATACTGTATGGAAAATAATTATAATGAAACCCAAGTCTTGAGGAAAATGATCTTTTGAACCCAATAAATATTTTCTGAGCATCAGGGATGTCAAAAGCCATCATGGTTGCTTGGGGATAAAAGAATACATTCCATGCATTAAGATTTTTTACAGTGTCTAGAGATGATACAGTGCAGAAAAGTTCACAAATGATTTTGATGTGAGGTTTCTTAAACAAGATAAGTGCTCACTAAGAGATATGGGTGCTAGAAAGGAAGAAATGGTTATGCTTGGTTAGAAATTACAACAAAGGTTAATGAAGACTGAGAGCTCCACATGCTTTCCGGAGAACGTCAGTTTTACATCTCCCAATGACAGCTTTGAATAGAATTTGTATAACACAGTATAGAATTATTACCTCTGATATGCTTCAAAAATAAACTAAGAACATAATTTGCAGTTGGCACACTGCAGAGATTTAATTTGAAAAGTTGAATACTCAAAGTTCACAGGAAACGTGAGGAGGATAAAAAAGATATAATGAATGTGAAAGATAACATGCCTAATACGTGAGAGAAGAGTTGAAATGTTTAGGGTAAAAATCTTCCCTTTTCAACAATGGTTGATGCACAATCATTCTAGGAGCCGTGGAAGTAGAGAAGCAGGTATCCGATAAGGATAAGTGGAAAAGGAAGAAGTACATTGGACTCTCAAGTGCCCGGCTGGTGTTGATGGTGGCAATAATCAGCAAGTTCCCCAGCAGTGTCCCCAAATAGAAAAATCAGGAAAGGGACAAACACTATTTTCTTCCCAACAGGATCCTGCATCAATTCTCAACAGAAAATTTCAGTCACATTGTTCAGCTGCGTGATTTCATTAATGAAGAGAAGGAAAAGTGTGAAAAGGTTTATCTGCAAAAAATTAAAGGAATTAATTTACAGAGTGCTGTGAGATGTTATGGGATATCAGCAAATTAATTCATGGTACTATGTGAGGTTGTAGAATATTTTAACACTTGGAATATTTATTTTCCATCCATCAGGTACATTCTATCTGTGTTTCTTTTTTTTCATGTCACTTCAGTTCTTTGTTCCTCAATGTCTAATGACCACTTCATTGAGTATTTTGAGTCTCAAATTAGCTTATTAATGTGACACTTTATCACTCTTAAAATACAACCACTTGACAGATTTGATACGATTCTTATTAATTTTGCCAATTTGGTGAATATAAAGCTAAGAGTGTGGCTTCATTTTATCATTTCCTCTAGTTTTTTATATTTAATAAATATCACAGCTTGTGTTTTGCATGGTTACAACTCAGCCTTTAGGATATACTTGACTCCCCTTGGAGGTTCCTGAATATTAATGTAACCTCCAACATCACTCCCAAAGCAAAAAAGAATGTTCTCTTTATACATACGTATAAACATCACATTTTTGTTATATGTGTTATACAATGTGTGTTATTTGTAAATACATAACATGTTCCATTTCTTTGCCTACTGTCTCTGATATAGGAGCTTTAAAAAAGAAACAAACTGTTAAAGCCTTTAAATAGCATCTACAACCTTCAAGCACGTTTGTGATGAGTACTTGATAAACACTAATGAACAGAAATGAATGTTCTTGCATAGTTGGGAATTTCTCAAACATCTCTTTTTCTATTTTCCTTTCTCCAATTTCTGAAAAGCACTCCTCAGATCACTCAGAGCCCCTGAAGTTACATTTCTAAATGAAAGGAGAGAGAGACATTTCAGAGCTCATGTTTTCACAAATCAACTTTTTAGCGTATGCATTTCAGATCTAGAGTGGCTGTGTGTGGGGTGTCACCTGAAGTTTGGTGTAGGACAAGATCATGGTTGTGATCCCCCAAACCCCATCATGGAACAGAGCAGAGTAGCAAAACTAGGTGGAAGAAAGAAAAGAAATGGGAGGGAGATGTGGTTTTAGAAAGAACATAACATATAGGCAGTAACTGACTTCCTTCAATTTTTTTCAGCCCTGGGAAGGCAATGATTCTTCAATCAACTTTGAAATGTCCCTTCTTTCAACAGAGATTTCTTTTTTCAAAGTTGAAAAGAAATATTTTTGTCACGATAATTTCCAAGAGCATAACATTTTCTCTAGGTCTTTCTTGACAACATGCTGTTGGAAGGGACACTGTATGCAAATACTAATATCAACTGAAATGTGGTATATTTAGATATAATCTGGAAGATTTATTTATCCTATTGTGTCCCTCCCCTTTCTCACCTATACTTCCAATAAATTGTCTTGCAAGTTGGGTTTGACCAAAAGTCAGACTATAATAGACTAAACAGACTTTAAATTCCCCTTATATATTTTTTCTCTACTTTAGTAAATTTACTTCTCAGCAGACTTGAAATATCTCTTATCTTCTTCCAAATCAAAAATTACTCATGAGAAAATCTCTGATGAAGTTACTCACTTTGGAGAGCCAAGAATTTTTTAAAAATCTCTTTGAAATTTGGGATCTTAGACAAGGATCATAAACTATAAGGGAACTGAATCTTGGAATTTTAATCATTACAATAAACTCATTCTTTTCTTTATTCATCTAAATAAATAATGTATAATAAAATGTTGGCACTTGAAAATATGGTAGGAATTGGAGGCAAGATGATGTGAAAGTCTCTGTTATTTAAATATTCCATGATTTAGGGCAATCGTTTGGGTACATAGTTTTTGGTTTGGATATTATCAGTCTTATTGGCCTGTTCATTTCTAAGAGAGGTTGATTTCTCTTTTACATTTAGATAAACAGTTTAAGTAAATTAATAATAATAAATACATATGAATTTATTAACCTATTAATAACTGTGGGACTCCACCAAATATTTCATCAATAGTTTCAGGATGACATTAAAGGTGTCCAACCCAATGTGTAACCCAACAGCCCATTTCTTTCACGTTCCAAACAATCCAGACTATTTGAAACATATATTTATTAATTTGTTTGAAAAACATTTTCTGTGCCCTCAAGTATATTTCAAGAATTTGTTTCTATTCTTCAACAAAGGGATTTTTAATCTATTTTGTAATCTATAATACCACACTCTCTAGAAAAGAAAGAGTCTAGTTCTCAATCAAATGTTTATTGAAGTCTGTGTATAGCCAGGTTATGTTCATGATGCAATGGGAGCAACTGTCATCAGATAGTGTCTCTATAATGGAAATAATGTAGAAACCAAGGATTAAAAATAAATAATTATAGTGGATCCAAGCTCATCTTGCCCTCTCCTTCTGTCCTGGAATGTCTTTCCATTTCCAGCTGCTTCAAAACACATTAACAATAGGAATTTACCGGGGCATTCTATCTATCATGTATGGTAGAGAGACAAACATGCTCCCAATTTATAAAGGCAGAAAAAAGAAAAAGCAAACCAGGATCAATTTTAAATAAATTAGTGAATAGCTGTAAAATCTAAAGTAGATGTGTTCTGAACAGCACCACATGCCATGTAAGATATTGGAATTGTGACACCCATAAAAATGATTATCTTAAGGTATTTTTTTCAAGAATCTGAGGTTCTTAGGGGTGGAAAAAAGAGACCACATTTTTCACATCCTTCTAATATTGATTTGAGTTTTTATGTGTGGTATGTGTATAACAACATGTCTGTTTTTATTCCAGAGGAGTGTTTCAATACCTTTCATCAGGTTGTCAATGGAATCTGACACAGAAGCAGGTTCCAATGATCTGGAGAGAAAACAGCACCTCTTTTAATAACTACTGTGCTCGTATTGACTACTCAAACAAGATTAGCCAAGTTTAGAATGTCTAATTGTGTAAAATAACCATAATACAGAGAGAGTGTGTTGGTGTGGGAATGGAAATAGAGAAGTGATGATGGAAAAGCAGATAAGAAAAGGTGAATAGATGAAGGTAGAATAGAGTGTTATGTGGCTCCTTCTATGCTTCTATGTCTTATTGTGATGCTGCAGGGAGAAGTGGGTTTTTTTTCCTTAAGCCTCTCTCTTAAACTGTTCACCCCTCCCTAATTGAGTTACACTAGACTTGTATCTTTGGGAGAAATACTACACTCACTTTACTTTTACTTTGAATTTACCATTCTCTGTGGGAAGGTTAACAGGCTTTCTAGGTATTCTTTATCCCTCAAAAGTCCAAATTAAAGGGTAATATAATCTACCTTCCTTAAACTCCTCACTCTGTGTAAGTGAATCCAATGATTCCTACTTTTTTGTCCAAAAGATGCCCTGGAAAGCAGCCTCACCTGAGCACCAAAAATTCACACCATAAAACTCAATACCCATTACTCATGTTTCCTATATCTGGTTGCTGCAAATTTCATGAAATTAATATTTAAGAGGAATATGCTTTCCAAATATTACTAGATAGAGAGCAAGAGCCTTGTGGAAGAGCAAGAGAAGATGACATGTGGAGAAAGGTTGGGAAGGATCAACTATTAGTGAAAAGGGAAGATTTTTACCCCAAATATTTCAACTCTTCTCCCACATACATGGCATGTTATCTTTTACATTCATGTATAGTTTTTAGCCTCTTCATTGTCCTGTGTCCTCTGAACACTCTATGAGACATAGTTATTCAACTTTTCAAATTAAATTTATGAAGTGTGCCAACTGCAATTTATATTCTGACATCATTTTTGAAGCATACAGTAAGTAATAATCCTGTACTATGATATACAATTTCTATTTAAAACTGTCATTTGGAGATGTAAAACTGACATTCTCCAGAAGACATGTGAAGGTCACTATCTTCATGAACTTTTCCCCTAATTTCTAACCAGGTATAATCTTTTCTTACTTTCCAGTACCCATATCTCTCAGTGCTTATCGTGTCAAGAAACCTTACATCAAAATAATTTGTGAACATTTCTACACTCTGTCATCTCTAGAACCTGTAGTAAACCTTAATGCATGGAATGTATCCTTCTTTCCCCAAACAACAGAAATGGCTTTTCACATATCCAGTGCTCAAAAAACAGTTATTGAACTAAAAAGATCATTTTTCCCAACACATGGGTCTCTTTATGTTTATTTTATATATTTATAGTAAATCTCAAAAAAACTTTGGGTTGTTCTTTTTTTCTGTTGCTTTTTAGAGAATGTGGAAGAAGTATAGTCACAATAAATATGGAAATATATTAGTGTATTATGTCGAATTATTTTTCAATGATGCCTCTCTGAGTAACAAGGTGAAAATAATATGTCACTTACCTGTTAGAATGTTCTCTGAATTAGTGCTAATTCTGACCATCCTTTTTTGATAGTGGCCTTCTAACAGAACATTGAAAAAATGTTCTTGTCTGCATTCCAGGGGGAATATTTTAAGAAATAATGGTGTGAGTTATTAACATCCTAGAGAGTATTATTCCCTACAGTCTTCCTTACATTGCTAGCCAGAACCATCTCATTTGTAATAAACAACTTTTGAGTTGTGTATTCAGCCTATAGGTAAAGACAATTCCACACAAAGAAAAGCTGAAGGAGTTTGTCATCACTAGAAATGCCTCCCATCAAACGCTAAAGAGGAATCTTCAAGTTGAAAGGAAAGGATATTATACAACAGGAACACATATAAAAGTATAAAACTTCCTTGATATGGTTATATATAAAGACAAATATAGAATACTACTTTAATGGTGATATGTAAATATCTCTTAATTTTAGTGTAAACATTAAAAGACAAAATTTTTAATGATAAATATGACTACAAAAGTTGTTTACTATAACTACAAAAATACAACTAGATGTAAATTGTGATATCAGTAACATAAAGTTTGTGAGGGGATAAGTAAAGTGTAGATGAGAGTGATGTTAAGATGTTATCACCAAATACACTATTATAATAATAAGATGCTTTATGTAAGCCTCATGGTAATCACACACAAAAGATACCTATAGATCATACAAAAGAGAAAAATAGAAAGAGAGCAAAGAATGTCACTACAAAAAAATAAACGAAACACACAGAAAAAAACAAAACAGCAAGAAAAAGAATAGAGAAACAAAAGACATACAGAACACACAGAAAAAAATGACAAAGTAAGTTCCTCCCTATAAAAAATTACTTTAAATGTATACAGGTTAATATCCCCAATCAGAGTATATACAGTAGCTGAACAGATTTAAAAAACAAAACAAATCACACCAAGGCTCTACTGTAGGCTATCTGCAAGAAACATAGTTCAGTTTTAAGAACATGAATAGTCTGAAAATGAAGACTTAGAAAAAGAAGTTCAATGCAAACAATAAGAAAAAGGAAGAAGGTATGGTTATACTTATATCAGACAAAATACTCTTTTAAGTCAAAAATGATCAAAAGAGACAAAGAAGGACAATATATAGTGATAAAAGGATCAACTCATCAAGAAGACCTAATAATTGTAAATGTAATGAACCCAAAATCAGATTATCTAAATATATTTTAAAAATATTAAGGGGCAGGCCCGATGGCCAAGTGGTTAAAGTTCCATGCCCTCACTTCAGTGGCCCGGGCTCATGGGTCCTACACCACCCGCCAGCCATGCTGTGGCAGTGACCCACATACAAAGTGGAGGAAGACTGGGACAGGTGTTAGCTCAGGGCTAATCTTTCTCAACCAGAAGAAAAATTTTAAAAAGAGGAACATTGGTGATAGATATTAGCACAGGGCAAATTTTCCTCAGCAAAAAAAAAAAAAATATATATATATATATATGTATATATACACACACACACACACATTAACATAACTACAGGTGAAAGAGGGAGCAATACAATAATACTAGGTCACTTCAATACCCCAATTTCCATAGTAGATAGAATATCTAGGCAGAAAATGAATACAGAAACAGTGGACTTGAATAGCATTATAAACCAAATGGACCTAACAGACATATACAGAACATTCCCTTCAGAAGAACAGAATACACATTCTTCTAAAGCAGACACAGAACCTTGCCCAGGATAGATCACATGTTAGGCCACAAAACAAACCCTAATATATTGAGAGATTCAAATTATTCCATGTATCTTTTCCAATCATAGTGCTATGAGACTAAAATTAATAACAAAAGGAGAATTGGAAAATTCAGAAATATGTGGAAATTAAGCAACACATTCCAACCAACCAATGGATCAAAGAACAAGTCAAAGGGGAAATCAGGAAATATCTGGAGACAAATGAAAATGATAACTCAATGTACCAAACTTATGGAATGCAGAAAAAACTCCACTAAAAGGGAAGTTTATAGCCATAAACACCTACTTCATAAAAGAAAGATCTCAAATAAAAGCAAACTTATTTTATGTCTTAAGAAACTAGAGGGGCCGCCCGGTGGCGCAGCGGTTTAGTCCGCGCTTGGCAGCCCGGGGTTCGCGAGTTCGGATCCCAGGCGCCCGCGGACGCGCACTGCCTGTCAGCCATGCCGTGGCGGCGTCCCATATAAAGTGGAGGAAGATGGGCACGGATGTTAGCTCAGGGCCAGTCTTCCTCAGCAAAAAGGGGAAGATTGGCAACAGATGTTAGCTCAGGGCTGCTCTTCCCCACCAAAAAAAAAAAAAAAAAACTAGAAAAGAACAAACAAAGCCCAAAGTTAGCAGAAGGAAGAAAATAATAAAGATTAAAACAGAAATAAACAAAATAGAGACTAGAAAAAATTGATGAAACTGAAATGCTTTTTTGAAAAGATAGGCAAATTTGACAAATCTTTATAAACTAAGAAAGTAGAGATGTGACTCAAAAAAATAAAATTAAAAATGAAAGAGGAGACCTTGCAATTGATGCCACTGAAATTAAAAAGTTCATAAGAGACTACAACTAAGAACAATTATATGCTGACAATTTGGATAACTGAGAAGAAATTAAGAAATTCCTCAAAACATACAAACTACCAACATTGAATCATAAAGAGGTAGAAAATCAAAACAGAACACCAAGGAGAAAGGAGATTGGATCAATAATCCAAATCTCTCAAGAAAAAAGCCCAAGATCAGATAGCTTCTCCAGTGAATTCTACCAGACATTTAAAGAACAAGTAATGGCAATACTGAAACTCTTCCAAAAAAAGTAATAAGAGGAAGGAACCCTCTCAAATTCATCTAATGAGAACTGCATTACCTCAATACCAAAGCCCAGCAAAAACACTACAAAAAAAGGGAAAACTATTGGCAAATATTAGGGTAGCGCTGGGACCCTCTATTCTTCCTCTGGCTCTGTATATCTTCTTTAATGAGGGGTCTGTTTAAGTCTTTTGACCATTTTTTGAATCCAGTTGTTCATTTTCTTATTACTGAGTTTAAGAATTTCTTTACATGTATATTTTTTATAAAAATCCTTTATCAGATGTGTCTTTTCCAAATATTTTCTCCCCATCCATGGCTGTTCTTCTCATTCTCTTGACATTGCCTTGCAAAGAGCAGAAGATTTAATTTTAGTGAGGTGTAGTTTATCAGTTAATTGACAACAATTCATGTGTTGTTCATTTGGTATTGTATTAAAAAGTCATTACCACACACAACCTTATCTAGAGTTTCTCTTATTCTATTTTCTAGGAGTTAAGTTTTGAGTTTTACTTTTAGGTTTATGATTCACTTCTAAATTAATTTTGGAGAAGGATGCAATGTCTGACTACATTCATTTTCACTTTTTTGCAAGTGGATATACACTTGTTCCTCCACCGTTTGATGAAAGGACTATCTTTGCTACATTGTATTGCCTTTACTCCTTTGTCAAAGACCAATTGACTATATTTGTAGGAGTCTACTCTGGGCTCTGTTCTTTTCCATTGGTCTTTTTGTCTGTTCTTTTGCTGACACTTCACTCTCTTGATTACTACTTCACAGTAGTTTTAAAGTCAGGTAGTGTCAGTCCTTGACTCTGTTTTTCTCCTTCAATATTGAGTTGACTATTCTGAGTCTTTGACACTAGAACTATTTCATCAAAATCTACAAAATAATTTTCTGGGATTTTGATTAGGATTGTGCTAAAACTGTAGATCAGTTTGGGAAGAACTGATATCTTGACAATATTGAAACTTCCTTAACCATGAACATGGGGTATTCCAGCATTTCTTTAGTTCTTTAATCTCTTTCATTAGTGTCCCATAGCTTTCCTCATATGGACATTGTACATATTTTATTATATTTATGCCAAATTATTTCATTTTGTGGGATGCTAATGTAAACAGGAATGTGTCTTTAATTTCAAATTCCACTTGTTCATTGCTGGTATATAGGAAAGTGATTGACTTTTTTACATTAATCTATATCTTGCAACCTTCCTATTAGTTACAATTTTTTGTCAGTTTAGTCATCACAAGTCTGTTGTATGTCAATTCAGCACCTATATGCATCTCCTTAAACCATACTTAATCTCCAAATAAAGTCCATAATTCCACCTAACATGGCACAACTGTCCTGCATACAACTAAAAATGCACTAAGCCTTTCAACAGAGGGGGAGGTAAAGTTTTTGAGTGATGTTTAATTTCCTACTTGATATCCTGTAACCTAAATATTGATTGAAAATTAACAATCCTTAAATACTATGATAGAAAGTGAGCATATCTTATGCTACCTGATAAAGTAATGAGAGGGAAGAAAACTCAGACACTTGCTTGATTATATATATGTATATGTATATATATGTATATATACACATATACATGTATATTCACACACATGTATGTACACATATATGTATATCTACATATGTATATATGGACACACAAATATATATGTATATATTTATGCGCACACACAAATATATTCATAAATTAAGGAGAAAATACTCATGACAAGTACAGTCCTCATTTCTGTAACCGGTCACATGGTTACAGCTGGTATTTATAGCTACATTCTGTATTCCCTGTGCCTTCAAAAATCACCTCAGCTGGCTGTGATTCTTTACCAAGTGAGGTGATGCAGACTTTTACTCCTGAAAGGTCTGGGCCACTAGTAGTTCTGCCTGGATTAGATTGTTATAATTTTCCATTTATCTTAATCATAAGGTATGGCAATACTAAGAGATGCCCTAGGGGATCTACTGTATTCCAGACATATTCTTCCTTACCTCCATTGTGGAGTAATAGTTCAATTTCTCATTGGCAGTCAGGGTCAGTTATCCCAGCCAGCCCTGTAACTCCCTTTTTTGCTTCCAGATTCAGAGGCATGAGGAGTCTAAAATGGTTGGGTGGCAGTCCTAACTTTCAGTTGAATGGAATCATTGTTGCGTCTCCTGGTGGAAATATTCCTCTCTTTGGAATTAAGAACTCTAGGCTAGTAGAGCAGTCATGGGAACAGGAAGCAAATTGTGCTAATGGTCACTAGGATTAATAGTAATTGGTGCCACTCCCATTTCTACCCTTTGCATATCACGAATCCTGACTATGGTAGAGGGAAGAAGTGTGTGGTCCCAAACAAAGTCTAGCTTCAGCCTGGAGCCAAGGGAGCTCTGGAGTACACATTTTACTACCGAACTCCTTCCACCTTGAGACAAGGGGACCAGCCTTTTCCCCCTAATGCTAATCAGTCATTAATTACTGCTGGGCCCTGGGATGATGGGCATAATGCCCCGGGTGAGACAGCTTTCATTTTTTAGGTATGATTGTCAAGGGAAGGGTGGTACTGTGAGCTGCTTGTTGCCTATACACAGAGCAGCTGGGGCCTGGCTGTACTGGCCCCAGGAAGGAAATTTGACCTGGATGCAACTGTGTCCACAACATTCTACATCCTTATTGGCACCAAAAGAATTCAGCCCTCCATCTTTTCACACCCAAATAATTACAATGGCCTCCTAACTAATGTTAGCAAGCAGGCAAGTGCTTCATGAAGTATAACTGATTATTTAATAAATAGAAAGTCCTGCCTAACATTAAAATGTTCATTTGAATCATCAATCTTCCTGATGGGTTAGCAGCCTAAGATGGTGACATGAGCAATACCAAAAGGTTGTAAAGCCTACAAGAAAATTTGGAAACATGGTGCAATATTTGTTTCTTTCCCCTCAGAGGTTCAATGATCTATTGCTTTTGTAGCACAAAATAGTTAGAAAGCATAGTGTTACAGACAACATATTACCATCAATTGTGGTAAATGAAAATGAGCAGAATTATTAATGAAAAATTATTAAAATTTAGTCATAGGTAATGAACTAATATATAGTATGCCCAACACAGTCTGTTGGCTCAATAAGTAGTAATCAGTTTAATTATTTTACCTTTCTACCATCATTGCCTGGCAGTGTACCATAGCACTTAGAGCATCGTCCAAGAACTCAGATTTTGTTAGTGGCTCTTCAATGTGTCTGTTTGGTGACTTCTTTCTGTCAGTTTCCTCACATGTAAAGCAGTGTCTAATTCTTTGAATTGTTACAGAGATTACTGCTCAAAACCAATATATTTTATTCTTTCTTATATTTTTATTGGAAGGAAAGCCTTTGAATCCATATACATGGATGAAACTGGTAAAATTAAGCCCCAATTTGGTCAATTTTTCAAAATATGCAAAGAGTGGTTCTGGGTTAGATTTTCTCATTTTCTTGAACCCCTCAATGCAGAATCCATGTTTCACAATGGTTAGTCTTTGTCTTTATCTCATATGTATTCCTTGCTGAGATCATCCAAAAAATCCTTTTGACCCTTTCCTCAGTTGAATCAATGTTGGTCTCCGGGGACATTTATTTCTCTACTAAAATAGCTTTCCTACTACACAATTTCCTAATGGCATTTTTCATCTGGTCATTTCTCAAGGTATAGATAAAGGGATTTAACATGGGGGTTATCATAGTATAGAATACAGCAACTGCTTTATCAGTTGATAAAGTAGCTGCAGGTCTCATGTACACAAATATGCAGGGCACAAAGAATAAGATGACCACTGTGATGTGGGACACACAGGTAGAGAGCGCTTTGTGCCTCGCCTCCAAGCTGTGGGTCCTTAGGGAGCACAGGATAACCACATAAGAAACCATTAAGAGGAGGAAGTTTAACATACAGATGAAACCACTGTTGGCTGAAACAAAGAGTCCTAGAGTGTGAGTATCAGAGCAGACAAGATTGAGCAAAGGATACAGATCACACATAAAGTGGTCTCTGATGTTAGGCCCACAGAAGGGTAATTGGAAGATGAAGAGGATCTGTATGGTTGCATGAAGAAAACCTCCCATCCATGCTACTCCCACTAACAGACCACACACCCTCCAGTTCATGATGGTTGTATAGTGCAAGGGCTTGCAGATGGCCACATAGCGGTCATAGGCCATCACAGTGAGCAGGATGATTTCAGCACCTCCAAAAAAGTGTTCCCCAAATATTTGGGTCATACACTCATTGAATAGGATGGTCTTCTGTTCACAGAGTGAATCTACAATCAGTTTGGGGGTACTGACAGAGGAATAGCAGGCATCAATAAAGGAGAGATAGGCCAGGAAAAAGTACATGGGAGACCCCAATGATGGGCTGGCAGTGATGGTGACCACGATGAGCACATTTCCTACAAGAGAAATAGTGTAAATGACAAAAAACACAGCAAATATGATTTTCTGCATCTTTGGATCCTCTGTGAGCCCCAGTAGAACAAACTCTGTCACATTGTTCATATTCTCCGTGTGTTTCAGATGATGGTTAATGACATTACCTGAAAGGAAAACAGATTTTATTAACGTAAACTTGAATTCATTAAACTTATCCATTCTAATAAATATTAATTGTGTATGAATTCCACTGAGTTGTGAATACTTATGAGATTTCTTCTGAGATGGAAAAAATGGTTCTGAGTTCTCGTAGATTTCTCAAATTGCCTCCTGGTAAAGATTCTGCTAAAAGTATAGACATGAGAAACTACTGTAAACAAATACGTAGCAGACTGTGTGTGTTCACTTAATCATCTGAGATGACTGGGGGCTTAATGTGAAGTAGTAGATCACACACAGAGTGGCAGCTAAGAAAGAAAATGGAGGCAGAACATGTATGTAAAGGCTTAGGATGCAAAGCTAAGGGATTTTCCCTTTATTCTTAGGAAGTGGGGAACCGTGGAGGAGGGGATCATTTATATTGCTCTAGTAAAGATCTTTGTGTGTCTTGAATAATGTAGGCTGAAGTTCAGTAGCTGATGGAAGCCAGAGACAGGAACTCCAGTTAGGACATTATTTATAATCATCGAAATAAGAAGTAGCAGGGCATCGGCCAAGGTTGTGTGAAGTATTCAAATGCTTGTTGTCTAAATCCAGTAGCCATATAATAATAATATATACTTTTTAATGATTGATGGCTATGTGCATGGCATAGAAGCAAGTGCTTTGCACATATGATCTCATTTACTACTGATAACAACCTGTGTGGTTGGTATTATTTCATCCATTTTGCAGATCAGGAAACAATCTCAGAGACTTGCATTGATAACAATAAAAACAATGATAATATTAAGTAAAACTAAACATTTAGTGTGCTCTAAGTGTTTTTCAAGACATTCGGCTATTTAATCCGCACTACAAACCTATGATACGATTACCACTCTCATTTGTGTACTTATTTTATACATTAGGAAATAGAAACACAGAAAAGTTAAGAATCCTGCCCAAGATCAAGTGGCTAATAAAGGGCAGAGCCAAGATTATGTCAAGTTATAATTGTTAACTCTTTTTATCATGTAAACTCTTAACCCTTGCCCTATATTATTGTAATCACCAATGTTGAACTAGTAATCTCCTTTTTATATGACCTTAATAATTATAATTACTTTAATACTTTTTCACATGCATGTGTATATGAAGCAATTTCATCAGCAGACACATGTGCACACACACACACACTCAATGCCATATTTAACTCCCAAATATCAAGTAAAATGTGCTGTTGAACTCATTGGAAGTATTTTTGACTTTTCCCTCAGGCACAATTCTCCCTTGTCCAATCCCACTCTAGAGCATGGATCCCCAGATTCTTCTGCAAAGTGTTGAAGACAACTACCACGGTGATTAAGTGTATTCATTTGAAAATCAGAAAGACCAGACTATGATCTTGATTCTTCCACTTGCAATTTCTTTTATCTGGGGTACATTTCTTAGCACCTAACATACCTGTTTCCTCATCTACGAAGAGAGAGGACTAATGTCCATTTCACAAGTTCCTATGACAACTGATTAAGGGAACATATAGGAACATGTCCAACACAGTGCTGTAGACACACATAGGGTTTTCAGCTATTTTTGTGACTGTCTTTGGACTTAGGAGATAGGAACTGACATTTTGAACACCAAAACAGAGAAACATTGAACGATGCAATAAGCTCAAGATGAATCATCTCCAATTTTACTTTTAAAGAAGCCACAGAGACTCATTACCCATAGCAGTTAATCCCAGAAAGGGTGTTCCACGTTCGTGCTTGGACTAAACAGCTGATGATTTATATCACTTAATATGCATATTAATGTCGTCTGTGTGTGAAGTGCACTTAAAATGTATTTTCCTTCTCATGATTAGTCTTGATTACTAAAGGAGATGTCTCATTGCAAAAGCATGATGTCTGGTGTCAGAGAGCTGGCTCCTACTATCTGCTTAATTTTGATGAGTCTCAAATTTTTCATCTGTCAAATCAGGTTAACGATATTTACCAACTATCCTTTGAAGAATTAGAGTGAACATGAAATGTTCTATTACTGTATTTGAAAAGTGTTGAAACATAGTGATTACCATATATGGAAAGTAACAATCTTTAATAAGCATCAGCATTGTTGAAGGACTTACCTTATAGTCTTAGATGATCTTAATTATATTTGTGATTGTGCAGAGATAATTCCACATTCAAATTGGCCTCATCTTGGGATAAGTAACTTTCAATATGAAATATACTCAGAAAGAGACTATTGAGATAATGCAACATCAAATCAGCTGTTGGTAAGTGTCTTTATGTCTAATTCTTTCCTTCTAGCCTAAAGCCTCAAAACGTTTTGACCCAAAACCTGGAATTAGAATTTAGAATGGATTCATTTAAGCACTATGGAGAAATAATCTTGTATCGATGGCTCTGGTCCATTGGCAAGAGGCAGAATGTGTAGAGGAAACACATTCAAATGGGTCACTGTACCCATGATGAATCTTGCTCTGGAGATGTAAACAACAAATGACATCTTCACCTTGCACTGCATGGATATTTAAAGAGGTTTCCATTAAGGTTCAGGGAACTTGTCATGTATCTGCTAATTTATCTCCCAGGAATTAATTGTCTCCTTCGATGGAAAGGCTTTGTCTTAGAACCAGGCATTCTGGAGAGACATGTTTGAGGAACACCGATTCATGAATGGGGAATTGTATTCCCTGCACATGTAGCATAAACACGTGAGAGTCACCTTTCTCTATCTGAACCTGGGTTTCTAATAAAGCTGAATGTCATGTGTATAGCATGATGGCATAATTCCAGTGTGGGGAACTGGGATGTAGTTTTCTTGTTGACTCATGTCAGAGACAGAACTTCCGTTTTCTTATCAATATCAAACCTTTTCTGGAACCCACTCTTGATCGCTAGAGAGCTAGAGCAGTGCAGGCATAAAACTAATAGCATCTATTCTAAAGTACTTGACTGCAATACCTGTTTTTCATATTCCTCAGAGGGCTATGGAAGTAGACAGAAACTCTAAAGGGCACCTGATTAGCTACCTCTGGGTCTCATGTGGCGGCCAGTATGGAATACCAGGCAGCATTAAAATGTGGGGAGATCACAAAAATACAGGGACAAAGTTCCAGTTCTTCCACATCCTTGTCTTTTTGATGTTGTTATTTTCCTTTTAGTCATTCTAGGATGTATGTAGTAGTAAACTATCGTGGTTTTAATTTGCTTTCTCTGATGACTAATGATGTTGAGCATTCTTAAAATTTTCATGTTATTGTTGGTGATTTGTGTATCTTATTTTTTGAATTTTCTGTTCAAGTTCTTTGCACAATTTAAAAATAAGGGTTCCAGGTTTCTAAAGTAGGAAGTACTCTCTACACATTCTAGATACAGTTCTTTTGTTGTATGTTTTATATATATATAAATATAAAAATATATATTTATTTATAAAATCTTATATACAAATTTATACATATTTATATTTGTAAAACATTTATAAATGTAAAAATGCATACAAAATCATATATATAAACTATATTGTTTTATTTATATGTAAATACATAAATTTATATATATATAATTTACTATTTATAATATTATCAACAGATATAATTTTTCCTAGTCTTTGGAGTTCCTTTTCAATTCAATTCAATGGTGATAGCAAAAAGATTTAAAATTTTGACAAGGTCCAATTTTTTGTTTTTTCATATGGTTCTTTCTTATTGTGTCATGTCTAATCATTATTGATCTACCTCAAGGTCAAAAATATTTCTTCTAGAATATTTATAGATTTAACTTTAACAGGTAGGGTTTTCAGCTAGTTTTTGTATACAGTGTGAGGTAATGGTTGATGTTCATATTTTTCTCATATGCATATCCAATTCATGAAGCATAATTTATTGAAAAGTCTATTATTTCCCCATTGAAATATCTTGAATCTTTATTTAAAAATCATACATTTAGTCTATTTCTGGAGGGTCTATTATGTGTCAATGATCAACTTGTTTATTCTTATGCCAATAACACACAGCATTTACTACAGGAGCTTTATAAGTCTTTTTGTGTGTGTGTGTGTGAGGATGATTACCCCTGAGCTAAAATCCACTGCCAATCCTCTTCTTTTTGCTGAGGAAGGGTGTTCCTAAGCTAACATCCATTCCCATCTTCCTCCATTTTATATATTGGACGCCTGCTATGGCATGACTTGATAAGCAAGGCTTAGGTCCACACCCAGGATCCAAACTTGTGAACCCCAGGCTGCCAAAGCAGAGGGTGCAAGCTTAACCACTACACCACTGGGCTGGTATATTAAGTCTTGAATTGAGATAAAAATAAGTACTCAAACTGTGTTGTTTTTTTTTATTTTTTAGAATAATTTGTATTCCAGGTTCCTTTAAAATTTGTATATTTCTATAAATATCAGCATAGAATTGTCAATTTCTCCCAATATCTTGTTTTACTTTTATTGGATTGCATTGAAATTAAAACTGATATGATGAAAATATTGAGTCTTTTAATCCATCAACATAGCATATCTCTCCATTTATTCATGTATTTAGATTTTCTCAGCAAATTTTTCTGGTTGTCATATAAAGGTTAAGTGCTCTACAAATATATATATATTTTTAAACATATTTTCAAAATTTATCCCTCAGATATGTTTTTAAATAGTATAATGCGTAAATTTTTGTTTCTTATTTCAATTTGTAATGGTTACTATTCTAGAAATACATTTGACTTTTTGTATTGACATTTAATCCTGCAAACTTGCTAAATTTATTAGATCTATTAGGTTTTTTTGTAGAAGCCCTTAATATTTTCTGCCTATGTAACTCTACAATCATGCTATCTGCACATAAATATTTTTTTTTACAATATTGCTCCTTCCTTTCTAATTTATATGTTATTCACTTTTATTTCTTAGCTTGTTGCAATGGGAAGAATGTAGGGAATGATGCAGAAGTGATGAGTGGACAGTGTAGTGTTTCCAGTCTTAGAGTGTATTCACCATTATGGATGATGTTAGGTGTAGGTTTTGTACAGATGATTTTTATCAGGTTGAGCAATTTCTTTTATATTCTTCATTTGCTAAAAAAAATTAATGTATTGTATATCTAAATTGAAATTTATCAAAATTTTTCATTTATTAAAGTGATCTTATGATTCTTCTCTTTATTGTGTTAAATCAATGAATTACATTGATTGATTTTTGAATGCTAAACCAGCCTTTTATGGGATAAACTCCATATGCTCATGGAGAATTATTATTATTTTTTAAATGATAGATTTCATTTACTGGTGTTTTGTTTAATATCTTGATGCATTTGTTCATAAGGGATATTTGTCATTTTCTTTCTCATAATGTGGCTTGACATTTCAGCAATGCTGGCTTCACAGACTGAATTGCCTAATGTTTTCTTCTCTTTTTTTCTGAAAGAATTTGTATTATTATTACTTTTTAATGTTTTGTGGAATGCAAAACTGAATTCATTGGCCCTGGAGTAATTTTTGAGAAATATTTTTAATTGCAAATTCATTTTCTTTAACTGATATAGGATTATAGGTTTTCTATTTCTTCTTCAGTCAGATGTTGTAATATTTTTAGAAAATATTGGTTGTTTCTTGTTTGCTCTTTTTACTTTGCTTTGAAATATTCATTCCCATCCTGTATTACGTTATTCTTTCTTTTTTTAAAATTATTTCATTGAGGTCATACTGGCTTAAAACATTCTGTACATTTCAGGTGTACATTATTATATTTCAGTTTCTGTATAGACTGCATCATGTTCAAAACCAATACACTATTTTTTTTCCCATCACCATACAAGTGTGCCACTTTATTCCTTTCACTCTCAACCCACACACTTTCCCTCTGGTAACCACTAATCTATTCTCCTTATCTAAGTGTTTCTTTATCTTCCACATACTAGTGAAATCATACAGTATTCACCTTTCTCTGTCTGACATTTCGCTTAGCATAATACCCTCAAGATCCATAAATGTCGTGTATGGCACAATTTTCTCTTTTTTATGGCTGAGTAGTATTCCATTGCATATATACACCACACCTTTATCCATGCATCCATTGATGGGCACTTGGGTTGCTTCCGCATCTTGGCTATTGTGGATAATGCTGCAATGAACACAGGGGTACATATATCTGTTTGAATTATTGATTTTATATTCTTTGGATAAATATCCAGTAGTGCAACAACTGGATCATATGTTATTTCTATTTTTACTTTTTTGATAAATCTCCATACTGCTTTCTACAGTAGCTACACCCATTTGCATTCCCACCAACAGTGTATGAGGGTTCCCTTTTCTCCACATACTCTCCAGCACTTGTTATTTCTTGCCTTGTTAATTACAGCCCCTCTGGCGGGTGTGACATGACATCTCATTGTGGTTTTAGTTTGCATTTCCCTAGTAATTATTAATGTTGAACATCTTTTCACGTTGGCCATCTGTTTATCTTCTTTGGAAAAATATCTGTTCCTATCCTCTGCCCATGTTTTTGATCGAGTTGTTCATTTTTTCGTTGTTGAGTTGTATGAGTTTCAAAATTATATATTTTGAAAATTAACGCCTTGTTGGATATATGATTTGCAAATAGTTTCTCCCAGTTGGT
The DNA here is from genome assembly GCA_031878705.1 of Tapirus indicus. NCBI lineage: Eukaryota > Metazoa > Chordata > Mammalia > Perissodactyla > Tapiridae > Tapirus > Tapirus indicus. The sequence continues at coordinate 93,849,606 of CM062925.1, read as the reverse complement.
GAGTTGTCTTTTCAATTTGTTGATGGTTTCTTTTGCTGTGCAGAAGCTTTTTCATCTGATGTTGTTCCATTTGTTTATTTTTTTTCTTTTTGTTTCCCTTCCCTGACTAGACATGGTCTTTGAAAAGGTACCACTATGAGTGACATCAAGGAGCGTACTGCCTATGTTTTCTTCTAGGAGTTTTATGGTTTCAGGACTTAAATTCAAGTCTTTAATCCATTTTAATTGAGTTAATTTTTGTGTATGGTGAATGATAGTGGTCTACTTTCATTTCTTTGCATAAGGCTGTCTCATATTGCCATTGAAGAGACCACTTACTGAAGAGACTTTGCTTTCTCCATTGTATGTTCTTGGCTCCTTTGTCAAAGATTAACTGTCCATAGAAGTGTAGTTTTATTTCTGGGCTTTCAGTTCTGTTCCATTGATCTGTGTGCCCGTTTTCATGCCACTACCGTGATGTTTTGGTTACTAGAGCTTTGTAGTATGTTTTGAATTCAGTAAGTGTGATACCTCTAATATTGTTCCTTTTTCTCAGGATCACTTTGGCTATTCAGGGTCTTTTGTTGTTCCACATATATTTTAGGATTCGTTATTCTATTTCCATGAAGAGTGTCATTGGGATTTTGATTGGGATTGCATTGAATCTGTAGATTTCTTTAGGTAACATGGACATTTTAACTAAGTTTTTTCTCCCAATCCATGAGCACAGAATATCTTTCCATTTCCTTATGTCTTCTTCAATTTCTTTCATAGCATCTTACAATTTTCAGTGTGTAGGTCTTTCACATCCCTGGTTAGATTTACTCCTACGTACTTTACTCTTTTTGTTGCAAATTTAAATGGGATTGTGTTCTTGATTTCTTTCTCTGCTAGTTTGTTTTTAGTGTATAGAAATACAACTGATTTTGTACCCTGCAATTTTACTGTATTCGGTCATTATTTCTAACAGGTTTTTTTTTTTTGGTGGATTTTTTTAGGGTTTTCTCTATGTAGAATCATGTCATCCACAAGTAGTGACAGTTTTACTTCTTCCTTTCCAATTTGGATAACTTTCCTTTCTTTGAATAATTTCTCTGACTGAAAATTCTAGTAATATGTTGAATACAAGTGGAGAGAGTGGGCATCCTTGTCTTGTTCCTGTTCACAGATGAATGGCTTTCAGTTTTCCACCATTGAGCATTATGTTGGCTGTGAGTTTTTCATATATGGCCTTTATTATGTTGAGGTACTTTCTTCTATACCCATTTTATTGAGGGTTTTTACCATAAATGGATGTTGGATATTGTCAAATGTTTTTTATGCATCTATTGAGATGATCACGTGATTTTTATTCCTCATTTTATTAATAAAATGTATCACATTGATTGATTTGTGGATGTTGAACCATCCCCACATCAGTGGTATAAATCCCATGTGATCCGGTGTATGATCCTTTTAATGTATTGTTGAACCAATTTGCTGGTATTTTGTTAAGGATTTTTGCATCTATGTTCATCAGCGATATTAGCCTGTAATTTTCCTTCTTTCTGTTGTTCTTGACTGGTTTTGGTATCATTGTAATGTTGGCCTCATAAAATAAATTAGGAAGTATTCCCTCTTCTTGGACTCTTTGGAATAGTTTGAGAAGGATAGGTACTAAATCTTTGAATGTTTAGTAGAATTCTCCAGAGAAGCCAGCTGGTGCTGGTCTTTTGTTTTTTGATTACTGTTTCAATCTCTTTATTTGTGACTGGTCTATTCAGATTGTCTCTTCTCTTGATTCAATTTTGGGAGGCTGTATGTGTCTAAGAATGTATCCATTTCTTCTAGATTTCCAATTTTTTGCCATATAGTTTTTCATAGTATTCTCTTGCAATCCTTTGTATTTCTGTGGTGTTCACTGTAATTTCTCTTCTTTTATTTCTGATTTTATTTGAGTCTTCTCTCTTTTTTTATTGATGAGTCTGCCTGTGGGTTTGCCAATTTTATTTATCTTCTCAAAGAACTGGTTCTTAGTTTCATTGATACTTTCTGTCATGTTTTTAGTCTATATCATTTATTTCTGCTCTGATTTATTATTTCCTTCCTTCCTTGACCTTGGGCTTTGTTTGTTCTTCTTTTTCTAGTTCTTTTAGGTATAGTGTAAGTTTGTTCAAGATTTTCCTTGTTGCTTAAGGTAGGCCTGTATTGCTATAAATTTCCCTCCTACTACTACTTTTGCTGCATCCCATAAATTTTGATATGTTGTGTTTTCACTTTCATTTGTCTCCAGGTATTTGTTGATTTCTCCTTTGATTTGTTCATTGATCCAATAATGTTCAGTAGCATGTTGTTTAGTTTCCACATATTTGTGACTTTTCCAGCTTTTTTCTTGTAGTTGATTTCTAGTTTCATACCACTGTGGTTGGAAAAGATATTTGATATAATTTAAATCTTCTTAAACTATTGATGCTTACTTTGTTTCCAACATATGGTCTATCTTTGAAAATGTTCTGTGTGCCCTTGAGAAGAATGTGTATTCTGCTGTTTTTGGATGGAGTGCTCTACATATATCTATTAAGTGCATCTAGTCTAGTGTTTCATTTAAGGCCACTCTTTCCTTGTTGACTACCTTTGTGATCTATATATTGATGTAAGTGGAGAGTTAAATTTCCCTGCTATTATTATGTTGCTGTCATCTTCTCCTTTTGGCCTGTTAATAAGTGCTTTATATACTTTGGTGCTCCTGTGTTAGGTGTGCATATATTAATAAGTGTTATGTCTACTGTGTGGAATGTCCCTTTTATCATTATATAATGCCCATCTTTGTCTCTTGCTGTCTTTTTTATCTTGAAGTCTATTTTTTCTGATATAAGTATGGCTACTCCTGCTTTCTTTAGGTTGACATTTGCTTGGAGTATTATCTTGCATCCCTTCACTCTGAGCCTACATTTGCCTTTAGAGCTGAGATGCGTTACCTGGAGGCAGTATATTGTTGGGTCCTGTTTTTTAATCCATCCAGATATTCTGTGTCTCTTGATTGGTGGATTCAACCTATTTACATTTAGACTTATTATTGATATAAGAGGGCTTAATACTGCCATTTTATCTTATATTTTCAGGTTCTATATTTCCATTGTTTCTTTTTCCTTGTATTTCTGACTGCCATTTGTGTTTCGTGGTTTTCTGTGACACTTTTCTCAGTTTTCTCTTTATTTATAATTTGTGACTCTGCTTTGATTTTTTTGGTTTGTGTTTACCACAAACTTTATATGAAAGATCTCATAGATGAGATGGTCCTTTTTCTGATAGCCTCTTATCTCTATTAGCTTATGCAGGTTCCATCCTTTTTGTCTTCCCCTTCTATGTTTTTGTTGTCCCAAATTATTCTTTCTTGTGTTATAAGTTTCTGACCAAATTGATGTGGTATAGTTATTTCTGATGCCTTCTTACCCTTTATCCTTTATATTATAATTAACTTTTTACTAATTTATTCTGATATAGAGCTACAGTTTTCTGATTTTGTCTGCTATTTATCTCCTTGTATAAAGCTTCATAAACCTTGGCCTTTTTTTGTGTGCGTGTGAGGAAGACCAGCCCTGGGCTAACATCTGTGCCCATCTTCCTCTACTTTATATGGGATGCTGTCACAGCATGGCTGACAAGCAGTGTGTTGGCAGGCTCCTGGGATCCGAACCAGCGAACCCTGGGCCACCAAGCACAAACTAAACTGCTAAACCACTGGGCTGGCCCCAACCTTTGCCTTTTTGTTTCAGGTAGGAGTGTTCTTTTCAACATTTCTTGTAAGGAAGGCCTAGTGGCAATGAACTCCCTTAGCTTTTGTTTATCTGGGAAAGATTTTATTTCTCTTTCATATTTGAATTATAGTTTTCCTGGATAGAGTATTCTTGGCTGGTAGTTTTTGTCTTTCAGTATTTTGAATATATCATTCCACTGTTTCCTAGCCTGTAGGATACCTACTGAGAAATCCCTGAAAGCCTGAGGAGGGTTCCTTTGTAATTTATTTTCTTTTCTCGGGCTGCCCTTGATATTCTTTCTTTGTCATTATATTTTGATAGTCTTAATATTATATGCCTTGGAGAGGGTCTTTTTGCATTGAGGTAATTAGGAATTCTGTTAGCTTCATGTACTTGCATGTCAAGTTCCTTCCCAAGGTTTGGGAAGTTCTCAGGTGTTATTTTTTGATAAGTTCTCTGTTCCTTTCTTCCTCTCTTCTATTTCTGGGATAGCTATTATCCTTATGTTACTTTTCCTAAGTGAGCCTTATATTCCTGACAGAATTCCTACATATTTTAAAAATCTTACTGCTCTTTCCTCCTCCACCTGAATCATTTCTAGATTTCTATCTTGAAAGTCACTAATTCTCTCTTCCAGACAGTCTGTTCTACTTGTAATGCTTTCTACTTTATTTTTCATCTCATTAATTGTGTTTTTCATCTCCAGTATTTCTGGGTTTTTTTTTTTTTTTTTTTTGAGTTTCCATCTCTTTGGTGAAGTACTCCTTCTGTTGGTTAATTTTATTCCTGAGCTCATTGAATTGTCTTTCTGAGTTTTCTTATAACTCATTAGGTTTCTTCATGACAGCTATTTGAATTCTTTTTCAGTTAGATTGTAATTTTCTGTGACTTCAAGTTTTGTGTTTGGACAGTTGTCATCCTCCTTCTGTTCCACCATGTTAATATAGCTCCTCATGGTACTTGATGAATTGACCCTCTGCCAGTGCATTTGTGATGGCAACCACCTTTCCTATTTGGTTATGGCTTTGACTACTTTGGTTCTGAGCTGCTTTGGTTGTATTGGAGAGGCTGCACTTTCTACCCCCCATTGCCTCTGCCACAGGTGTTTTCAGTGCCCTCCTTGTGCTACTTGTGCCTCTGAGGGTGCTGGTGCCTTGGTTCTTTTCATGTCATATTCTCTGGTGTTGCCACCAGGGTCACCAGGCTGCAAGCACTTCTGCTGTGTCTCCAGTTGCCTGAGTCTCATGTCCCCCAGTTGCTCTCTGTGGGCTCTCCAAAAGCTCACATGCTGCTGCCCACTGCACCACCTGTGCTGCTGTTCTTTGGTTGTCTGGGGGTTCTGGCAGCACAACTGCTGGGGTTTTGGGCTCCTGTCTGTCACTGTTGCTGTTGGGGACCTGGGTTCTTGTATGCAGCCCTTGTTGCTGGTAGAGCCATGTCATCAGTGTGCCACTGTGGACTGAATCTTAAGTACTGCTCTGGTTTCTGAAGCCTCAGGTCACAAATGCCACCTGCCACAGCTGGGGGAGAGGCAAGGGCTAAGCCACAAGTGCTGCTGCTGATCCTGCAGTCTCTGGTCACTGGTACTTGCTAGTATGGTTTTTGAGACCTTAGGTCATGGCACCCTGCTACTGCTGGTAAAATCTGTGTTTTGCTTGCTGTTCTCACTGCTGGAGAGACCAGCCCACTGCCAGGGGGTGAGGAGGGGACTGGGTCACCAAGGCCACTTTGTGTCCTGAAGCCTAGGGATGCGAGAGCCACCTCCCACCACTAGGGGGGTAGGGGCCACAGACTCTGGTCACTAGCACTGGCACACGCCAGTGGTGTGCTCTGAAACCTCAGATCAGGGCAGCCCATGGCCACTAGGGAAATTCATGCCTTGCATGCTGTCCCCACTGCCAGGGTTGGGTGAGGGGGCTGGGTCACTGGCACCACTCTGTGTCCTGAAGCCTCAAGACTTGTGCACCACTCACCACCACTGAGGGGGCAGGGGCCATGCAATGAGTGCAGTGTTTGCACTTGCAGCCTGTGGTCACTGGTATGTGTGCCCATTTGAGGGTCCATGTTCTTGATCTCCACTGGCCGGGGAAGAGGAGGAGGCTTCTCCCCTAGTTCCACTGCCCCCAGAAGTCCAGTCCACCCACCTTCAGATATATATATATGCATGGATCACTCAGGCATTCTGGTGGCCTATACAGGGAGTCCTTTCTTGGTCACTAGATGTCTGACTGGTTGTAACTTGAAAGAGAGAGACAAAGGGAATGATTCCTCCATGATGCTGGCATCACTGCTGAAAATAATGATTTTTAAGTTCTTAAATTTATTGGCTTTAATTTGTTTATAATATTTGCTACTATCCCATTAAGGTCTGTAGAATCTGTAATGCTGCATGCTCTTTTATTCTTGATATGAGTAATTTGTCTATATCCTCTCTGTTGTTCCCTTCTCCTTTATTGTGTCCCTCATTCTCCTCCTCCTCATTATTCTAGCTAAGATTTTATCAGTTTTTGTTTCATTGATTTTTATATTTTTTATTTTCTAATTCACTGATATCTTTTCTTGTCTTTATTATTTCCTGTGTTTTACTTACTTTCTGCTTAATTTCCTTTTATTTTCCTAGCTCTATACATCAAATTGTAATTGATTTTAAATATTTCTTTGTAGACACTCTCTCTCTCCCTCTCTGTCTCTCTCTCTATATATATATCCAGATATATATATGCACACACACACCTTCAGATATCTATCTATCTATCTATCGATCAATCGATCTATCTAGATATATATATATATCTAGATATATATATATATCTCCAAAATTCCCTTTAAGGTTTTTATTGCTTCCTAGAAATTCAGATATGTTGTTAACTCAATTTCACTTATTTCAACAAAAATTTAATTTGTTTTGTGAATTTGTTCTTCAGTTGAGGTAAAATTCATATAACATAAAATTTATCATTTTAACAATTTAAAAATGCACAATCTATTGGCTTTTAGAACTTTTACAGTGTTGTGAAATCATTGTAACTATCTAATTGCAGAACATTTTCATCACCCCACAACAATGAAGCAGTTGATTACCTTTTCCCCCTCCCCCTACCATCTGGAAACCACTAATCTGTTTTCTGTTTATATGGATTTGTTTATTCTGGACATTTCACATACATATTGCCATACAATGTATTGCCTTTTATGTCTTCTTTCACTGAGTGCATTTTCAAGTTTCATACGTGTTGTAACATGTATAAGTACCTCATTCCTTTTTATGATGGAACAATAGTCTACTGTATGGATATACCACAATTTGGTAGTCCATTCACCAGTTGACAGAAATTTGTGTTGTTTTGGCTATTGTGGATATTGCTGCTAGGAACATTTGTATACACGTTTATCTGAATATCTTTTAGATATATATTCAAGAGCAGAATTGTTGGGTCATGTGGTGATACTATGTTTAATGTTATGAATCAATCAAACTGTTTACCCACAGCTCTACACCATTTTACATTCCCTTCACCAGTGTACAACTTTTCCAATTACTCCATATTTTTCCAGCACTTGTTAATTTCTTTTTTTATTATGGCCATCCTGAAGGTCTGAAGTGGTTTTTCATTTTGATTTTAATTTGCATTTCCCTAATGACTACTGATATTAAGTATATTTGCATGTGTTTGTTAGCCATTTATACATCTTATCTGGGGAAATTCTGTTCACATCTTTCCATATTTTCAGTTGAGTTGTCTTTTTGTTGTTGAGTTGTAAGTGTTCATTATGTGTTCTTAATAAAAGACCCTCACCGAATATATGGTTTGCAAATATTTTCTCCCATTCTGTGGGTTTACTTTCACTTTCTTGATAGTATCCTTCAAGTTTTTAATTTTGTTGGTGTCCAATTTATCTATTTTTTGCTTGTGCCTTTGTTGAAATAGTTAAGAAACCATATCTTAGCCAAGGTTATGAATTTTGCCTTAAGTTTTCTCCTAAGAAATTCTGCTTCAGCCTTCTGCTCTCACAGAGCCTAAAGTTCAGGGAGTGGTGAAAATGTAGTGTCTCGAATTTTTCTGAGCATGTATCCAGCCCTGATGACATGCATGGTTTTCTAGATTCCCTGGTATACACAGGAATTTTTCAAAGCCTTTTTTCTCCCATCTAGCTCCTTCCTCAGCCACATTCTTCTGAGGTTTTTCAATCTCTCTACTGCCTTCCTTGTCTTCCCTTTGCCTCAAGCAGTTGTGACTAGTATATTTGCCCTTAGATGATTTTGACAACAGCTTCTGTGGAAGTCATTCCAGCAGAGAAATTTTCAAGGCATGTGAAGCAAAGTCAAGCCAGTAAGCCAATTCTTCATGGAGCTACAAATTTCAAACACACAATCACAATTCTTTGAGATCAAGTTCTGTATTGTTCATCCTGGCACCAACAAGGTACATGAGGAATGTGGGCTACCATCCCCAGTGCTGCTACAGAGCTGGGAATTGCTAAATGGTAGGTAAGTCAGTCAAAACGCCACAATGTTCTCTTTCCAAAATTTATTAGCTTCATTCTTCATTAAGCATTTCCCTGGCTGTGGTAGATCTTGATTAGGTTCCATAATCCTGAAACTTTGTTTAGCAATAATTTAAATAGCTAAACATACACCTACCATTTGATCCAGACATTCCATTTTTAGGTATTTACCCAAGAATAATAAAAGTATATGCACATACAAAGACTTGTAGATGAATGTTAATAGTAGATTTATTTGTTGCAGCCAAAATCCGTAAATAATCCAAAAGTCTGCCAATAGGTAAATGAGTAAGCAAGTTGTGGCATAGCCAGACTGAAAAACTATACAGAAAATTATAGAAAAGATTTATTCTCTAATACCAGCATAATTGTGTCTATTGTAACTGAATTGCTTATTTTTTGTTATTAGTATATGGAAATGTAATTTAATTTTGTATATTAATCTTACTTCAGAGACTATGCTGCTCTACTCTTTCTAATAATATCTATAAAATCTTTGGATTTTCTATGTGAATGATTTCACCAACAAATAATGTCAGTCTATTTCTTCTTTTCCGTTCCTTATGTATCAGATTTTTGTCTTATTGTGCTGATGAAGACTTGCATTACAATGTAGAATAAAAGTGGTGATGGGAAGAAGCATCTTTTTCTCTCTTTGTTTTTAAAGAGAATGAGTCTATCTTAATCGCTTTTGGTTAATGTTTTATGTAGGGTTTTTAATAAATGCTATTTTTTAGTGTTATGCAACTTCCTTTATATTATTATCAATATGATATATTTTTATATTAGTATTAATATATTTTAGATTTTTTAACATTGATAAACATTTAACATGGTAAGCATTTAAGTTTACTACATAATTTTTCTGCATATATTAATATAATTACTTAGATATATTTATCAAGATTATAATAATAAGCCATTCTAAAATATAAATAAATAAAATCTGGGTCAAACTAAATTGGTAATGAAATATCAATTTTTATACAAAGTTAGAATACTTTTGATAATAATTTTTTAAGACACTTGACAGTCTCAATTTTGGAGGGCGAAGGATCAGTAATTAATTGCATTTCCTTGTAACAACAGCCTTGCAAAATGAAGTGATGATAGTTTGCTTTTTACTCTCTAATGGAAGACTTTATATAAGGACAGAATTATCTATTTCTGAAAAATATTGTAAATTTTTATAAATTCATTTGGGCCTGGGATTTTCTTATGGAACTATTTTTAACTAATTCTGTTTCTTACTAGTTATAGACTAGATAGGTTTTGTCATTCGTTTTGGGTCAGCTTAGGTAAAAGATTTTCTAGAAAAAAATTTCTATATTATCAAAATTATTGTCACTTACTTGATAATATTTTATAGTTGTTAGTCTTCATTTTAATCAGTAATATGTTCTTCTTCATAATATTATTTTTTTGCCTTTTTTGTTTTTTTGATCCAGATCAAACTATTTTGATAGGCTGTTTTTTTGCAAATATCCAACTTTTGATTTTGTTGCTCTTTCTTTAGTATACTCTAGGTTTTTTTCATTAACTTCAAATATGATTTCCTTATGTCTTTTTTCTTGTTTCTCTGAACTGTCTTGTCTTCTAAACACGGAATCCTTTTTAACATTTCTTTTTTTTTCTAATGCACAGCCTATAATTTTGTTTTAAAACACCACTATTCCTGAATCCTATCATCTTTGACAAGTACTATATTCTTTATAGGTCAATTATAGGTAGTTTAAAAGATTCTGGTATGATTTATTCCTTAACATATTAGACATTTAGCAGAGCATAGTTTTAATTTCCAAATATTATATATGTGTGTGTACCTATATCTATCTATATCTGTTTCTAGATCTAGATATATCTTTTATTGTGCTCAGAGATTTGTATAATTCCATTTCTTTAAAATATGTTGCAGTTTTTTTTGATGATCTAATAATTTTGTAAATATTCCATCTATGCCCGCAAATAATATATATTCTTTCTTGGATGTATAATTTTGTATATGCTTCTATATACTTTCAAAATTGGGTTATTGAGATTTTTTTATATCCTTTCTGACTTATTGCTTGATTTACTCATCAATAATTGAAAAATTATCTTCCACTGTGAAGTTGGATTGTTATGATTCTTTGTGTATATTATATAGCTTTGTTTCAAGTATTTTGAAGCTATATTAATTAAGCATGTATGAGTCAGGTTCATGACACAGGGAAAGGACAAAGTCAAATGCCACAATTTAAGGGGAGTATTGTAAGGGATTATTTTCAAGATGTGGACAGCTGTAGGAAAACCATAAGGCATGCAATACCCTATGGGTAGTACGAGTTGCATATGTTATAGAGTGGGTGTCCAGAAGGGCAAACAGAGTGGAAATGAGGAATTAAAAAAGTAAAAATGTATTATAAAATAAAATAAACTTTTGAGGTACCTTGCATGGACCCTTGTGGGTCATCTGCTGTGAACTAAAGACTGTGATTTGCTCAACCTTCTGCTTTAAGTTCTACTGACATTCCTCTTCCTCTCTCACCCAAAAGGGGGAAAAGACAAACTACAGCAAAACAAAAACAAACTAAAATAAGGAAGAAAAATGATTATGCATTGTGGCTTTTTCCTAACCCTAATCAGTATTCAAATACTAGATGATACCTAGTAACACAAAATGGTGTACATGGCTTCTAAGTTTTCAGTAAGTGCAATGAAATATTGAGAAATCATTTCCAAATCTCTATCCTAAGGGCAATAATGTTATGCTGATGAGAAAAATATTAATACTCATCTGATGCTCTCCTAGCTTATTTATATAATTGGATAATAAAATTACAGTATTTGTTAAATATATATTATGTAGTTCAATCTTTGAAGAAATTATTCTAGGAGGGGAGAGAGATAGAAAAGCAAATATCTATAACATTTCATCAGTGCTTTCATATTACAGAATTATTGAATTATTGAATCATTCCTGTCATAACTGTCAAGAGATTAAATGAAAGAAGTAAGTCTCAAATTCATCTATATGCCCACTGTAATAGTATTGCCCTAACTTTTACAATTACAACCACATACATTGGCTGCTGTAAAATGCCTGTGGTAGTTTTTCCCTCTGGTCTCTCATGTGTTTTTAATTCAGGGTATTCCCAACAATGCTTTCCTAAAAGATTCTTTTGGATGGAAGACTCATGAGAGAGTCAGAGATGTTCCACGTCTATTTGCTGTTTCATAGCACAGTCTCAGAAAAATAAAAGGAACCAGCCTGAAGGATAACCTGACATTTCAAAAAAATATAAAATCTTGCAGAAGAGAGCATTATGATTAGTTATATCTATATATAGATAGATAGATTTAAACTAGTATAAAATTGGAATTTTGAACAACTATTTTATATAAAATTAGACTTGTGATTAGACAGTGATTCACATTTTTAAAAAATTCTCCTAGATTAATTTTCTTGATGGTAATTTCCAAGAGAGGGTATTCAGGAAAATCTGGATAATAATTTGAGGGCAAATTGATGGTTTTAAGAGTTTATTTGTATTTGTGAGAAGACATTTAAGCATAACAAAAAAGTATGACCTTCCAGATCATATTGAAATGGATTAGATCCATATTTCCCCTTAGCACTTGTGTAACATTGGGTTCTACTTTTCTTATTTACAGAACAGGGACAATAATATATACTTCATCAGGTTGTAGTAAAGATGAAATGGTTGGTAAATGAAAAGCATTTATTATAGTGCCTAGAAAATATAATTATTTAGTGTATGGTACCTAAACATTTTACTCTAAATACATGAAGTAATGAAGCCCATAACTTTCACTTTCACAACATTTCCTTATTACAGATGTGATAAATAGTTAAAGAAACAGAAAAATCATTTCAAATTGCTCTTTATGGATTTTTACACTATTTTTATACTCTCCTGTCCTTGGTCATAAATCCCACTCCCCAAGAATCTTATTTAAATGTTATTTTTTCCTTTTGAACTCTAGTTGACATGTCTTTGCAAACAATTTCTCACAGAGATTTTTCTCAAAGAACATAAATTTTAAAGGAGAGATTTTTGTGAGACACTCTTCAGCTGAAAGGTGTGTGAAAATGTTGACTCTATATTCCTCACTCCAAAAACCCTTTGTGTCTAAAAATATGTGTGGGTAGGGTTTGTGTGTGTGTATGTCTGTGTGTTTGTGTGTGTGAGAGAGAGAGAGGGAGAGAGCAAGAAACAGAGAGACATAGAAGATAGAGTGATAGAGAAGAGGGAGAGAGAAAGAAAGGAAAGAGTCTTAGGGAGATGTTATGGATTAAAAGAAGACCAGAAGGAAAATGGTCTGAGAATGGGACTAGGGAATATGTCTGCATGAGGTAGCTTGTTCAGAGGATTTCTAGTAGAGAGTCTATGGGCACCGCTTTGAAGGATCTTTTCCACTTTAGTCTGTATTTTCCCAACTGATGTTCAATTGTTGTAATTTGGGCAGCACATAAAAAGTCCTTTGCTAAACTCTACTTTGAACCCAGCACAAACTTACACCAATAGTCATGTTTCTTCCTTAGGCTTAATGTAGTCTAATGAGTTCTTCAACCATCCCTCTTTGACAGAATACAAAAATCCACAGGTAAAACTAATTAATGGATGAAAATGCTGTTATCTGGTTTTGTTTTGTTTGTTTGTTTTTTTTGTATACAACTGTTTGTTCTCTCCAAACATTTGTGAGAATACCATTCTGTGGAGTTGACAAATTAGAATCATAAGCTCTTTGTATTGAATATTCTTTCCATGAACTTCATTTATTTTACTCTTGGCACAAGACAAATACATCCCGTATTTTAGTTCCACTTACCAATTGAAGAAGGAGGCTCAGAGAAGATGAACTGCTCAGTGCTAGCAAGAAAAAATTAACAGGACATGTAAGACTGGATGCTCATCTTCATGATCATTAGATGAGGGATCTCTCCACTACAACATGTTGTTCTCCCATTGGTACCATTGAAACAATTCATTGAAATTAAGAGTCTTTAAGGAAATCCATGATTTTGTTGTGGAGGACACAGGGTTATATAAGTAAAAGGTGGTGGATTCAACATATTCACTCTCTGCTCCTAGGTATATTACGTCAAAAAGGTAGCACTGCTCTAAATGTGAGTTGAAATAAGCAGATCATTCTTCAATCACACTAAGTTCTTCAATGTGTCAACAGAAAATGGCTAGCTCTCTAAGGTGTCTCTAATCTTTCAACTGTTACCTCTAAAATGTGTCTTTAGAATAATTAGCAGAAAGGTGGCCTTTTATGTAATAATAACCTCTGTTCCTATATCCAGATGCCTACCATTGTGCCTCCGGTTCTCTCTTTCCTGCCTCTCCGTGTTCTGAATCTTGAACAAATATGCCAAGAGGAGAGTCACTGAAACTATTTTCAACTAATTCAGCTATGCTCTGCTATGATTAAGAGCCTAAATATTTAGTTTCACTGGCTGTATGGAATGTTTGTATGTGAAACTCTATACATGTATCATAGAGAATGGGAGGGGCTTGCTTTAAGTTATACAGGTAGTTAATGGCAGGGATGGAGAAAGATCTATCTTTTATAGAGGTGGACAAGAGCTGAAATTTCACTTGATCAGTGAATAATCTTACATAGCCCCCAAGAACATAGAATCTAGCATCAGATCTGGTTTCATATTAGGTTGATACTTAATGTATTAATGAATTGGTATAATTAACTGAATCCTCCTATAGTTTGTTCCCCCAAACTCATCTAAAATGAGTGTCAGTGTTACCTACTGGATTGTTATGAGTTAAATGCATGCAAAATGTTTACAAAATTCTAGACGTAATATGTACTATCATTAAATATATTTTGATATATAATAATATATAATGATGCCTTTAATCTAAAAAGTATTTAAAAGATTAAGTCTGTAATAATTCCTGTTTGATCTATACCTTTTCTTAATTTTCCACTCTCTCCAAAATTTAAAAAGTGCTACTAAGGATGTACTATGTTCTGTCCATTTCAGACAAATTGAGTTTCTGCTGTGTACTCTAAATTCAACTCAACCTCATGGGTAATCAGAACAATGGCAAGGAATTTGTTTTCATGGGGCTGTGGAGAAATAAGCAAATAGAACTATTGCTCTTTTTCTTGCTCCTGCTCTGTTACCTGGCAGTCTTGATGAGGAACTTCATCATCTTACTCACAATCACCTGCAGCCATCAAATCCAACAACCAATGTACTACTTTCTATGCCATCTTTCCTTCATGTCCATGCTACACTCTGCTACACCTCCACTGTGGTCCCCTGGCTAAAAAGGGATGTAGCTGTAGTAAGAAAAAAATATTTCCTATAATAACTGCATGACCCAGCTCTTCACCGCCCACTTGCTGGCAGGTAAGAAAATATTTATCTTTGCATCCATGGCTTTTGACTGCTATATTGCCATTGTCAAGCCACTGCACTACATGGTCATAATGAACCGGCAACAGTGTAACATGCTGATTGTTATGGCCTGGGTTGTGGGTTTTGTGCATTCAATTGCTCTACTGCTCATGGTACTCAATTTACCTTTCTGTGGTCCTAATCAGATAGATCACTACCCATGTGATGTGAAGCCTATTTTGAAACTGGTGTGCAAAGATATTCATGTTGTTAGTATCTTAGTGAATGCCAATTCAGTGATGGTCGTGGTCGTCATTTTTTTATCCTAGTAACTTCTTACATACTAATATTATATAATCTTAGGACGCGCTCCTCGGCAGGATGATGCAAAGCTCTCTCAACCTGTAGCTCTCACATAATGGTTGTGGTTTTATTCTTTGTGCCCTGTAACTATACTTAAGTTCTACCTGCTGGGAGTGAGAACAGGGATAAAGAAATCCCCATGTTTTACACTGTGATTGCCCCCATGCTGAATCCTCTCATCCATACCCTGAGAAATGTGGAGATGAAAATTGCCACGCGGAAAGTATGGTCTCAAGTGGCACATTCAAAATTAAAGTAACTAAGGTGATATCCATTGTACTTTCAATCCTGTGTCCCAAGGACATATAGAGAGCATATAAGCTTTCTGTGGGGAGCTGGACTAAATGACCTCTGAAATTATATGAGCCAAGCATGTTACAGTGATTGAGAATGTAATCTGCACTTTAAATGGTCCAACTAGTTCCAAGTGTCACTACTTTGATTCGAGGGATGCAAGAAATGTCCTTGGAAAGTACATCTCTGAGCACATCACTTTATATGGAACGCTATTTTCCTTGAAATAATATCTGACCTTCTCAATGGTTTATCAGAATCTTCCAAAATTGGTCTGAGTCTAACTAGCTAGTCTCAGAAGTCACTACACTGAAAGAAAGTGTGGTGATACAATGATAGGCTTTGGAGTCAGGGAGAAATGGGTGACATACTGACTATATAAGTTTTTGTCTCTGTGTCTTGGCAATTTGCTTTAATTTTATGAGTCTTTATTTTTTAAATATCTATGTAATGGGATAATATTATACTTCATAAAGATGTAATACTACTTTGGCTAACACGTGTGAAGTTTTAGCATGGCTTATGGTGTATAGGAAACTCATGTTAGGTCATTTTCCACTCCTTACCTTTCATTCCTATTTTTCCTTTTGCTTGGATGCTTTCACCCAGCTATACTGGACCCCTCTTCATTCTCCAAACATTCTCTAAAATCTCTCACCTCTATGGCTTTATTTCCACTATCTCCTCCGGTTAGAATGCTCCCACCCCTAAGTCCATGTGTTACATACAATTCACACTCCTGATGTTTTCTTATTCAGGAAGATTTGTAGATCGGTCAACAGGCCAAAAGTATTTCTGAATTTCGCATTGTTTTTTGTTACTGCTGTTCAGATGTGCATTTACCCTACTTCAAATCATCTTTTACCCTATAATAGTGTTTCTTCTTATGAACTGTGTTTTTCCAGTTTGACTGAGCCAGATTATGTGTGATAACTTTATTTTTCTTTATATCTCTCTTTTTTCTAGCAATAAAGCTGACACAAATTAAGATGTAAATAAACAGTTACTGAATTACATTCAAAGATACCATTTTATTTTATTTGACTGTATGCATCATTCTCACATTTCTAGAACTTCTTTTGTCTTTGAAAATCATTCATTAATAACAAAATAACTAATGTCAGAAAGGCTAAAAATTTAAAATAAGTCCCATGTGTCTATCAGTGAGGTAATGAAATCCAGCAGACTCTGAGCCCCCTGTAGTCTTCTTACTTATTTATTTTCTGCCTTATGAAGGCAGTACTATTTTAATTATTCTTTCTCCCTTTTCCATTGAATCACATAACCCGTTATCAGCTCTGTGCTTTGCATCCCATTTGTCCAGGCATTTCTCTCTGTCTAGGCACTTGTCATTTCTCAGCAAAATGATTGCATTGCTTCTACATCATTTGTGAATTTAAAAAAATTATATCTTCTTTTCCAATCTCCATGACATTTTTTATTAAAATGAGTTTAGCGAAATTTCAAGATATAATATCAATGTACAAAGGAATATTTTCTATTAGTATTTCTATATTTCTATTAGTATTATTCTATTATTCTATTCTACTATTCTATTAGAATATTTCTCTTAGTACCTAACAAGCAGAAAATAATTTTAATGTCATATGTAGTAGCATCAAAAATATGAAGAAGCTAGGACTAAATATCACAAAATATGTGTAAAAATGTACATGAAAACTATAGAAATTTGTTGAGAGAAATTAAAGTAGACTTTAATGATCAAGAGCAATTCACGTTCCTTGATCAAATGGCAAGAACACACCGAGGTCTATTTGACCTCCCTTATATTAACCTCAAGGAAATATACCTCCCAAATTGGAGCAGGCATTGTTTTGCAGTTTAAAAGATTGTTTTAACATTTATGTTGAAAATGAGAGGATATAGATTATCCCATACAACTTTATAAAAGAACAAAACTTGAACAACTTATACTACCTGATTTAAAGGATATTACAAAGCAGTTCAGTATTTTCATAAAGATAGGCAAGTAGATCAATGGAACAGCCTAGAGAATCCAGAAGGAGACTTGCACATTTATTCTCAACCAAGATCTGATTCCAAATAGGCCAGATATGTAAAATACAGTGTATAAAATTGTTAAAGTGAAAATGGGAGGAAATCTTCATAATTTTGGATTAGGTGATGAGTTCTTAGATAGGATGCTAAAGTATGTCCTAAGAAGGAAAAAAAGTGGTAATTTGGACTTCATCAAAATTAAAATTTTTGCTGTAAAAATGAGATTGTTGATAACATAAAAAAACAAGTTATATGTTGGAAGAAAATATTTTAAAAATATGTAATTATTAAAGAACTACTCTTCAGAATATTTAGAAGTCTCTCAAAATTCAATGAGAAGAAAACGAACAACCCAATAGAAAAATGGGTAAAAATTTTAAACAGATACTTCATCAAGGAAAATATACCCATTGCAAATAAGTATATGAAGAGATACTAAACATCATTAATTATTAGGCAAATGCAAATAAAACACACAGTGATACTGCTACATACCCATCTGAACGGCTAAGAGTAATGATTGACCTGACTGAGTGTTTGCAGGGATGTGGAAGAAGCAGGACTTACATCCCCCAGCAGCGGGGATGTAAAATGGTACAATACACTGAGGAACAGTTTGGAAATTTCTTTAAAATATTAAATATACACTTCTATGATCAGGCATTCTAGTCCTTCACATGTTCCCAATAGAAACAAATGATTTGTCTATAAAAAATGTTCTACATGAATTACCAAAGCAGCTAATTAATAGCAGCCAAATTTTGGACACAACCAAAATGCCTAAAGTGGGGAAATGGGTAAAAAAAATGTGAAATTTTCATCCAATGGAATGGCCTCAGAAGTAACAAGGAATGTACATGGATGTACAAAAGGACACGACTGAATCTCAGTCCATAAAATTTGAGTGAAATAAGCCAGATCCTCCTCCCAAAAAACAGTACAAACAATATGCTTCCATTTTTACAAAATTCCAGAAAATGCAAATAGCCTACTGTTCCAGAGATGGATCAGTGTTTTGTTGGGCATGAAGAGGGTGTGGGAGGATAGAATTATGAAGGAGCATGAGGAAACTTTAGGGCACTATCTATAGGTCTATTATCTTTATTTTGGGGATGGTTTTTATAGGTAAATATGTAGGTCAAAAGTTTCATATGGTGTTTGTTAATTATGTATATTATATTTCAATTATACTTCAATATAAATTTTAGAAGTATATATTCTTGGATTTGATCCTGTTATTTCTTCTCTGGCTGTCCTGGGGCTTCTAGATTTAGAAAGGAATCCAATGAATATTCTTAAGTTATTCGTTCAAAAATCCATGTAAACTTTATAGATGCTGTGCATATTTACCACTTTCCATCATTTGGAAAATTATAAAGAAACGTTATTTTTAGAAATATGTTTATATAACTCATGAAAGAAAAAGTATTGTAAGGGGATTCTGGAAAAGAAGGATGAAAAGAACAAAATCAACTTTTAGCAAAGCAGGGAGACCTGGAATGAATTCAGAAATTGGAGTTGTGAATGAGGCACCTGTGTGCATCTCTAAGGACTAGCCTGGTGTGTTTATGTGTTTGTTAGTAGATCTATGATGAGCTTTCTCTTTCTGTGTGTTGACACAAGCTAACCTGAGGAAGCTTGGTCAACATCAGACATTATGTTGAAATGGACAACCAGTAAAACACGGGGTTATGATATCCTTCATTCAGAAGTCCCAGGATCTCTCATTTCCTCAGGGTTACTACATTTTCAAAGCCTGGAAGCAAGTAATAGACATACAAAAACCTCTCTCTTTGACTCACAGAAGACAGAGTCCTTTTCTTGTCGTTTAGTAGCTGTTTGAGATAGTCATTTAACCTCTACAGGCTTCTGTTCTTATATGCACAATAGAAGTAATAATACTAATGTCAAAATATGCATTATTGTGAGGATGAAATGATATAATGACCTTAAAGCATGAAATAATCTCTCAATGAATTGTTATTAATACCATTATTTTGTACCAGATAAGATACTACAAAAATTGGTTTCCTTAAGTTTTAATGTCTAAAGGAAACTTTTAATATATGGATATGTGTGTGAGTGAGGGGAACTGGTTAACTGAACTTCAATGTGCACGTTTTGGGCTGAGCCTATATAACCTGCAGAAATGAAGTGGCATAGGAGAAAAAAAACATATGATAAACAGAAGAAAAGTTTTGCTGTACACCGAATGCTGATTTTCTCTGATACTTTCATTATAGTCTCACTTAATGATATACCATTTCTACCATGATATGAATATGGGGAACAAAATGTTTGTTCTTTTATCTTTTCTTTTGCCCTGTCTTCCATTCTCCAGCCACGTATTCCATCAATATTAGTCCCTGGCAACAAATAACCTAGTTCCAGTCCTGATCTTTGAGGTCATTGATTTTATTGAATTATCTACTCTGTGCATGAAGGTTACTCTTGATAATGATCCATACTTGAACTGTAGCTGCTTGTCTTTGGTTCACTTTGTCTTTCCTTAATTCAGATTTTCTAGAAGCTTACTTAATGCTCTTCCATGTTGCATTATTTTTCCTCCTTTTCATCAGAAAGTGAGATGAGCACAGGGCCGGCAGAGTTTACTGAACTATGTCAGACTAGAACATTTTGGGGCCTCCAGAGAAACAGTGCCTGAGCCAGGCTAACATAAAGTGAGAAGTGAAGCTATAGCCAGAAGATGCCCAGACAGTGGGGTCATGACCATGGTCAGAAGATGCCCAGACACAGGGGTCGTGACCATGGACAGTAGCTCAGAGGCATTTGGTGAAGGTCTGTTTAGAAATGCCTCTGGGATTATAATTTCTTAGAGGTTTCAAAGACCTATTAATTCTTGTGTTGTCACATAACTTTATATTCTTCATTCTGAATCAAATTTCTTTTAGTCGTAGACATAAATTATTCCTAGGGCTTAAAATGTATGTTCCCTTTTAGGAGAATTTCAAAAACCCCCCATTTTTTTTTTTTTTTTTTTTTTAGTCTGAAGATCCATTTTTGCATTCCTGGTGGTTAGTGAATATTTAACTTCCAATCCTCTTGCAAACACATACAATGTTCTAAAACATGTTGAGATTTTCAAAATAATTTTAGAGAATTGACCTAAATGTGTTTGAATACTTACTTGTAAATCTATCATTTTATTTCAGATTTAGACACTGGGGAAGAATGAGCAGAGTATCTCAAGGGAAAATTCTTCTTGATTCAATCCAAAACTCATCTCCCAGACACTCAGATCTGATGGCAGTGAATTAACCAGGTCACCCTGTTTGGAAAATGTTCCACTGACTGTACTTTAGGGTGGTTACATGCTATTTAATTTATTCTATTTAATTTCATTCTTATGACCACATTTTCTCTGCAGCATAAGTTAATTTGATTACTATAAAATATGTTAGCTAACTTTAGTTTTAGTTATACGTTATTTATAAGCAGAATTCTAGCTGAGAACAAGAACAGTTGGATTAAAGTTAATAAAATTTTCAAGTCACAGTGAACTGTATTAAGTCCCATTTTGGTGCTTTAAAATTTTCCTCCATATCTTATCAAGGAACAGCCCAGTTTATTCTTGCATCTCTCCTATGATGAGTAATTTCCTAACTTTCAAAAACTTTGCCATCCTAAAATAGACTTCATTCATCTAATTCAATTGAGGTAAGTTTATAGCAGGCCATCCTCTGACACCTCTAGGAGAAAATTTGAACTTATGGTGGAAACTCTACTTTAACCCTGAGTAATTATTCTTATTATTTTGATACCACAATAAAAAAGAATGCAGAATTTTAGTGCAATACTACCAGAAAAGTAAAGTAATAATTCCACTATATTTTTATAGTGCAAGTAAAAGTTCAGGCTAGTAATTAGGTTAATAAATACACTAACACAACTAATCTCCCAGAGTAATTTTATTTCTTGTTACTAACAGATTACCAAATTGAATTTCCCCTAATCAGTCTCAATAAATCTATTCTGTGATTTTTAAAAATTTCTCCATTGGAATTTATATATGTGTTTATAGCAATTTCAGAAACTGCTCACTCAAAAAGTTCAAAAAGAAAAAGGAAATTAACATATGTGGTTATGAACTATGTATAATACACAGATATTTCACATTATTTCTTGTATTCCTTAATATATTTCTAAATTATGTAATAGCATCTCAATTCTATAAATGTGGAAAAGGAGGCTTAGAGGGATTAACAATTAGCTCAACATTCACACAAGTTATGGAAGGGAGAAAGTTAAAATTCTGTTTACTGAATTCATTGTTTAAAGTTCTGATATATAGGAAAGGAAGATGCTTAATAAAATTGGAGATAATAATGTTTGGATAGAGTCTATGCTTATACTGAGTGACTGATTTCTCATAGAGTGTTTGGAAGATTGCTCAGATTTTAAATTCTACACATCAAACCTAAAGAACTACAATTAAAGTGAAAAATAAGGCAAATATAAAGACACATTTCACTTAATATAAAACCTCTATCAGAAATATTTAGGTAAATGGTTTTCTTTTTATATTCAGATGGTTACTGCTATAGAAACACAATTTGAATAAAAACAGTTTACCATTCAGCTTATATTATATTTCTCTATGTTTCTATCTCTTTCTTGTTGCCACTATTCCAACCACTTGTGGAGTGGGTTCATAATATTTCCTCCTTTCATCATTTGTATTTTCAATTATTTGACTTAATGGTCAAGAATGTATTATTTGTTACAATGACAATAATTTTCTCACCCAACTGTTTCACATATCCCTTTCACTTCAGCTAACAGCAGTGATCAAAAAAGTATTTTTCCTCAGAATTCAGGATGTGCTTTTAAGAGTTGGGCTGTGGATTAAACAGCCATGATGGTCTAGAAAATGAGCCAAAATCCTATCTTAAAGAATGCACATTTTGTTAAAACTGATGAAAAATTATTTCAAAGCCATTTGGAATCTATAATGCTGGACCAAACATTTATATTAAATGTAGAATATATTCCCATAAACACTCATAAACACAGATTGGGTGATCTGGTAATCTGTCACCTTGCATGCTTTTTTTTCTCTTGAGATGAGAATTCAAAATAATTCCTCTCACTGCCATCTTCCATAACACTCCATCTCATTCCCCTCTTGGGCTTGAGATGCAGCCCCAGACTGAGTGGGAATCAGGACATTTGTCCTCCAATATCCACAGGGTATTACTTTCTGATGCTAAGAAACCGAGAATCTGTCATTTTTCCTAAGAGTCTTGTTTCCTTTTTATTGGAGAATGACGTTTAGAAACCAAAGTATAGGCAGTGGGTATCCTGAGTATGCTTGTTGCTACCAGGGTGTCATTATTCCTATGCCTTCCACAGGCAGAACCAGGTAACACGGGTATGTGTGCACATATATCTATAAGTGTTTCTGTACCCATCCATCTGGGTGAGTGTGTATATTAAGCTAAAAAACAAGTTCAAACTAAAATCTCTCTGTAATCTCTCTAACCCCTTGATCTACAATCTCTAACTTCCTTCACCTAAGTGTTTACACTTTCTTTTCTTTCCCTGCCTGTTTGCTGACTTAGGGGAGACACTATGTAGTAATTTTTTGTAGAAAAATACTTACCACATTATGAAAAGTTGAACAGTTTTTATCATTTCTGCTGACAGAAATAGCTTAGTAGATGTTTGTATATACCCCTAAGCCTAGGCATAGATGAGTTCATCTCAGGTTGTGAGAAATAGTTTACTAAAATCAAAACAAATCAGAGCAGATGTAAGGTTTAGGGGTCATTAATTTCCGTTAAAATTCCATGGAGACCTATGAACAAGCTAAAAATACCTGCAGGGAATTATATGAAATGCCATCTTCAATGATGTGCAATGTGAAAGGGGAAAAGCATGAAGCTAAATCCTAACTTATTTCTCCTAATCTGAAGTCTTGTCTAAATGAAATGTGGATAATGTCACTACTTGCAATAATTAGTAGAGTAGGCACAGAAAGTTTTCTGCATAGTTTCCTTTCTTACTTTTTCATTAAGGTCCACTTACTGTAGAGCCAAACAGAGCCTGGATTAAATAACCATTATTAGATGTACTTTGAAAAATAATATATTACTGTATGAGGTTTACTTTACATGTGAATGAAAAAGAGAAAAGACAAAACTAATCTATGAGAGAAGCTGAATGTATGAGACACTAGAAAAAGGGATTAGGTTTTCTTCTCCAGGTTGGTCTTATCCGTAAGACATCCCTCGAGCAAATGTATGTGTGTGCCTAATGCCAAGCAAGGCATCGGCATTGTGATCTTCAGGGTCTTGAAAAATGAGCAGTCCAGCAGAGGAGAGAGATACAAAAGATCAAATGGAAATCCCACAAAGGTGGTACAAAAACGTCTGTAACAATTGAGAGAAAGTATTCATTTTTTGGCTAAGAGGTCTGAGAAGTCCTTGTCGAGGAGGCATGTTTGAGATCAGCTTTGAAAAGGGACCACATGTTAAATAAGAAAGCATTCCTACTGGAGGGAAGCCACAAGCAAGAACCAAAGGAAAAGAACTATGAGACTTGAATAGGAAACAGTGAGTTCAGTTTGGTTGGGGTTCAAGGATTGACACTGGAAGAGGGCTGAACATACAGCTGTGACCAAATATGGAGTTTGAATAACATTGCAGATAATGACAATAATAAAAAGAATAAGAACTTCCTTCCAAGGTTGTGTAAACATTGGGGATAAGGGAGGAAAAGTCCTTGTGCAGTACATGGTACTGAATGTACACTACTTAGTGATTGCTATGACTGTCTTGGAAGGGCAGTAGGGGGCTGCTCCCTGTGTTTGATCAGAGATGTGACACAGTCATGGCCCTTGGAAAGTTAGAGCACGTGCCTGAGGGAATGGAGTGGGGAGAGAGTTGAGGAAGCTGGGAACCAGGAGAAATAACAAAGTGTGATCTGTGCCTGGCTTCTCTATTTTCTGGACTTGGCCTCTCTTGCGTTGAATGTCAGGGACAGATGACAATGAGAGGGGAAGCGAGAGGTTTTACTGCAGAGAGAAGAAGAGCAAGTAACGAAGGATAGAGGAGGCAGGAGGCCTCACGCTTCTTGATCTTTGATGAGAATCTTTTCCTCAGCTCTCCATTTACATTCTACACATTCCATTTCAGAATCTAAAAATGTCCTGCATAGTGTCAGAACACGGGGTGATAACTCAGGGCCAGCAAGATAAAATAAGCATCCTACTGACCTAGTGGAGGAATGAAGGGCACCCGAGTCTCCTGAATGAATCCTTTTCTCTCTGTAAATGGCTGCTTCAGCTTTTTGGCCTCATATTTGTGTAAACTTATTGAGATTATACAAATCTTGATAAGTAATAACAATAATTGGTAATGTGTATCAAGCACTTAGTTCAGCAATTTACATGAATATCTCATCCCTATTTAAAGATGAGGAGACTGAATTTGGGAGGTTAGGAAATTTAGTCCACATCTACTCACCAGTATGCAGTGGAGATAAGATTCATTCAAGTTCCACCACTAGTTTGCTGGAAATCTTAACCATGATGCTATACTACCTCTAAACATTGAATAATAATAAAGAACAAAGTTTCCTATGATAGAATGCTTACTAAAGTGTTATTTCTCTTGTAAGTTAAGAAAAGAGTATTGGTTAGGTGTCTATTATGAGTAGCCTAGTGGATATTGGTGGCCTGCTCTACTGCCACATACTGTGTAATACATGCGATAC
Source organism: Tapirus indicus (assembly GCA_031878705.1). Lineage (NCBI taxonomy): Eukaryota > Metazoa > Chordata > Mammalia > Perissodactyla > Tapiridae > Tapirus > Tapirus indicus. The sequence continues at coordinate 93,824,601 of CM062925.1, read as the reverse complement.
CTTTTTTTCTTCTTGCATCCTCACAGCAACTTTAAAAGGTAGATATAATTATCTCCATTTTACAGAGTTGAAAGCTGAGGTTTGAAGAGGTAAGATGACTTCCTCAATTCACCCATAGTTTGTGGCAGAGCTGGGCTTTGGACCCAGGTCTACCTGACTATGCAGTTCATCTCTGCTTTGTCCACTGCACCATGCTGCCATAAGGGGGCAGGCTGATATAGAAGTAGCACTCTGTTTTCATTAGTAGTAGCAACTTTTTCATTACAAAAACACAAGCATAATATATAATATATATTTAGTTAAAAGTGGTGCTCATTATTTATGAAATATACTACAAGAAATGAAAATGAAAGCCCATTATTGCTCATGATTATAGATATAGAAATCTTTAAGAAAACATTAGTAAATCAGACCCAGCAATAAAAACAATACATCACAACCAAGTGGGGTTCATCCAAGCAATGCAGTGCTTGTTCATTTGAAAAACAATCAATACAATTCACAATATTAATAAACTGAATAAGAAAAGTATATGATTATATCAATAGATACAGAAAATGCTTTTTAACAAAATTCCACATCTTTTCATGATTAAAACTCTCAGCTATCTAGGAACAAAATGAACTTTCTTAGCCTAATAAAAATATCTATAAAAATAGCTAACATAATACTTAATGGTGAGAGAATAATTTATTTCCCCCTATGACCTAGAACAATGCAAGGATGTCCTTTTCCACCACTTATTATTCAACATTGTTCTGGAAGTCCTAGCTAGTGTAATAGACAAGAAATATGAAAGTCACACAAAGTAGAAGGACAAAGAAGACTGTTCTTATTTCTAGGCAACACAACCACCTATGTTAAAATTCCAAAGAATCTACAAATATCTCTTGGAACTAATAAGTGAGTTTAGCAAGTTCAGAGGATACATTGTCCACATACAAAATCAACTGCACCCCTATATACCAGCAATGGAAAAATGAAATCTAAAATTTAAAAATATATGATAAAATCTATTTGCATATAAATTTAATGAAATATGTGCAAGATTTGCATGCAGAAAACTACAAAATGATAATGAAATATATTAAAAATTTTGAGTAAGTGGAGAGATATACATTGCTTGCTGATTAGACGTCTCAATATTGTTAAAGTTTTGATTTCTCTAATTTGTTGTTAGATTCAATGCAATCACACTCAAAATCCCAGCAAGTATTTTATTTTAGTAGATATCAACAAGGTGATTCTCAAACTCATATGAAAAAGAAAAGCAACTAGAATAGCCAAAATCATTCTGAAAGAGAAAAACAATGTTGGAGGACTCATATTACCCAATTTCAAGACTTACTATGAAGTTACAGCAATGAAGACAGTGTAGCACTGGTGGACAGTGTATACCCAAACATCAATGGAACAGAATGTAAAGCCCAGAAATAGCCTTATATAAATATAATCTAATTTATGACAAAAAATAAAAGTTAATTTGATGGAGAAAAATTAGTGTTTTTCACAAAAAGTGCTAGAACAACTGGATGTCCATATGCAGGAAGTGGACATAGACCCATGACTCACAGTTTATAGAAAAAGTCATTCAAAATGCATCATAGATATAATAGAACTTTTCAAGGTGATTTTAGTGAACCCAGGAAGATATATTCAGTGCCTTTTTGCTAAGAAGGAAGAGAATCCATGGATTAGATGAGTTTTTGACTAAACAAATCCAACTAGAAAGAATGGGAGAGTGATGACAAAGTATGTAAGAAAAGAGAAGAGGAACATAGCGGATCCCACGGGGAAAATACTAGGATCTGAAGGAGGTGCAAAAACACTGACTAAATCAAGATTGAGGGAGACATCTATCAGGCAACGAGAAAAATGTTGAAAAAAAAGTTCAATTAGATTGTAGGAAATAGGCAGATCCTAAGTAAATCTCCCAGAATCCTTTGATAATTTGTACTTTAGAGGCAAAGTAAACTTATAGCTTGTGTTAATTTTTAGTACCTTGGGCCACGACCTTTGGTTACTTTTATACTTTATTATTTTAACTTTTTAACCATTAAATAAGACGCACAAAAAACATTCATGTAGAGAATAATGAATAATTACAAGTAAACTCTCATGTAATTCTTATTCAGGACAAAAAATAGCATCTCTATCCCATCAGAGTCACATGCTCTTTCTCCCTGCAAATGTAACCTCCATCTCATGAGAATCACTTCTGTTGCATTGTAACTTTTCTATGCCCCAGTTTTTTCACCTATGAAATGGGGTTGGAAATAGTATCTGTTGCATAGGTTTGTTATAAAGAAAAATAAGCTAAGCCCCATCAATCCATTCATATCTAACATAGAGTACATGTTTACTAAATTTTGCGATTACTAGTGGAGCTTAGAGAAGCAAGTGTTAGTTTTGAATATAGATGTAAAAGGAGGAAAGCTATTGAAAATGTTGTAACACTAGAAGAAAATTATAGAATGTTCATCTCCACTACTGACAAATTATTTTAATGAGAATTTTGTAAACCTAAAAATACAAGAAAAGAGGTTCTATCTGTATTTTCCAGAAATTCTCCTTAGATGGAAAAACATTAAAGAACACACACACTTTTTCCCCAGAGAACATAATAAAAACACCATGTAGGACTGCATGGACATCATTTCTTAATATAAGGACCAGAGCTAGAGTTTTTTCCCCAGACTTTAGCAAAGGGAAAAAGAAACTCAAGTTGCATGAACAGCAGATTTCAGTCATCAAGGACTTTTTAATGAATGGGATTCTAACAACATGCTGCAGAGTTACCTTTCTTACTAGGCATTTACAGTCCAGTTGTTGGGTTGCTCTGGTAACTTGGATCTAAAGGGATACTAACTGGTGAATTTATTCCTTGGAGATATAAAATAATTAACTTGAACTAAACAAACAACGTCTTGGGAGAAAAGAAATGTACCTTTAGGATATAAATTTTACCTAAAATTTTACTTAGCATTTGAGCCTTAAAACCCTCAGGAATAATGTGGTGATACAAATACAGATTAGTTTTGGAAAATAAAGTTCTCTTCCTGCCTTCAAGATGTTTTTCTGTGGAGTTACCTCCCATCAGTTATCTGATTTGATGGTATGACAGGTGACAGTAGTTACTAAAATGATATGAATATTCTAATTTTTTATGTCTAATTTGGGGTAAGTTAGAAAGTGAAACTCATCAGTAGCACTCACGGTACTGAGAAAAATTTCAAGTCAGAAACTTCAAAGGAACTCATTTAACTATTTGGTTAAATAATGACTGTCGTTTCAATGAAGAGAGGACAGAAAAGACTATAAAAGAATAATAGACTCAAAATTAGTGCATAGGAAAATATATGAGTAAATCGTTTCTTTCTCTCTTACCATTATCATGCATAAATATGTGGTGTTTGTCGAAAGTATATTTTAACTACTAGGTTAAGAAAATGTTAATTAGCAGCTAATTTTAAAATAGGCTTTACTGTGAATTCTATACTCTAAGACATTTTTGGATTAAGAGAGCACTAAATTCAGAAGGATCTGGCTTTCCACTGAGGGGGTAGATATATTCTAGGAAAATAAGATCAAAGTCACATAAGAATGCTGCCTATTTGATTGGATGACTGCACATAAAAAAGGGCACACTATTACAACTCTAAGGAGATGGTCAACAAAACATTGACCAAGAAGAGAGTAATTTTAATTCTGAAAAAGACATCATGATGGAAAGGATTCTTGGAGATAGTTGAGGCTAGTTCTCTCATTCTACATCTAGGAAACTTATGAGCCAGGAATATACAAAGTCATAAATGTAAGAAGAGGCAGTCTTCGGGCATACACCCTACCTATTCTTGTGTGGCCAATAGCTGAGGATGCAGTATCACTGCTCATGCTGGAGAGAGTAAGAAGCCTACTGCTTCCTGTAGAAGTGTGTGAGCTGTGCTTTGTTACTTTCCAGAGCTGACTTATTTATGTCAGAATCCTGAACTGTTTGGTTTCTGGTTTTCCATAGAGACTTTAGACTAACTTATACTTCTATGATTCCATTTACATGTTTTCCATTTAAATTTGAGTGCCTAAAATGGGACAATGATTGATTCAGAAGGTATCCTAGTTTTGTCTGGAAGATTCAAAAATGAATGCAAGCTTCAGAATTGGGATAGCCAAAGTTAATGTTAAATTTATCTTGTTTCTTCAGTTTTTCCCTTTTGAGAGGAAGAATAGTGGAATGGTTATAAACACAGGCACTAGAGTCAGAAAACTCAGTCCATAAACCCTATCTGGCTATGCACTACTTCTGTTACTATACACAAGTTCCTTAACATCTATAAACCTAAGGTAATTTTAAGTTGTTTTTCTTTGTGTATATTAATTCTAATGCAATAATACTATCATGTGTGCATTATTTCATTCTTTTAAAAGATCTTTCTCATCTATGATCAAAGTTGAGTTTCAAAATCAGTTTGAATTATATGGAGCAGGATATGTATTCCTGTTTCAAATGAAGAAAAAACTTGTTAAAAGAAATAAACTGTTTCATATATCATATCTAAAGTTAGTGACTGAATTAAAAGATGTGACCAGATTTGCCTCAAAACCATAATGAATGATTAGACTGTACTCATAAATTTTTAAAAACATTAAAATATGTGGCAGTTAATCATGGTGGTCATATGTCTGTGAGGAAGTTGAATCAAGGAGGATTGCCAGGTAGAAAATTAAGCATAGCTCTAGCCTGGTGAACCAAGACAACTAGAGATTCAAGTACCATTTTTAGCAAACTCCTAATAAATGCAGACAGATTGATGAACTGCCTTTGCCTGAGAACATTCCCAGCTTTCCTTTACTCAGAGGTTTAAAATTATGTAAAAGCCTTAATATGCTTGAGGGAGGATAAGGAATGTATTTCAGGTGTGTTTAATGAATAATTCCACCCACTAATAATATTCAGCATTATTATTTTATTCAAATTAAAATAACCAACTTTCTTATATCTTGGCTAATATTACTATCGTCAGATTTTGAAAACCGTCAGAAGCTCCTTCTCAATAATTTGCCCTTAAACCAATTCAAGTTTCTAAAATTTCACTGTGGAAAAGAATACCTTTGTTTTAAGATTCTATCTCCATGACTATGTGATTAATCATTGTGTGGGTGACAATATTAACTTAATCAGTTGTAAGCGAGAGTTGAGGAGGAAATTTAAGTAAAAATTGATTTCCAAGCTAGGTATGAGATTGGGGATGAAAATATATGCTATACAGGTGCAGACACGGAGACATCTGGTAAGAATTGATCCTAAAATTTTTGACTTAAAATTATGAAAGTATTTGATGGAACACATTGTTAGTCCATCCTTGTTATCTTCTCAGCAGCATCCAAGACTTTATTGTAGATTGATCGAAGGCATTCATGGTGACTAAGATAACATTGATCAAAATTTCCTGGAAGATTTAATGGAAATCAGCTAGTATTTTCATGAAGAGTCTTATTTTATTTTTATTCTCTGAGACACTTAAATGAAGCATATTAAACCTAATTAGTTCCTTGAATATAATATGACCATCACAATTGTCAATAAACATTTCTAAATATGTGCTCATGAATTATACTATTTTGGGTGATTTATGTAATCTATCTATGCTGGGCCATGGAGAAACGCAGTAATGTCACTATTCATTCTCTTGGGACTTTCCAAGAACAAAAACATTGAAATCCTCTGCTTTGTATTATTTTTATTTTGCTACATTGCTATTTGGATAGGAAACTTGCTCATAATAATTTCTATTACATGCAGTTAGCTAGTTGACAAACCCATGTATTTTTCCCTTGTGATCTCTCATTCTTCGATCTTGGTTGCACATCCACTGTGACACCCAAACTAATGGCTGACTTCTTAGCAGAAAAGAAGACTATTTCCTATAGTAACTGCAAGACAGAGCTCTTTACCACCCATTTTTTTGGAGGCATTGAGATCTTTATCCACACAGGGATGGCGTATGACTACTATGTGGCCATGCGCAAGCCCCTGCTCTACACTATCATCATGAGCAGACAGAGTTGTAATGCAATCATCACAGCCTGCTATACTGGGGCATTTATACACTCTGCCAGTCAGTTTCTTCTCATCATCTTCTTACCATTCTGTGGCCCCGGAGAGATAGATCACTATTTCTGTGATGTGTATCCTTTGCTAAAATTGACCTGTTGTAACACACACAACATAGGTCTCTTAGTCATTGCTAATTTGGGTCTAATTGCTTTGGTGACCTTTGTTGTCTTGGTGTTGTCTTACTCTTTAATGTTGTACAACATCAGGCACATTCTGTGGGGACCCTCAGCAAAGCTCTTTCCACCAGTAGTTCTCATGTAACAGTTGCAGTCCTGTTTTTTGCACCTGCGTTACTCATTTACGTTAGACCAGCCGCAACGTTCCCGGAAGATAAAGTGTTTCTCTTTTTTCTATCATCATTTCCCCCATGTTAAACCCTCTGATCTACATACTGAGAAACATGAGGATGAAGAATGCCTTGAGGAAAGTTTGGTGTCATCATATTCTCTTGGAAGGAAAGTAACTTTCCAGAAGCTTTTCTGCATTTCATGCCATGGTTCCATGGGACCATGACTACGAATAAGATTCCTTCTCATCATCTGCCTGGGCTTACTGTTCAGACAAATTAAGCAAGCAAGCAGGCAGCATATACCTTCTGTAGTTTTATGTTTCTACACTGACGCTTCATCAACAAATTGAACATTATTCTTATTCATACTCTCCTCCATCTGACTTATCATTAAGAATTATGTTCATATGATATGAATTAACTGGACAATATCATAAAAATAAAAAATATATCACCTATCTGTCATTGTATTGAAAAAAGATAAAACAGATCATGCATTTTTCACACCCTAAAATGCAAAAAGGCTGAATAAAATATTACCTTCAATTTTTAAACATTTTACTCAACTATAAATATAGAAAATTGCACATATCATGCACATACAGCTCATAAATTACCACAAACTGAGCAATATCATATAATCAGCAACCAGATTGATTTAGAAATTACCAGTATACCTGAAGTCCTCCTCATTTCTCTTTGCAATCATCACCTCCCGATGGTAACCAATATCTTCATCTCTAAATCAATTAGTTTTACATATTTTTGTACTTTGTAGAAAAATAATGATACAGATTGTACTCTTCAGTGTTTGTCTTCTCATTTTTATGTTTGTGCAATTCATTCCTCATGTTTTGTGTATTTTCCGAATGTTTTCATTGATCTATAGTACCTCATTGCATGAATATGTGACAATTAACTTATCCATTCTCTTGCTGCTAGACATTTGCGTAGTTTCCCATGTAAGGCCATTATGAGTAGCACTGTTTTGAACATATTGGGACATGTCTTTTGGTAAATATATATGTCTTCTACTATTTCATTAACATGTTTTACATTGTAACTAAGATGTAAAATTCTGGGGCTGCCCGGTAGCGCAGCAGTTTAGTCCACCCTTGGCAGCCTGGGGTTCACAGGTTCGGATCCCAGGGATGCACTGCTCATCAGCCATGCTGCGGTGGCATCCCATATAAAAGTAGAGGAGGACAGGCACAGATGTTAGCCCAGGGCCAGTCTTCCTCAGCAAAAAGAGGAGGATTGGTGATGGATATTAGCTCAGGGCTGGTCTTCCTCACAAAAAAAAAGATATAAAATTTTAAGACAGTGGTTATACACTTGTGTTAATAGTTTTTCCTAATATATTCCTGACATAAAATAAACTATATTAAACAAAAAGTAATTATCAATAGAAAAACACTAGTGTTAATGTAATAGATTGTTTAAAAATATGTGAAAATTCTGGCACTTCTAGGATCCATGCAATGGGGTATGGGACATGTTGTTGATTAATGCAAATCAACCTATCAATCACAGATAAAAAGGAGAAAGCTCTGAGACAGTTTATACAATGGAGCTCAGAAAAACTTCCAGGAATAGAGTGTTAAGTTATGTTAGGAAGATAAGACATTGGTAATCATAATTAGGGCATTTTAATAAGCAGGATATTCACTGGAGTGTATAAAGTTGCTTGCCACAATAAGTAAAATTGAGAAAATTCTTTATTTAGCTCCTAAAAAGGAAAAACTGTATATCCCGATGGGCTCCAAATAAGGGTAGTGTTTCCAGATAAGGAAGGTACACTGTAAGAACATGCTAATGCTGGATTGCCACACACACAAATACACATACACACACATGTGCACAAACACACAATATAGAAAATAAGATCTTCCCGGGGCTTGTATTTCTGGCATAATTGGAATAAATATGCTTGAATAGAAAACCAAAAATAAAGAGAAAATATTTAATTTTTGTGCAAAAGTATATGATCATGCAGCAAAAATTACTGACAGAGGAAGAAATTATGTTGGAAACATTGCAGAGTATGTCATACAATGACTGTCTTTATTGTAGTTATCAGACACAAATATAATATGAATATGATTGTTATATAAAAATAAAAAATAATTTGAAAATCATGCTGTAAGAACATGAATCTCAAAATTGTCCAGGCTGTTAAAAACAAACAAGACAATTTAAGAAATAAAAAATAATATTTTAATTAGAAACTCAATGGATAAAATGGGGTAGCTATATCTTAAGGAAGATGCAGTGAATGAAATTTTAGATACTAACAAATTTCCAGGGCAAAGAATTAGAGAGACAAGCATATGGAAAAAAAATTAAAGAGATGATAAGAGGCATTATGAATGAAGTAAAAGAGAGTAAGATATGTCTGTCAGACTCCAGGGTTTGGGTAATAGTGAGAAAAAATATTTAAAGAGATAGTAATGGGTAATTTTCCAGAATTGATTAAAATAATCTTTAGAAAATATTCACAGGAAAAAAAAAGAATTGATCTTGAATAGAGTTATAGGAACACTACTGCGAATCAATAATAACAAGTTACAGAAAGACAAGACAGAAGAAAATGAAATTTCATAATGAAAGTAAAAGAAAAATGTAAGCCTTGACTTTAATATTTTTTAAGAACCAGGGTAAATTGAGTAGTTTTCAGTACAATAAAACAACCAGAAATCCCAGCCAAGATTCTACTACAAACTCACTCTCACTAAAAGAAGTTGTAAAGAATGTTGTCATTAAAAGGGAAGATGTCTAAGAAGGAAGATAAGAGACTTCAAAAGGAATAGGGAATGAGGAAAACGGTAGGTATGAAAGGTAAATTGTATTAAAAATAACAATCTTGTCTAATATGTGAGATAAAATGTAGAAAAGAGACCAGAAATCCTGCTCTACAACATTGTGCAAGTTGAAAGAAAATGATCAGAAAAAAAGTGTTCTAATGTTGGTAAATGTTGGTCAAATTCAGACTTGTTAACATTAATGTACAGACTTGATTTCTTACAGCTAAAATAATAGAAAAGAGATAAATAGGTAGGAAGGTAGGTAGACAGATAAATAGACAGGTAAATAGATGATAGAGAGAGAGATAGATAGATAGATAGATAGATAGATAGATAGATAGATAGATAGATAGATAGATATAGATAGATAGATAGATAGATAATTACATAGATAAAAATATATTGAAGGACTGAAAGGAAACCAATCCAATTAAAAAGCAAGAAAAGAGGGAAGAAATAGACAAATTGGGAAAAGTAAAAACCAAAAAAAAAAAATCATAGAAGTCAATTCAAATCAACACAATCAACACATGGACTAAAACAACATCGACGCATGGACTGAATTCTCCAGTGGGAACACCAAGATTATAATAATGGATTCAAATATAGTAGTGTGCTTTTTCAAAAGATACATCTAAACCACGGGGCATGAAAAAGTTGAGAGTAAAAGCATGAAAAAGATGGAGCAGATGAATGCATTAGCATTTGAAGCAGTGATATCTATATCACACACATACACATACACACACGGATGATAAAATAGGTTTTAAAGCAAGAGCCATTATTTATTCCTAAAATCATTAAATATTGATAGAATTTGCGACATAGAAACATTTACAAACTCTAAATTTGTATGGAATAAGGGCACAGAGGATTTGATCCAATATTATAGACAGCACTAATGGACATATATAGTACACTGCACTCATCAACTGGTGAGCACATATGGATTATTTAAAACAATTCATCATATTTTATCCCAAATATTAATTCTCAACAAGAGTCAAAGAATTTGAACCACACAGAACAACTGATCTAATGACAATTCAATTAAATTTGAAATCAACCACCAGAAAGGTAATTTCCAATCACAAATATATGGTAAATTTAAGATAGATTTTATAAAATTACTAAGCCAAGAAAGAAATAATAGTATGAAACAGAATATTTAGAAATAAAATTGTAAAAAGTGATATGCTTAGAAGTAAGTCGCTAGTTTTAAATTCTCAGTGTGTTAAAGGAGAAAAATACTTTATTCTGTCAATAGATAATTTATTACAACTTAATCATAAACTTAATCCCAAAAATATCACCTTACACCCGTTAGAATGGCTATAATCACAAAGACAAATAACAACAAATGCTGGAGAGGTTGTGGAGAAACGGAAACTCTCATTCACTGCTGGTGAGAATGCAAACTGGTGCAGCCTCTATGGAAAACAGTATGGAGAGTCCTCAAAAAATTAAAAATAGAAATACCGTATGATCCAGCAATCCCACTCTTGGGCATCTACCCAATGGACGTGAAATCAACCATCACAAGAGGCATATGCACCCCTATGTTCATTGCAGCATTATTCACTATAGCCAAGAAGTGGAAACAACCCAAGAATTGAGCCCACTAAAGTCTGGAAGCCTACTTAGATTTTTACAGGAAACTAAGAGCAGGAGTTCACACCAATAATCATTCAGCCCTAAGTAAAAATTTATTGAGAAATAAAAGTGCATGGATTTTATCAGGTTTCTTTTAGTTGAATGATTGATGAAACCTGCAAATTTTGTTTAAATTTGCCAAATAAACAGGAATGTTTCAATTCTCTGTGCCAATAATACCAAAGGTCTTGCACTGTCAGACAAATGAGTAAGAATGCAGAAAATTCCAAATCAGTACACAACTTTGAATATTGTTGTCACAAGACTGTGACTCTGAGCACGGAGTGAAGAAATAATATGAAGATCAACATAAATCTATATTTTAAAATTCTTCAGATTTTTTTCTGTTCATCTGCTCTTTCAAAATAACTAAATTTTCAGAAAAGATATTTGAATTACATCTTTTAAGGCAATCAATTATGGTTGCCAAAGTTGAAAATATACAGAGAAGTGGGCTCCTCTAATTTCAAAATAGTTCCCTCAAACACCGTACAATGACATAGCCTGATTTTCTCAATCGTTTTCTCCCTTTCTTTCTTAGAGAATTCACCCACACAAGAGGTACGATTCCATAAAAGACTTTAATCTCTTCATCTTCTCTCAAATAGAAACAGTTGTACTTGCTTTCCAGGTAATTATCTGATAAATGCCGTGTCAGTAGACAGAAGACCTAGATTTCTTCCATTCTATTGTTTAACTGTTCATTCCCTAGGATTTCAGACTCCCATGCATACAATAAAGAAGTTGGATTAGACAATCTCTGAGGCTTTCCCCAGATTCTGACAGTGTGTGACACCTGATTTCCTGTTAGTTTGGAGAAAACACCTGTTTGCCCCCTTCCTGCCTTCCCTCCTCCACTGGACACGTCGAGACCATGGAAAATATGGTATCAACAAGTGGCAATTTCAGTACCTTTTCTGTGCCTCAGTTTCCCTCCATGTAAAATTGGGATAATGGTCATACCTACTTATAGGGTGATTTTTCAATGTAAACAGTTAATAAAAGTGAAAATTCTTAGATCAGTGCCTGGAAAGTATTACACATTTAATAATTATTAGCCGCCTTCCAACTTTAGGAAATAAATCCTAGTTTGGAGCACAGTTCTAATATTTAAATGCAAGATTCTTCACCTCCTTGAACATTTTTCCCCTTCATCCACAAAAATGGGCCTTGCAGTGCCTTACAGGATTACTGTGGAAATCAAACAAAATTTTAAATATGAAGCTCAATGCTCAAAAACATACTAGTTCCTCCTGCCTACCCTTTGGAACTCCCATAGTGTTATAAACTTAGGTGGTACTCAAGATATACAAGTGGTAGTAGATCCTGGTAACTAAGATGATAAGTGCTGGAGCTACATAAAATGAGATAGGATTCTGGCTCCAAAATTCACCTGGAGCATAACCTCAGACAAAATATGTAACCTCAATTTCTTCATTTATAAAGTGACTAATACTATAATTAACTTTGAGGTCTGCTGTAAGGATTTGATGAGTTCATTTATGTAAAAGCTTAGGATAGAACCTGGTATATATTAAGATTAAACATTTAATAAATACATTTATCATTACTATTATACATTTTTGTCATATCAGAGGGCATAAACATAAATTAAGAATTGTATGTCATCTTATTATTCTTCTTACAAATTTTGAATAGCTTATTGAAACATATAATATTTCCACATGGATAACTAAAAGTTGGTAGCTAAGACATAGCATAGTTTCCTTGCCATGAACAATCTGTTACTTCTTACCTAAGGCTGGGGTTCTGCATGGGGGAAACATTGTCTCATTAAAGAAAATCTTTCCCTTTTGGTCAGGGTTCCTGGGTTGACCCGGCAACTGCGCAATTTTAATAATAATAATTCTGGATTAATATGAAGAAAGACAAATGACCTTATTTAAAGCCACAAAATAGAATTACATATTAAAGTCTAGGTGAGGAGATCATAAACATCATAAAACAACAATTTCCTGAATTAGTATATAAATTAAATTTCATTTTCAGTTAAAATCTCAGGTTTGTTTTTCTTTTAAATAAAATATTCCTGAAGTTTATGCAGAAGAATAAGTGGCCAAGAAGATGCAAAAAAGCAAATATGTATTAGTTGGGACTGCCCTCAGTCACATTTAGTAGAAAACAAGTTTAGGAACTTAAGCAAATAATTTTTTAATGTAATAATAAATCCATAAAAACAGAGTCTCTGTGCACATAGGGAGTATTTAAAGCCATGATGTAGCTGATTGAATGATATGGTTGCTTGAAAAATTTATCCAGAACCAAGATCCTTCTAGATTCTTGCTCCACCATGTTTTTCATGAAGTATTTGCCCTTACGGTTGCAAAATGTCTGCTATACCTATAGTCTTAGGTTCATGTTTCAGGAAGGAAGAAAGAGGAAAAGGGAAGAAGGAAAACTATATGGCTACCCTAGCTACAACAGTTAGTAACCTAGTTACAGAGGAGATTGATAGTACAAACCGTCTCAGGGTTCTGATAGAAAGAAAAAAGGAGAGGCTTCTGGAAACAGCTGAAATAGCATGTAAACAAGGACCCTGAAGGAGAATTTGCTTTCTCCGATATCATTTCATTAAGGAACTGGTTTTCGAATAGACAAATAATATTTTTGGAAGGGAATTTAGAACCCAGAAATATTTCTCAATATATATATAAAGAATGTAATACATGATAAATATATAGTTCTATGAATTTGCTCCCTTGTTTTAGGTTATTTTTTCTGTCATTAGGGATTTTTCTCAAGATATCTATTTAGCATGTATTCATTCAATAAATATTTATTGATTATTTATTATGCACCAGATATTATTCTGGGAACACCTTTAAAAAAACATATCCCTGCTTTCATTGAGCTTACATTTTAATAGAGACAGTGACTAAATAAGGTAAATACATAAAATTTATAACAGGTTAGATACTAACATGTCTAAGTATAAAATAAAGCAAAACAGATGAATAAAAAGTGTCTGGAGATGGGTGTCAATGTATGTGGCACATTTTTTTTTTTTTGGTGGGGAAGACTGGCCCCGAGTTGATATCTGTGCCACTCCTTCTCTATTTTTTGTATGTGGGATGCTGCCACAGCACAGCCTGATGAGCAGTGTACAGGTTCATGGCATCCAGGATGAGAATCTGTGGAACTCAGCTGCCCAAGTAGAACATGCAAATTTAACTACTATGCCACCAGGCCAGCCCCTGTGTGGAACTTTTGTATAGGTTGACCAGGAAAGAATTCACTGAGAAGTTGGCTCTTGAGTAAAGAATCAAGAAATTGAGTTGGTTAGCCATGCAAATACCTGAATGGAAAAATTTCCAAGGAGACCCACAAAGAGGAAGTTCAGGAACTAGTGAGCATGTCAATGAAGTTAGAAGAATGAAGGAGGTAGAAATTAGCAGGAGAGATCAGATGAAGTGTCTGAATTATGTGGAGCCTACTAGGATTTAGGCTTTCACTTTGAATGATATTGCTCAGTTGAGATTAAGAAGTGTGGGCAAGTGCATCAGAAAGGGGACCAGACTGAAGGCTGTTACAGTGAACAGTTCAATGAATGACAATGGGTATATGAGTTCAAAGGAGAGATCTGAGTTGGAAGACTAAAAATTTGGAGTCATCAGCACATAGGGAGTATTAAAAACTATTAGACTATATGAAATAACCAAGACTGAAAAGAAAACAGATTCAAGGCCTGAGGCCCATGACTGCCCAGTGTAGAGAGTTTAGTGAGAAAAATAAGAGCCATAAAAAAAACAAAAACCTCAGACAGCTTTCAGATGTAGGAGGAAAACCTGCAGAGTATGGTGACCACAAAGCTAAGTCAAAACCTCTGGTGGTAAAAAGAGTGACCAACTCTGAGATCCTGGTATATCAATATCAAAGTCATTGATCACCTTGATAAGAGCAGCTTCAGTGAAGTGGTAGAGGTGAAAATCTGACTTCAGAGCTTACAATGAACCTGGGAGGAGGGAGAGGAGACAAAGTGAGCATAGGAAGAAAAGAAATCAGAACTGGGGAAATTGGGAAGGGAAAGTAAAGACAAAAGGGGCTTCTGTTTTGCTTTATTTTAGATGAGAGAAATAAAAGTTTAGTTCCTTAAAGGGTAAGTTTTTAAAGAGGATATAATTGTGATTTTCATCCAAATAATGAATGAATATGTCAAAGATTTAATTTAACTCAGTATTTAATGCAGAAGCCAGTAAGATGTTACCACTGGTTCAGACAAGAACAAAATGTACCACACATTTATAGTCTGGTAAGGAGGGCTGAAATGAATTCATAAGTGGATGCAAAACTAGCAAAATATCCACAGGGCTACAGTCAATTGCATTTCCCTGGATACAGTTTGCATTTCTATGGGCAGGCATTATCGGCATTGCTATTATTTTCTAAGTGTCAACTTTTCTGTCTATAGAGTTGTATAATATCTTAGTGAAAGACAATAAAAAAAAGGATAACCTGAATGGAAGAGCTAGTAAAGGTCACTCATTAAGGTGCAGAGTCTCATCATGTTTCTCTACAGTGTTATGCTGATATCAATGATCTAACTGGAGAGAGAAAAATTGCTGATGCAGAGGAAGACAGGAGAATCAGTGAAGTAATGAAGAAATGATGTTCTGGAGAAGGTGGGAAGGGAGGGGATCCAGTGCAAAAGTGAAGGAGTTGAATTAGGAATTCCCTGGTTAATGATTGGTGTTACCCATGTTTTTTTCCCATATGTGCCATTAATCCCTGTCCAAAACTTTTATTTCAAGAATAAAAATAAAAGAAAAATATTTGTATTAATTTTTATAGTTTTACTTTTCAATAATACAAGTCTGATGGCTGGAAGATAGAGCTTATGAAACAGAGGCAAACTTGAAGGCTTCGCTGGTCTTCTGACCAGAGACCCTGCTAACTGTACACCAGAAAGTGGTCTTTCACGTTTCTGCTGTGAGGATGTTCTCTGACATATGCACTGATCAAACCTACTCAGGAGTTTCAGGATAACTGTCAAGAACTAGATAAAGATCAACCGGGAAAGTATGTTAGCATATTTTTCAAGAATTTCTAGCATATAATCTTTTTAGTTTTATTTGTTGGGCATTTTAAACTGAGTCACAGCATTACTCTATTTTTCTTTTTATATTCTTCACCCACTATAGGAACCCTCAACAACAATAACTCATCTTTATTTAGCATGCCTTCTCTACTAATCTGAAAACAGATTCTTATTCAAGTACGTCACATCAGGAGAGTTTCTAAAGCTCTCTGAGATTCTCCCCCAATTATTCAGTGGCTTGATTTCGCTCCCAGCCATTTCTGATGTCGGTCAAGCCTGCTCCAGGACAACTTCAGTTTCTACCAAAAAACTGCCTTGAACTTTTACAGTGATAAAAAACACACATTCACTGAGTTAAGTGATACTCGCCACTTGCCCCCTCCCAGAAAAATTTAATTTCACCAGTTACAGGAACATGGCATTAATGTGATTTTTTTCCATCCTCACACCCCACTGTTCCAGAGGAAAGTTGTTATCAGATGCGCAACAGGCAACTGGGCAATAGAAATAGTTTATGCATATTGAGCATTTACTGTGTGACAGGCAGTGTTTTAACCCTTCACATATAATGCTCATGACACCATGAGTGGTGTGCTGTTATCACTTCCATTCAGAGATGCTTCATTGGACATAAGTCCTCATAGTTAGTAAGCAATTCTGGGTGTGGAACTCATGCCGTTAACTCATACTCTATAAGGTGCTAGAATTATTCAGAGAGGAGCAGTTGATTTATATATGAAGAGCTGAGAGAGAAAGGAAGTTGGAACAAAAGAAAACATTTTATTGTGAGGCTTGCAAAAGAGTACTGGTGTTGGGTGTATGAGAAGCTCCAGAATGCCACTGGCTACAAACTTGTCAGAGTAGAAGGTGAATTTTTTGAGAAATATTGTGTGGAACATAAATTAGATCTTTTAGACCATTCTGTAAGTGATGAAAGTGAAAGATTGGAATTATTTTTTCATCATTGTTTGGTAGCTGGAATTGGCTCATTGAGCAGAGTCACACACAAGAAAGGGCTGTATGGGCTCACAGTGTTGATTTGTATTGCACACTGCCTTTGATGGTCTGCTGGTAAATATCTACATTAGTTACTCAGCCAAAGGGTCAATAGGGCAGAGGAGATATAAATAAGAAAACTGAAAAAGAAAGCACAGCAGAGAGGAGGCCTGGGTAAATCCAGGGAATCATAAACTTCTGCTCATATTTGGGCCTATGCACGTTTCTAGGTACAAGAGGGAAGCCAACATTATGCATTTTAAAGGTTTCAGGGTAGAGAAGTCATGTATTCAACAAGCTCTGTGGTTAAAATCAGGGATATTTTTCAGTTTATTTCCTCACTTCCTATGACAGGACACCATAGTCTCTTTATGGCATTCTTCATCTCCATGTTTCTTAGTGTGATATCAGAGGGTTGAGCATGGAGGCAATGACAATATAAAAAACAGCAAACACTTTGTCTTCTGGTAAAGTAGTTGCTGGTTGAATATAAATAAAGAGTAGGGAGCAAAAAAGGGACCACCACAGTGATGTGGGTACTGCCAGTGGAAAGAGCTTTGCGAGGATTCTCTGCAGAGTAGGACCTGGCAGTATATAGGATCACAGTATAAGATATCAACAAGACAACAAAAGTCACCAGGCCCATCAGGCCCGAATTGGCAATGACCAGGAGACTGATTCTGCTTGTGTCAGTGCAGGCCAGTTTCAGCAAAGGATACACATCGCAGAAGTAGTGATCTATTTCACTGGGGCCACAGTAGGGCAGAAAGATGGTGAGGAGAAACTGACCAAAGGAATGTAGGAATCCCCCAGCACAGGAAGCAACGATCACAGCATCACACTTCTGCCTGCTCATGATGACAGTGTAGCACAGGGGCTTGCAAATGGTCACATAGAGGTCATAGGCCATCCCAGTGAGGGTGAAGACCTCGATCCCCCCAAAGAAGTGCATAGTAAAGAGTTGTGCCATGCAGCCATTGTAGGAAATGGTCTTCTTTTCTGCCAGAAAGTCAAGGATTAGCTTTGGGGCCACAGTGGAAGTGTAGCAAAGGTCTGAGAGTGAGAGGTAACTCAGGAAGAAATAAGTAGGCTGGTTAATAAGTTGACTGCAGGTGATGGAAATCATTACAAGCAAATTTCCAATCAAAATGACAATGTAACAAACAGCAAAAAACAGAGAACTTCTATTTCCTTTTTCTGAGAAAGTCCTAAGAGAATAAGTTCTGTGAAGTTATTCCTATTTTCCATGATCCCAAGCAGTTTGTAGCCACCTGAAATTAGATAAATTATGAATTCTTATGATATATATTTAAATATAGGGATGCATATCATTCCTTGGGGCAGATTATAATGGAAATGGTCCAAAGGTTGAAGAAAATTAGCTTTTATTTAGGAAAGCTTCTCTGCAGGTCTTTTTGTTCTTTTCCTGAAAATATTAATTCCTGCTAAACGTCTTAGGTACCTGATAAAAAACTAACACTGTCAAATGCAGTATATTTACGTAAAAATTCTATTAACATGTATTATCAAACATAACTGGGTATTTTGCACCAATATTATTACAGAAATAGTACTTTTGGGGAAACTACAACAAAAAAATTAGATATCTGCTTGCAGTTCTCACTCTTTATTATTGAGAAAATACACATGTAAATGAAACTGATTGAAAATACAAAAACTGCAAATACATGTAGTATAATATGTGGATGATGTTATACGTGAGAAATTTTCTGCCATATGTCCTACATAGAAAGATGATAAATAGGAAAATCAACAACGTATTTGGAATCATGAAGTATTTATCCATGGCCATAATCAGTTATATTTCTCCTGTATTTAATTTACAAATATACTTAATTTACAAATAAAGGGTTATACTTCATAGTCAACCAAAAGGATAACAAGAGAAGTATGGTTATCTGTGTTCTTTGAAACATTACAATTTCAAATGTGTTTGACATACCGCAAGGCAGTTGAGCATAATAAAAATAGGTTTTCCTTGGATTTTAGAATCTTATGCAATGTCTTACCCACTTGCATAAAGTGTCTTCTTATGAATTGATGTACACAAACTGTTCAACTCTTCCTAGTCAGCCATCCTGAAAACGTGTCCTCCTTTCAGTTTCCATGTTACAAGTCTTCGTATGTCAGGCTGGCTTTCCTCTCTTTCGGTCCTGTTATTTTTACTTCCTCCTCCTTGTCACTGTTCTAAAGTAATGTGGAATCAATGCTCCTAATGTTTTTTTGGTAATAAACATTAAACCTTAGGAGAAATAGATACCTTTCTACTGGTAGAATTTTAAGCATCATAGATAGACTAGGAAAAAACTATTGAGAAATATTCGACTCAATCTTTCAACCATTCCACTAAATCAGACCATATATTTTCTACAAAAACTATATAAAACACTGGACTTTTTAGTATTTAAAATATTTATGCCAATTACTTATAACTCCAGCACCAATATATTTACAATTTACTTTCAAAACTGTAACACCTCCCTCCCCTTTTTCCTTTCAGTGGAATTACCATTTAACTCTGTGTACAAAAAGTAGGGTTTTGAAGAAAAAATATATAAATCTATCAACATGAAAGTTAACATCAATTGCTACAAAATGACATTTTGGTATCCTTTTTACTGATTAAGGAAGAGAAGATATTCATGGTGGTCAAATAAGCCATCTTATTCAATTAACAGTTGTATTTTAGGCTTTTAAAATTATTCACAATAATTTAAAAGAATTTATTCTTCTACTCTAACATCTCCTAAAAATTGCATTCTTTTGATTTATTGAAAAGAACTTTAAGTTAAATTTTAATTACTGTCCAGCCTTTATTTTACATTCAACTTGCTGCCTGAGCTGCTCAGTTAAGTTTTCTCAGCCTCCTTTTCCTCAGAGTTAGCCTAAAATCCTACTTGATCTAGCCCATAGCACCTGTGTGAGATTCTTCATTAAATAACAGATCAAATCACATTTGAAAAAGACAATGTAAATACCATTTTATTGAGTGTGTTTTCACACCAAAAGTGGAAAATAAATGGAAAGATTAGAAATTATCAGGGAAATATGCAAGGACATTTTTAAATGCAGATTATTTTGTTTTACAAACACTTGGATAGTTCAGACAAAACAGAAATTTTTTTTTTAAATTGTAATCACATAAATGTACCCAATCGAGTTTATTAGAAAAGAGGAATGAAAGATGTGAAAAAGATCTTTCATTTAATTTACTTTTTAAAATACAAAATCTATGTAGACCTGACTCGGAAACTATGATCCTGAATCACTTGAAAGTATTATTTCTCCTACTTTCAAGTATTCCTACAGAAAGCTAAGAAAATACAACTATGTATCTACAAGAATCATTTCGTATTTTCATATTTTTAAATATAGGTAATAATATCTTAACAGTAGATATACTTTAAAATACTGCACTATTTGGAAAACAAGAAAAACTTTATCTCATCTACATCTTAACTCAATTTTTTTTTTAATTTGCCACATCTCTTTTATGTATTTCAGTTTAACCATAAGTAATTTGTGGGAGTTAAACTAGATCTTTCAGGACCTCTTCTGTGCCTGACCTGCCCATGATTCTGACATCACTTTAGAGCAATCAGAAGCTGGTTACTGATGACTGGTCGCCTGTCTTACAAACCCATCAGAATAAATCTACAGCTACAGCTTCAGGTTGTTGTCCCTCTTCTCTCCTTTAAGCTCAGCTGACCTAATCACACAATGACAACAAAGTGGCCTTTCTCCTAGAAGCAGACCCTCTAGTCTCTCTTTTTTTGGATCCTTCATAGCCTGCTTCTTTATACTCCTTAAACAAGATTCCCTTTATGCAGTCCAGGTACACAGAAATCTCCAGTGTCTCAGTTAACTTTAAGTGTTTTTCCCTGGAATTCCTAACGACTCTCAGTGGCAGTGGAGCTGGAGGTTTTGCCATTCCCAATCAGGCCTGCTCAATCCTATCAGAGTCAGTTCAACTCCTACTATGTCCAGATAGATCTCACTGACTGCTGCAGCCCCCCATGTGATGTTCGCTCAAATATTCTGTCTTTTGGTGCTTAGAACTAACTACCTTGCTTCATATTGTTTATTTGTTTCTGTCAGATTGCTAAATATTTTAGCTTATCTCTCTAAAGAAAGCTTATCTTGGTGAGAGTTAGGGCCAGTCCCTCATCTTCTGGCCCTGAACAGGATGGAAAAACAAAACCTTACGCCTTTCAGATCTGTGTTGAATGGTGGGCCTGAGTTTTGGTCTGATTTTTTGGACAAATTATGTGAACTTTCTAGACCTCACTTTTTATCTCTCAAGTAAGGAAAATAAAACTCATCTCCTGTTGATTTGAGAAAAGTCTAATTAACTAATTAGTGCCTACTTTGTACCAGATGTTCTGTTAGATGAGCAAAAGCCTGAAATCACAAACAGGTCACTGAAATTCTCATTTAGTAAGCTGGTTCTCTCACAGTAAGACTGTGACTGGATGATTAAATCATGAATTGTGAAGAATTTGGTGAATTAGAGGAAACACTCATAAGTTAATCAATTGGATGACATCTGATCTCATCAAGTATTAAAATACTAATTCCATTCCTTTCTTCTTTATAGCCCCACACTATATTTTGATCATTTTAAGTCATTAATATGTATTTGCCAAATTAATGACTAAGTTTATTTTCAGTGTTTGAAAGAAAGAAATGGAACTTCTTTTTAATTATACATCATTATCATTATAATTATTTTGTCATGTATTGAAGAGATATAAAAATACAGAATGCTTATGATCAAATTTACTTCAGAATGTTAGAGACACAGAGAGAGCCATTTAAAATGGTCCTGATTTCTACCATATCCTGTTTGCCAGCAAAACTCATTCAGTGGTCACATAAACCCCGTCCTTTAACCTTCCCCCATTTCTTAGTCCATTGGCTTACTGGGGAGACCACACTCTTGAGTGTAGTCTTGTTAAAACTCACGTGACTTTCCTTAACACGTGATGGTGTTAAGGAAATAACAGATGTGGTGGTCCCCAGATGTACAGAAATAAATCTGACTGTGCTTTATTCTCTACCTTTTCACCCATGCTGCAGGGATATTCACATAAACTTCACTAATTTCCTATTTTAAGAGATAGCACAGGTTTGGCTGAATTGTGATAGAAAGGTAATGTTTAAATACAGAAATAAGAAACACAAACTACAACTATGCCAAGTTAACAGGAAGTTAGGACAATTAACAGGAAGTAAGAACAGAGTCATTTGACACACTGTATTTCTTGAGTTTTCCTTGTCAGATTTTCTATATATCCTTCACTGAAATACAAATCACTAACTTTCTGCTTCGTTAATTTCCTCTGAACTTTCCTCAAGTCATGGGAAAAAAATTTATCAGTCTCATGTTTTGAATTCCTTTATGCAATTGACACATGAATGGTAATTATCATGTATTGATTATGTAGAAAATAAGTAACCACAAGAGGTGCTCTATATTACCAGGTAGATGGAGCAATTGTTCCAACAGTTTATTGTATGTAAATTATAGCTAAAGTTTTCCAATAAGCAGTACTCAAGGCACAAATAATCATTAAATTGATATTTTAATTATATGTTCTAACATTATATTTCTTACTGACCTAAGAACAATGATTAATTGTGGGTTACTTAAATAAAATGTGTGTCCAACTCACCAGAAATTTGGCTTAAATCTAAGGTACATGAAATGATTCACAACCACCATACTCAGAATCAACCAATAAATTTATTGAATATGTATTAATAAATCTCACTGTGCAAACAATTCTGAGGAATCCTGAAGATAGAACTTACCTGCTCTCTAAGGTTATGTGTAAAGCTTTTTTCAAGTGTCTTCTCCCAGTTTTATTTTAATACGCAAAAGAAAAAGAAACTGATGTCTTCAGTATTTATGTTGGCAATTCTTATTTATCTCTCCTCAAACAGCACATTATCACATTCTCTGGGAAAAATGAAAACACAGACAATACATGGTTTCTGTCTGATTTCCAAACAGCTTTACCTGGGAGATATTAACTTGCAGAAATTTATTGTGGTATCTCTGTGAGCTTGGGAATTCCTATTGGGATAATTTCACCAAGGAGAAGCTGACTTTTTTCATCTTAAACTTTATTCAAAGACCTAAAAATAATTATATCAAACAAGTCATATTTTTCCTATGTGTATATTGGAACTAAGATCAGATCAGCTTCCATTTTAATATGGAAATATTTCTGACGAAGCTCTGGTGACCTGGAAGGAAATGTCATAATACTCACACCTCAGAAAGAAAAGAAGTAGAAAGAAAAGAAAATTCAGTTGCCGGTAAAAGAAAACCATTAATGTTGCCTCAATTAACAGTTTGTGGAGGATGCTGAAAACTCCAGCATGCATCTCCTATTGTCTAATAAAAACTTTTTTAAAAAGTTAACAGAAGCTGTTGTCCTTCCTTCTCAGTCTCCTTGGCTGTTGATTTTTCTGTCAACAATTCATCCAAGCAATCCCTTTATAGACCTTATCCCTGTGATGGAAGATATTCCCACATCTTTTTTGTGATTATTTCTTTTTATCTTATAACTGATTTCACAGTAATTTTATCTTCTCCCATACCATTTTCTTCAAGTTCCATAGATCATATTCTTCACATTTGCTTGTATATAAAACTTGGTATTTTAACAACTTTGAGTGCATAATTCGGTAGCATTAATAATAGGTACAATAATGTGCAACCATCACCACTACAAAATTCCAAAACTTTTTTATCATCCCAAACAGAAATTCTATACCCATAAAGTAGGAATTCTCTATCCCCCCTTCCCTCTGCCACTGGTATCCTCTAATCTACTCTGTCTCTATGAATTTGCCTGTTCAAGATTTTGAATATAAGTAGAATCATACAATATGTGTTCTGTGTGTTGCTTATTTCACTTAGCATAATATTTTCAAGGTTGATTCATGTCAGAGTTTCATTCATTTTTATGGATGAAAAGTATTCCATTGTATGCATATATTACATTTTGTTTATCCATTCTCTGCTGATGGACACCTCGGCTGTTTCCACCTTTTATCTACTGGGAATAATGCTGCCAAGGACATTGGTATGCAAATATCTATTTGAACCCCTGATTTCAATCATTTTAGGTATATAACTAGTGGAGGTATATGGTAATTGAATATACAGATTTTTGAGAAACCACCAAAGCCAATTCTACAGTGGCTGCACCAGTTTACATTCCCACCAGCACTGTATAAGGGTTCCAAATTCTAGACATCCTGGCTAACACTTATTTTCCATTATTATGATTATTATGATGATTATTGTTAGTGACATCCTAGTGAGTGCGAAATGTTTTCTCATTGTGGTTTTGATCTGCATTTCCCTAATGAATAATGATGGTGACTATTGTTTTATGTGCTTATTGACCATTTATACATCTTCTTTGGAGAAATATCTATTCCAATCTTTTACCCATTTATTAATTGGGTTGTTTGTCTTTTTGTTGTTGAGTTATAGGAGTTCTTTCTGTATTCTGGATACTAATCACCTATCAGATATATACTTCACAAATATTTTCAACAATTCTATAGATTGTCTTTTCACTTTCTTGATAATGTCCTTTGACACACAGAAGGTTTGAATTATTAGGGAGTCCAGCTCGGTGGGTTTTTTGCTGCTCATGCTTTTATTTTGTCTAAGAATCCATTGCCAAATTCAAGATCATGAAGATTTATCCCTATGTTATCTTCTAAGGTTTTTACAGTTTTACCTTTTGTGTTTAGACCATTGACCCATTTCATGATCATTATTGTATACAGTGTGATGTAAGGATACAACTTCATGCTTTTGCATGTGGAAATCCCAGCACCATTTGTTGGAGAGACTAGTCTTTCCTTATTGAGTTCATCTGCTGCCCTAGTTAACAATTAATAGGTCATGGATTTATGGCACTATTTCTGGTCTCAAATTTCTACTCTGCTTGTCCATATATCTAACCTTATTTCATATCACACTGGTTTGATTACTGTCACTTTGTAGTAAGTTTTGAACTTAAGGAGTGTGATCTTCAAACTTTGATTCTTTTTCAAGATGGCTGTAGTTATTGGGACCCCTTGCAATTTCACAAGCAATTGAGGATCAGTTTGCTTATTTCTGGAAAAAAAAAAAACTATTGGAATTTTGAGACGGATTGCTTTATAACTGTAGATCACCGGGAAATATTGCCATTGTATAAATATCAAGTCTTTCAATTCTTGAACAGTGGAATAAGTGGATATCTTTCCTTTTAACTATTGCTTAATTTTTTTCCAGCAATGTTTTCTGGTTTTCAGTGCATAAGTCTTTCACCTTCTTGGTGAAATTTATTCCTAGGAATTTTATTTTTAGATGCTATTGTAAATATAATTGCTTTCTTATCTTTTTTTGGATTGTTTGCTGCTGGTGTAGAGAAACACAACTGATTTCTGCATGTTTATCTTGTACTCTGCAACTTTGATGAATGTGTTTATTAGCTCTGGTAACTTTCTTGTGGGCATTTTGGTCTACTTAGTTCATGGTTATAATCAACAGGCTAAACTCTACTTTCATTATTCCCAGGATCATTGTCCCGAACTTGAATATGTCTTTGTTAAGCACATTAGGGGTCATAGAAAAAAATGATAAATGTAAGTCTTATTCTAAAGAAATTATAGTCTTCATGGAATAAGCTAACACATGCATACACAAACACACACAGATCCGTAAAAATAGCAAAATATGCCAGGCATTGTATAAATATTGTGATGATACAAGTGGAACAGACATTTAGATTAACCAGCAATGGTTTCTTGGAAGAGTTATGTAGGAACTCGTGAAGTGATGATGCAGTGTAAAAGAACAAGGGTGGGGGTGCCATTTCAGAGGCACAAACAGTGGCAGATTAGAAGATATAACTGATTTGTTTTTGTGCAACAAAGATTTAAAATATTGTGAATAAAGCAGTATTGTAGTGACAAAAGTATATGCTTATATAGTTCCTGGAGATATTATAAAAATCCAGGCTGATGAGTTTCAATTTGATTCATTTAGTATAAAATGCTTTCCCAAACCCTGACACTATTGCATTCCATGCTGAGAGTCAACAAAAGTTAACCTTACAGACTGGACTGTAGTTTGGCAGCATAGTTGTTAAATCATCTATTCAGATGAGTGGATAGTCAATATGAGTGGAAATGGAGAGGGAGGTATATTTTTACTATTTCTCTTTATCTTATTATTCCCTGATTGCTTTTTCCACAAAGATATGAGATGGCAAAAAGAGAGTGAGAAAGAACCAGAGGGGGTTAGGAAAGCAAGGGAAAATAAAGATTACATAAAGGTGGATTAGAAATGGTTACAATTATGAGTCAACAACTGAGCAAAAAATCTGAAATTAAAAGGAGTCCAAGATATAAGACTCTTTTTAATATAACTTCCCAAATTTGCTCTGCAAGCATTTCAACACTTGGAACTGATGCTATTTTCTTGGAGTTCAACAGCATTAAAGCATCAAGATGAAAGGGAACTGATATTTGTGGAGGCTTTAACAAAGTGCAGGATTTGTTCTCAGATTTTTTAAAGTCAAATCTCACTTGACCTTCACACTAAATATTAAATGATCTAGCATAGCACTGTTATCCAAATTTCATAGATGATAAGTTGAGGCTCATTAAACAATTTGCTAAAGCTACACGTGTAATAAATGACAGAGGGTGAATCTGCACTAATGGGATCTGCCTCCTTAAGTCCATGTTCTTTATGAAATGGCAGGATGTGATGGTGCCTTTTCTCCCTCCATTCAAATCTCACCTCTGAATTAGGAGAAAAAAATGGTTGATATCAGAGTTTTATAAGAAAAGTTTCTGGTAAGAAAAAATAAATGGATGTTTATTTTCCTTTTTCTGCATTGTGAACAAAGAAGTAGTTTATTCATTCAACCTCAGTTATAGTCTCAGGTACCAAGCTTAGTTAGTTAAAAACAATACCCTAACTACTATGATACATTATCACCATAACACGATCCTAACAATTATTATCTTCTTAATGCACTTTTAGTACCTGTTTTATTTGTAAACTAATAAATAGACAATGTGAGCCTGCCCCTCAAATGATTATGAGACGGGTGAGGAAGGGTTACGTTCATTGTCAGTGATGTTTACTAGGTTAAGACTCCTTGTGATTATTTTACTTAAAGTTTGTGTTGAGCAGAACATGTTGAACAGAACATGTGTACTCTTCAAAAGTGGAGGTGAAAGAATATTTAAGTAAAATTTATGATATAGCCCAAATAGTAAGGAGAATGGAACGGGCAGTGATAATTGGTAATATTGATGGAAGCTGAAGAAACAGCAAAGGCATTTTAGGCAGAGTGGCCTGAGTGAGGGCAAGAAGCAGTGTGGTCAACAATCAAGCCACTTAGAATGAAAGATCATGCAAGCAGCAAGAAGACAATAAAAGAATCAAACAATGCATGGAATTTAAGAATAAATGCACACTCCTCAACTTCTTCTGAAAACTTCAAGTGTGTATTCATGGGATCTGTTAATTACTGGTAAATCATGGACAAAGCTTGGCAAGGAAGCAAATAGACCTCACACAGTTCAGATACTTGACTACAAGTGCTCACTTAGGCATTGTTATTAGAAATGAAGCAAATAAGAGCAGATGACTGAGTTTGCTGCCTCTTGGCCTGGCAGGATATTCCTGAGAAGATATGTTTAGTTCTAGTTTCAGTTTCAGCTCAGAGCGGTCAATGGTGTACACACAACATTGAGTAGATTGTCTGGAATATTTGGAAACCAGTGTGAGGAAGAAAATGGAAAACGCACACATATACAAAACTAACACTAAAAACATTTACTTAGAAAAGCAAGAGATTCATTTTAAATGTCTTCAAATATGTGAGGGTCTATAGAGTAAAAGGGGGTTAGATTTAGTTTCTGTGAACTCCACAGATAGATTTAGATCCATTTGGACCTGGAAATTACCAGAAAATACAATAGGAAAAATACTAATTAATGGAAATTTTCAGACATGGCATTGACTATGATGGTTACTGCTTTGGTAAGTTTCACTGACAGAGTTTGAAAAGGGATCATAAGCTGTGAGGACAGGAGCATTCATGTAAGGAAGGGGAAGTGGAAGTTTTGCTAATGAAGACTGAACACAAGGGACATAAAAAATTCAGGAATTCTCTGCTTTTTAATTGTACCAAGTCTTGTCTTAATCTTGGGTTAGAATCTTTCATAGAGATCTACTTAGTTTCTGTTGGGTAGAACATGATCTAACAATTCCAGAGATTCTTTCCCATTCCAAGTTCTACAACTTTTACTGATATAATGGATTAATTTGGCTTTCTTTCTTTTCTACTTTCTAGTAGCAGATTGTATCTCAAAATTTTTGACCTGCATGGATGCCTCCCAATAAAGAAATCTAAGTTCCTGAATTTAGAGAAGCCTTTTTTTTTCTATCAATACATGGGACTAAATACATGCAGTTCTCAAAAGATCAATCCTATCTTCTATGTAATGGAAAATATGGTTGCACAGCTGATGTATTAGTGGTAGATTTGATGACAGGCTGTTGCCAGTTACAAAAAAAAGATAAAAGTGGTGCCAGTTCACAGATATGTTTAAGATGGCAGCATCATGTTCACTGCATCTCCACATTCATTTCTAGGATCAGTATTATGTTTAGGTTCAATCGTGTGAAATTTCTTATATTCAAACTCCTATCTGTTTTCAAAAATAAAATGTCTATATTTTTGAATATTACACATTTTTTCATTCCTCATTTGCCACCATACCTAAGTTTGCCACATCAGAAAAGGGTTTTGGTTATTGTTGTAAGAAATATTTCTTTTTTAGTGTTTATTACTATTTTTGTGTGTGTTTTACAATCACTGATAAAGAGCGTCTTTTATCCTTTTTAATACAACACGCACCACAAACAGGCTGCGTAACCAACAGAAGATAGTCAATGTGAAACTGTCATTATCATCTCCAAAACATTTCCTTAGAAGACACTTTTAAATCATTCAGCATTGTATGCCTTACAAATGACCATATGATGGGCATGTAATTGAGAGAACACAGCCATCAGTGGAATTTTTCACCAGGCCACTTAAAGATCTTCTTAAGTGGATGCTCTATGTGTCCTTGACGATGGGATGTACCTGGAATGCATAAACATTCAATATATCCATGCAGAATTGTGCATGTCTGATGCTACATTCCCCCAGCATTTACTTATTTTTATTAAGGGTGTTTAATCTTCCCAAGGCCACTTCAGCCACGATCGTACGACTATTGTGATCTGCTCAATGTTTTTCTGATTTCACTCTATGTCTCCTTTGTTCTCATCTAATTATATTTTATCATAGGGTTCTCTATGCTCTGCGGATCATCTATATAAAATAATGCTATTGATAAGTACTATTGTTTTCCAGATGAGGAAACTAAAGCAATGAAGGACAAAGCTAATTGTCCATAATCAAAATGTCAGTAAGTTGTCAAGTGAGACTCCAGATTGGATCAGAACACTCGAGTGCACACTGACCATGCTGCCTTCACTAGTGTACCTCGAGCTGTCCTGAGTTCTTCTCACCCCTCCTTCTCAAGTTCTGCTGCGCAATTTTCTTTTCTTTTCTTTCTTTCTTTTTTTTTTTAAATCAAGAGCCATGATATTGGATGAGGGAAATCAGAGCTCTGTGACCATGTTCATCCTCCTGGGCTTCTCAGAATACCCACATCTCCAGGCACCCCTTTTCCTGGTTTCCTTGACCATCTACACAGTCACTCGGGTGGGGAACTTGGGCATAATTGTGCTCATAAGGGTCAATCCCAAACTCCACACACCCATGTACTTCTGTCTAAGCCATCTATCATTTCTGGATATTTGTTATTCCAGTGTAGTTACACTCAAACTGCTAGAAATCTTGGTTGTGAAAGACAGAGCTATCTCCTTCAAAGCATGCATGGTACGATTTTTCTTTGGCTGCACAATTGTGATTTCAGAAATGTTCATGTTAGCAGTGATGGCCTGTGACCGGTTTGTGGCTGTTTGTAACCCCCTTCTCTACACAGTTTCTATGTCTTGTAAACTCTGTACCTTCCTGGTAGCTGTAGCCTACACATGTGGTGGAATGTTCCATGGCAATCACATATTCTCTTTTGGAACTATCCTTCTGTGGTTCTAACATCATCGATCACTTTGGCCGTGAGTATTCCGCTGTCCTCTCTTTATCCTGTTCCGACCCCTACTTCAGTCAGATGACATGTTTAGTCATTTCTATACTCAGTGAGGCTTGTAGCCTCCTGATTATCCTCTCCTCCTACATTGTCATAGTTGCCACAATCCTCCAGATGCCTTCTACTGGTGGACTCCAAAAAGCCTTCTCCACCTGTGCTTCCCACCTGACTGCCATCACCATTTTCCATGGGATAATCCTTCTCCTCTACTGTGTGCCCAACTCCAAAAGCTCCTGGTCAAAGTGGCCACTGTGTTTTATACTGTCGTGATCCCCATGCTGAACCCCCTTATCTACAGCCTTAGGAACAAAGATGTGAAAGAGACAGTCAGGAGTTTAGTCAACTCCAAACTGCTTTCTCATTTATTGTAATTCAAATAAACATATGTATTTACGTCCTACTTATGTCCAATAACTTTTCATATATATGGCCGATGCCAGTTTACCTTTACTTTAAGTAAATGTATGATTATGATTTAAATCAAGTAAATATTGCACTGTCCACATTTTTTGGTGATCAGGATGCTCTGGATTAATGTAGAAATAATCCTTTTTGATCCACTTCATCTCAGGTGGTTTCAGAAATAAATATATTTCAAAATCTCCCAGTTAGACACTGTGGAAGTCAGGGTGATGGAGAAGGGATATATATTTAGAAACTCATTACTTATGTTATAGTTCAAGTTGTGCTTTATAAATGTGCTGCAAATACAGATGATAATTATCTTTATTGGATCTGTACTCAGCTTCTCATAACCAACTCTTTTGACTCAGAAAGTTCTATAAAACACAACTTTTTGTTCCTCTCAAACTTTTATTTTATTCCAAGTAAAATGAGGGGGTTTGCATTATGAGAAATAATATCTGACTTTAAGCAAGTAGATGCTTAAAAAATTAACTATTCTCTATATGCATCGCTTGTTTTTTAAGTATTGATGTAACATACTATAGTTCAATTAAAGATTTTGAAAATAATAGTGGATACTAAAAAATGCTTAATTTATTCTATCAAGACCTACCCATTACTCATTGATAAAAGACCAAAATTAATAAAATATATTTTTTGATCATCCATTCTCAACAATAAACTTTTCCTGCCTACCAATTTTTTTCATATCAGCACATGACATCCGCATCTACTCAGTTCCTTAAATAAATCAAAAGAGAAATCATTATTTATTATCATGTATTATTCCATAATATCTCTCAAATATCTGTCTATAACCACTTGTTGGATGTTTGTAAGCCTCTGCTTTACATGTCACAGAAACTCTGCTCCATCCTTTGTCTGGATGCTACATCTGGGTGTAGTCTGTAACCTGATATTCATTCTCTCATTGTATTGCATATTGTGAGTCCAACAGTTAATACATTTTTTATGAATATTTTGTTTCCCTTTTGGATCCTGTTCACTTCTTCCAGATAATGTCTTTTCACTTCAGCCAATTTTAATAAATTAAGAAAGCTCATAGTCATCATTTCCTGCTTTCATCTTCAACACTGTCGGAAAGATACTCTGTACCTGTGGACATCACAAAGTCCTCTCCCTCTGTGCCTTCCACCTCACCAACATCTTTTCTGTCTACAGTGCACCCAACTCCAAAAGCTCATGGGTGATTGTTCAAGTAGGGTCTGTATTTTATACCATGCTAATTCCCATGTTGAACTCACTGACTTACAGCTTGAGGTACGAAAATATGAAAGAGCCTGTGAGGAAGTTAATAGACTCCAAAATATTTTAGCACTCAATCCAATCTTGCTAAATATATTCCTATGAAATTATTTGTGTGTCTATCCAAATGTCACCTTCTCAGAGAATCTATCCCTGAAAACCCAATGTAATGAGATAGTCACTCCTTAGCCCCTTAAACTGATTTATGTTTTTTATAGCAATAGATGATATTTTAAATACATGCAGTAATTTATTTGTCTGTTATTTGTTTCTCCCAGTAGAATATAAAGTCCAAGAGGGCAGAAATTACTTGTATTATTCTTGTATCTTTTATCTCTAATGTCTAGGAAAGTGCCTAGAAAGACATCAGGTCTTCAATGAATACTTACTGGATGAATAGAAGAAGGAAGGAAATAATAACTTCAGGCTAAATTGATAATATTTAGTATTATGTCCTGTTTACCTACGTAAGACATTGGGTGACGAATCCTCAATGAAGATAGCTCCTACTTGAGATTCAAAAAGCCAAAAGAACAGAAATAGTATACTCAAAGTTGACCATGCTTATTGATAGGACTGCTTCTACTGCTGATCATTGTACTGTGGAAAATATCCGCATGCCTAATTTTAAGTATTTAGTTTTAGTTGGATATTATATAACCAATTGACTATCCTACAATTGTCAGAACCACAAAAATGATGCTTCTATCATCAACAGTATCTCTCATAATTAGGCTTGAGATTAATTTTTGAAAACTGGTCATGTTCAATGTAGACATCTTTCTCTTTCAGAGCTTAATTCATATTACAGAAAAATTGAAGAGTTTATTCAGTATTATAGTTAATATTTCAGGCAATTTTGGTTCATTTAGATTACTTAGACTCAGACACTCAAAAGTGTATGGTTCTTGAATAACTGATAAATAATAACCCTGGATTAGAATGATCCTGGTTCACCATGATGGGAGAAATTTTTATAGCTTGAATTAAGTCTCAGACTACTTCTAGATCATTCCATCTATTTCTGGCTAGATTGCTTTTGGGAATTGGCCAAGTGATAATTCTTGCTTATTGGAAAAATTGAAATAATATATCACTACTATTATTCTTGAAATATAGCACCTCAAAATTGCTTAAGTTTCAGGAATAATCATGCATAATTCACAAGAAAAATTATGTGAAATATGTAAGTACTCTACAAAATATCTGTGGAAATCTCTCTGTAAGCAATGTATACTTACTTGCTGTATTAACGTTTCTATTAAGAATTCTTAGGGGCCGGCCCAGTGACGCAGAGGTTTAGTTCATGCTTTGGCAGCCTGGGGTTCACGAGTTCGGATCCTGGGTGCCCACTGATGCACTGCTTGTCAGCCATGCCATGTCGGCATCCCATATTAAATGGGACATATATAAAGTCCCATATAAAGTAGAGGAAGATGGGCATGGATGTTAGCCCAGGGCCTATCTTCCTCGGCAAAAAAGAAGAGGATCGGTAATGGATGTTAACTCAGAGCTGGTCTTCCCCCCCCCCCCAAAAAAAGTCTTATAAAAGTTGGCCTCTCTTAAGACAAAATAAAGCAGAATTTCTTTATGATTTCAGAGCAGGCAAACATTCAGAAAGCAAAATAAGTGCTTCCACATTTAAGTCAAAGCATATTCCACAGAAACACATGGCATCATTGAAAACAGAAGCCTCAGAATGAGAGAAAAATTTTGCAACGTATTTAACTGGATAAAGATCAATATGCACAATATAGAAATATCTATAACAAATTAATTAGGAAAAGACAGTAAATAAAATGGTGATAAAACTTTAAAAAATTATGAAACTGATCATCTTCAGTTCATCCTTGTGTATCCTCCAAGTATTATTTTCTGTGTATATCATGACCTGAAAAATTGTGGCTAATCACTGCTCTGGAAAAATTCAAGCACATATGCACAAAAAGAACTGTACAAAAATGCTTAGCTGCATATTGCTTATAATGACAGAAATGGAAATAGTCTAAATAGATGTAAAAAAGAGTGATTATAGTCATACAGTTGAACACTGTATAAGTTAAAATGATTCTATTTAAAATATATCAGTTACTTTAAAATAAATATTTTTCAATATCATTTATATAGTTCAAAAGTACAATGAACACTATATATTGGTTATGGATATTCACAAATAACAAATAATTTCATGGGACTGAAAATCACCAAATTAAAGATGAAGGTTATCACAGAGAAAGGAGAGAAGGGAATGAGATGGCAGAAGGTTATGAAAGGGTCTTTAAACCAACTGGTAATGTAATGTTCTAAAAAAAATAGGCAAAAATGTTCATTTTTTTCCCCACTCAGCCTCTCAGTGCTTTAAAGTTGAAAGTGTAGCTTGGAGCATATTTCATTTGCCTTTTGCTGAGGAAAAAACACCCCAGAACTTAGTGGCTGAAAACAATTTGTTATTTCTCACCATTCTGTGGGCTGATTGTGTGATTCTTCTGCCAGTCTCACATGGGCTCATCATGTGGCTGCAATCATTTGGGAGTACTACTGGGGCTAAAACTTCCAAAATGATGTCACTCTTTAGTCAGCTGAGGTGGTGCTGGCTGTTGGCTGGGGTGCCTCAGTATTCTCCCTCAGAGTCTCATTCGCTGGTAGGTTACACTGGCTTCCTCATGTGGTGATCTCAGAACAGTGTTTGAAGAAACTGGAAGCAGTAGCTGTAGGGCATCTTGGTGCCTCTACTTCAGAATCTACTTATCCTCACTCCCACTACATTTTCTTGATGAAGTAAGTCACAATTTCAGCTTAATGGATCCATCCTTGTGTTCCATAGTGGAAGCATCACTCCTCTAAACTACCAGAACTCATAGTTTCACTTATGGGAAGCAGAGATTTGGCTGGTGGTCATTAAGGATAATAGGTAGAAGATCCACTCCTATTTCCATTCTGGACCCATAAATTATGGGTCCCATTAATTATTGGAGAAACAGCAATGTATACTGGTTTCAGATTTAGACAGTATATCACCTTCTGGAGGTGATTGTTCCATCCCTCTAAAGTATTGTCAACAGAACTTTTCCTATAACTGCATTTTAAAAAGCCTATTCCAATGTTCCAGGCAAACTTTTTGAATTTCAGAATACTAGATGAATTTTCCTTCACCACCATCTTTCAGGAACACCCCAAGGCAGGGCGGTAGTGCCTCAAATGTCCACATTTGTGTGGTGCCAGCATATCATGCAGAATCATTTGAAAATAAGGCCCCAATGCTTTCTTCCATATTCGAGTTCTCATAGGGAAAACCTTATGAGGCTACAAGTTCAGGCTGTGAAAGAGAAAACAATACAACAACAGTATGGACCATGGACTTCTGGACCAGTTGCTCAGGAACAGGAGTGCTGTTGACTGCCGTGCATGCCTAATGTTATGGATTGGTGAGATAGATAACAGCAAGTTCATGATGGAAAGTGTCAGCTGCGTAGTAACTTAGTAGCCTGTTGTCATTCAGTCTCTGTTAGGGTCCATCAAAAAGTCAGAAGCTCTTTCTCAAAAGGTGAATAGTTATCTGAAAAGGAAGTTATTGCTATACTTCAAAATCCTATAGGTCTGATCTGTAATTCACTTTAGAGACTTATCCAAAGTTCTGAACAACTCTTATCTGCAAATACACTTCAAGGACAATCACATATGCTTGGTCATATGACCCAAATAGCACAGCAGCTCGCATGGCAGAATGGACTTGTTAAGAGTTTTCTCTTGTTTTGAGATCTGTTCAAAATGGACAATTCTTTGGGTAACTTCATAAATGGGTTGGAATAACTTGGCTAAAATATGTATATGCTGCCCTCAAAATCAAGAGGCCCACTGAATTTTGTTGTAGATGAGGCGGGATTTGAGAAATTTTAGTTTTGTTAATTCCAGAGTGCTTTTTAAATATGTGCAAACAAGGCCTGGTAGTCAATTTCAAGATGCAATTATTCTGTGTAATTTCAGTCATTAAAAACAGTGCAAGGGATCCAGCATTTGCCTTAATTACTTGTTTTGATGCTTGTGAGGAATGAGTTGCCAGTGATTCTCCAGAGTGTGAGTCCCCAGGGCTACAGAGTTGAATGTAAGAGCCTTGGGGCCCCAGTTATACTCAGCATACAGAGAAACAGGAGGGTGGTGGCCTGTTTCTCTGTAGCGGGTAAGTTTATTCAAGTTTTCTATGAAGCAGTTAAAATATTATTTTCCAAACTGGTAACTGGGTTTTTTTTTTAACTTGTCTGTTTATGTTAAGTCACTGTAAATGCTATCCAATTCTGAGTCCAATAATATTAAAGAAAATAGTTAATGCTCAAGGAAACATTTGGCTTCAAGTCCATTGACAACCATTTCATAAAGAATAGGATAAACTTTCCACCTGGAAATGGATATTTATCCATATCTCTTTATATGCACCTTAAATTGGTATATAAACTTTCACAAGAAAATTACTTAGTTCTGAGAAAATTCTTACCTGATAAATCTTGAGACACTTAAAAGATATATTTACAATGTGGGCTGTAACAGAAGTTAACGCTTAGAGAATAACCCCTAATGAAGTGCACCCTACACTCAGAGGTCAAAAGGAGCCACTGTCCTCCTCATGTTGAATCCTCTCCTACGATCTACAGCCTGAGGAACAAAGATGTGAAGGATGCCTTCCAGAAATTAACAGACACAGAAGTCCCATTCCCCTGAACCAATCTCAAAAGATGTTTTTATTCCCAAGAAAAATGGGAACAGAGCCTTCTAAAACCTATAGCATATATTTGCATGAAGTTTTTTTATCAGTGACTGTGATATTAATATATTGTGAATTGGTAAATTGAAATCCTTTGAAGTCATTTGTGTTGTATGTCAGTGAAGCATTGTGCCTTTTTTGGGAGATACACATGGACATACTGTGTGATAAATGGGGGAATGACGCTTTGCTGACACCTTCATTACTCGGTTTCTGTGAATTCTGTGAAAGCACAGTCTTGTGCTTTCTAACAGTCAGCTTATGCGGAGAAGTATATTGGGCAAGGACAGTTATCTATTGTGTAGATGATGACACACAAGTTCAGGAAACTAGCCCAGAATAACTGAAATGATTAATTTAAGGCAGGAACTCTACTCTAAATCTAGTGCTCTTTCACTGTAGCACTCTGAGGTTATTACTCTGAGAGGCCACAGGAGTTAGTTTTGTCCTTCAGAAAGGATAATATCTGGAGTCATTTCAATATTCTGTGATTGTCTTTGGGTATTATTACTCAAAAGGCTGCATTCTCAGTACTATAAGGTCTGGAAATCTCTATGTGTTATCTAGTCTAGTTTATATTTATTAAGAACAGATGGATGTAGTATACATTTTATCTGGGAATATTGAGAAATCATATTTCAAAATTACTTTTCTGGTGTTTATATGACTGCCCAAACAAGCACAAATATCTGGTAACAAATACCCTAAAAATTAAAGCAAATTATAGTAGGAAAACCAGCTATATAGAATTTAAAATAAATTATAAAATTCCTATTATTAAAAAGTGTCATATTGGGACAAATAAATAGCCATATGAGAAAAAAAGATACAACTAGATATCTTTCTATTTCACACACCAAGAAAGAGCTCTAAGCAAGTTTAAAATTTGGATTACATGAATACACAAAACTTCTTGGCAAAAATAACAGAAAATAAATTAAAAGACAAATGAAAAGCTGAGAAAACTTGCCACTTATGTCACATATAATAGAGGAGAAAATGAAAATCCTATATAAAGATAGACATGTTATAATAAAATCGTCTACATAAAGGAATTTTTCAACTTGACTCATAATAATAGGAAAAGAAATAAAAACTGACCTGAGCTATAATTGGTCACCTTCCAGAAGGGCAGAAATCCAAAATTTTAATGACATATCCTGTAAGTGAATCTGCAGGGAAACAGATACTTTTATACATTGGGGGCAGGAAGGTAGCATGTTACATGTGATTTGAAATACTAGCAAAATTACATATGCATTTATCCTCTTTCAAAGCATTCAGAGTTCTACAAATCTATCTCAAAGATAGAGTAGCAAAAATATATAAATAACATATTCACAAGCATTATTTATAATAACAGACTAGATAAAATCCAATATGAAGGTGGTTGATTAAACTATGGGTCACAGTAAAGATGTATACAGCTGTGAAAATGGAAAGGGGAAGGTTTCTATATGGTGCTATGGAGCGCCCTCCAGAAATTTTTCTCAAGTGAATAAAAACAATACACTGAAAAGTTTTCATAGTATGATAAATTGTGTGAGAGAAGAGGGAAAGGTAACACAAAAACTAATAAAGATAAGAAGAGATGAAAGAAAACTTTTAGGATTATATATTATAATATAGTTCTGATTTGGGAGAATTGTAATATTTTACACAGTTTAAAAGACACATTTATGTCAAAAAGTAAACAGAAACCTCTAAAATTTGAAAACAATAAAAACAAAAGAGTCTATCTATAACATTTACGTGTGGTCACACCGTGTAAAACGTTTCCTATAAAGGACTTGAAACATAGCTTTTTGAGTGTACCTCCTCATAATGCAATGTTTATTTTAGTATAAAGAAAATAAATAATTACTGAATGTCATTGAAACTAAAGTTCTCAGCATAAAAGAAGAGTTACAGCTCTAAAGAAAAAATTGGGGCCGGCCCAGTGGCGCAGTGGTTTAGTTTGCACTTGGCGGCCCAGGGTTCGTGGGTTCAGATCCTGAGCACCTGCCGACACACTGCTTGTCAACCATGCTGTGGCAGCATCCCATATAAAGTAGAGGAAGCTGGGCATGGATGTTACCCCAGGGCCAGTCTTTGTCAGCAAAAAGAGGAGGAGGATTAGCAATGGATGTTAGCTCAGGGCTGGTCTTCCTCACAAAAAACAAATCAAAAAAAAAAAAAACTCTTCATCTTAATATGAAATAGAAATTTAGTTTGAAACATTTTTTTTCTCTTAAAAATAGTACCACTATTAATGACAACCCAGTAGCAATGAATATCCCTATTCTCCAAATTTTCTCTGGAAGGGAATCTTTGCTCTCTAAACAGAACCAGAGCTTTTTGGTAAAATAGATGTATTAGAGTCTGAGAAAGAAAATGTAATGAGACTTGAACAACTTAGATTTTCCAAAAAGCAAGAATGCTATTAACAGCTAGTTAGGTCATTTCAAAGAGACATAGGAGGCAATTTGAAATGGCTCCCACTGACATGACTAATGTAAAACTGAATACTGATAGCAATTAATTTAGGGGCATCAAATATGTTTAAATGTAAAAATTTAAATCTAGATACTAATAAAAATAGTAAGTCATTGGTTACTGTTAAAGTTTGCTGGGGGTATGAAATCCTTACTCTGAAAACTGTTAAATAAAGGAGATAAATATTTATTCTGTCTTTCCTTTGTTCATTGTATATCAGAGTTACCTAATAGTTTATGAGGAGAAATTCTGAAGAAATAAAAGCAGAAAAAATGATGGAATTAGAAAATCACAATTTTAGAACTTGTAGTAAAAATGCATCAAGGCAATGACTTCTATAGCTATTAAAATCATTAAGTGAAATGGTGGAAAATGTTGCAAGGAAGTAGTCAAACTGGTACTACCTGAATCTGCAGGTCAGACTAAGAAGCACCAAAAGACAAACAACTAGTTAACATTTACCTCACAATTTTATGGGACTGGCAGTAGTTAGAACCACCTATGAAGAATCCCTGCCTAAAAGCAACTAAAAGAGAGGAGTGAAATCAGCTACATGGCAGAATGAGCTGATCCCTTTGTCTCTCCCCCTTTTGAACTACAACTAAAGGGACATTCATTGACCAATGTAGGAAGCCCACACAGCACAACAGGATACCTGACAGACACAGACAGATATACATCTGCGAGTGGATTGTCTGGCCCTCCAGGGAGTGGTGGAGATAGGTTAGCACTCCCCACCCTACCCTGGCAGCCCTGTGCATGCACCCAAATGCTTTCCATCCTGTCATGAGCACACTGAAAGTGGAAATGCACCCCAGGGCAACTGTAGGATGAGGCAGCAGCAGCCTTTAACCCACTTCTGATCATTTTCCCAGTGGAGGAGGGCCCACCATGCCCCTGAAGCCCCAAGGAGTGTTCCTGGCTCAGTCCCCATGAGGAAGCCCTGGCCACCAAGCACAGGCACGTGTGGGACGCCAAGCAGAGACTGTGGCAGATCTACACACTGGGACAAGCACACTCCAGGTCCACAAGTGCACCCATAGTACTGCTGAGCCCTGTAGAGGAAGTGCATCCCAGGGCAAATGTAAGAAGAGACAGTGGTGGCCCTTAGCCCACTCATGATCTCTTTCCTCATTGGGAAGGGGAACTCACCATGCCCTTGCAGCCCCACAGAATGGCCCTACTCAGTCCCCATGAGGAAGACCCACCACCGAGCATAGTCCACACAAGCTCCTGAATGCTTTCCAGGCTGGTGCAAGCCCCCATAGTACTGCCACAACTTCCAGCAGACAGGGTAGGAATAGAAAATCTGCTCCTGCTTCCCTCTAGCAGTAGCAGGTAGAATCCACAGCCTAATACTACCACAAATACCCCCCAAAAGATTAGTTCAGCAGATACTATGAGAAACTGCAGCAACAATTCAGACCAAAAGGAAAATGACAATTCTTCAGAAACCAACCCTTAAGGCACAAAAATTTACAATTGAAATGGCAGAAAATTCAAAATAGCTGTCATAAAGAAATTCAATGAGTTGCAAGAGAACATAGAAAGACAGTTCAATGACCTCAGAAATAAAATGAATCTCTTCACCCAAGAGATTGAAACTGTAAAAAAAAAAATCACGTAGAAACTCTGAGTATGAAAAACACACTTAATGAAATAAAAAAATAATCTGGAATCCTTAAAGAAGAGAGCTGATGTTATGGAGGAAAGAATTAGTGATTTAGAGGATAAAAGTATAGAAACAGTACGGATGGAGGAGGAGCCAGAACTAAGATTTTTTTTTAAATGCAGGATACTCTGAGAAATATCCAACTCAGCTGAGAAAAGCAACATACAGATTATAAGTATTCCAGAGGGAGAAAGGAGCAGAGAGCTTGTTCAAAGAAATATTAGCTGAGAATTTCCCAAACCTGGTGAAGGAACTGATTTACAAATGCACAAAGGTAATAGAACACCTAATTATGGCAATGCTACAAGGTATACAATACTCCAAGGTATACAATGGTAAAACTGGAAAAATCAATGACAAAGAAAAAATATTAAGGGTAGCAAGGCAGAAGAAATTAACCTACAAAGGAAACCTTATCACGCCTTCAGCTGATTTCTCAGCAGAAACCCTATAGACTGGGGAGAATGGAATGGTGTTCAAAATAATGAAAGAAAAAAATTTCAGCCAAGAATACTCCATCCAGAGAAAATATCCTTCAGATATTATTGAGAAATAAAACCTTTCCCAGATAAACAAAAGCTGAGGGAGTTCTTCACCACTAGACCTCCCCTACAAGAAATAATTAGATGGCCTCAGACCAGACACAAAACATCAAAGGCCTACAAAGCTTTGAGCAAGAAGATAAATAGACAGAGAAAATCAGAAAACTGCATCTATCAATCAGAAAAGGGAAGCAAATACTCAATTATAACTTAAAAGATAAAGGGAAGGAAATCATCAAAAGTAACTATAAACACTTCAACTTAGTCACAAACTCACAACATTAAAAACAGAATAATTTGTAACAACAATAACTCAGATGGGGAAGGGGAAAGGGATGGAACCTGCTTAGGTTAATGGAGATAAGAGGCTATGAGAAAATGGACTATTTCATCTACGAGATCTTTTATGCAAACCTCACAGTAACCACTAAACAAAAAATCAGAGAAGAGGCTCAATTCATAAAAAGAGAGAAAACTGAGAAAACCTCCTCAGAAAACCACCAAAATGAAATGGCAGTCAGAAATACATGGGAAGAGAAACAATGTAACAGAGAACAACCAGAAAACAAGAGATAAAATGGCAGGATTAAGCCCTCATATATCAATAATGACTCTAAATGTAAATGGATTGAATTCTCCAATCAAAAGACACACAGTAGCTGCATGGATTAAGAAACAAGATCCAACAATATGCTGCCTCCAGGAAATGTATCTCAGCTCTAAAGACAAACATAAGCTCAAAGTGAAGGGATGGAAGACAAAACTCCAAGCTAATGGCAAACAAAAGAAAGTAGGTGCTGCCATACTTATGTCAGACAAAGCAGACTTCAAGATAAAAAAGACAGTGAGAGACAAAGAGGGGCAGTATATAATGATAAAAGAGACATTCCGCCAAGAAGACATGACAGTTATGAATATATATGCACCTAACATAGGGGCACCAAAGTACCTGATGCAAATATTAACAGACCTAAAGGGAGAAATTAACAGCAACACAATAATCGTAGGGGACTTCAACACCCCACTTACATCAATGGACAGATCATCCAGACAAAAAGTCAGCCAAGAAATAGTAGATTTAAATGAAACACTTGATTAGATGGACTTAGATATATACAGAGAATTCCAGCCCAAAACAACAGAATACACATTCTTCTCAAGTGCACATAGGTCGTTCTCAAAGATAGATGGTATGTTGGGAAACAAGGCAAGCCTCAATAAATTTAAGAAGACTGAAATCATCTCAAGCATATTTTCTGACCACAATGCTGTGAAACTAGAAGTCAACTACAAGAAAAAAACTGAGAAAGTCACAAATATGTGGAGAGTGAACAACATGCTACTGAACAACCATTGGATCAATGAAGAAATCATAGGAGAAATTAAGAAATACCTGGAGACAAACGAAAATGAAAATACCATGTACCAACTCATGGGAAGCAGCAAAAGTGGTCTTGATAGGGAAATTCATAACAATACAGGTCCACCTCAACAAACAGGAAAAATCTCAAATAAATAATCTTGTGTGTGTGTGTGTGTGTGTGTGTGTGTGTGTGTGTGTGTGTGTGAGGAAGACCAGCCCTGAGATAACATCCGTTGCCAATCCTCCTCTTTTTGCTGAGGAAGACTGGCCCTGGGCTAACATCCATGCCCATCTTCCCCTACTTTATATAGGACACCGCCATGGCATGGCTGACTAGCAGTGCATCGGTGGGCACCTGGGATCCGAACCTGTGAACCCCGGGCTGCCAAAGCATGAACTAAACTGCTGTGCCACCAGACGGCCCCCTCAAATAAATAATCTTAAACTGCACCTAACAGAACTAGAAAAAGAAGAACAAATAAAGCAAAAAGTCAGTTGAAGGCAGAAACTAGTAAAAATCAGAGCAGAAACAAATGAAATAGAGACTGAAAAAACAGAGAAAAAATTAATGAAACTAAGAGCTGCTTCTTTGGGAATATAAAGAAAATTGACAAACCCTTAGCCAGAGTCACCAAGAAAAAAAGAAGGAAGACTCAAATAAATAAAATTAGAAATGAAAGAGGAGATATTACAACAGATACTGCAGAAATGCAAATGACTATAAGAGAATACTATGAAAAACAACATGCCAAAAAATTTGATAACCTACAAGAAATGGATAAATTCTTAGACTTATGCAACCTCCCAAAACTGAATCAAGAAGAAATGGAGAATCTGAATAGACCAATCACAAGAAAAGAGATTGAAACAGTAATCAAAACTCTCCCAAAAAACAAAAGTTGAGGAGCAGATGGCTTCTCTGGATAATTTTACCAAACATTCAAAGAAGATTTAATATCTATGCTTCTCAAAGTATTTTGAAAAATTGAGGAAGACAGATCACTTCCTAACTCCTTCTACAGGGCCAGTACTACCCTGATACCAAAATCAGACAAGGATAACACAAAGAAGGAAAATTATAGGTCAATATCGCTGATAAATATAGATGCAAAAATCCTCAACAAAATATTGACAAACCAAACACAGCAAGACATTAAAAGGATCAGACACCATGATCAAGTGGGATTTATTCCAGGGGTGGAGGGATGGTTCAGCATTTGCAAATCAATCAATATTGTACACCACATTAACAAAAAGGAATAAGAATCACATGATCATCTCAATAGATGCAGAGAAAGCATTTGACAAGACCCAACATCCATTTGTAGTAAAAACTCTCAACAAAAGGGGCATAGAAGGAAAGTACTCAACATAATAAAGGCCACATATGACAAACCTA
Organism: Tapirus indicus; assembly: GCA_031878705.1. Taxonomy (NCBI): domain Eukaryota; kingdom Metazoa; phylum Chordata; class Mammalia; order Perissodactyla; family Tapiridae; genus Tapirus; species Tapirus indicus. Next base: position 93,780,526 of record CM062925.1, on the reverse strand, counting down.
TAGCCAACATCTTACTTAATGGTGAAAAACTGAAAGCCATCCCTCTGAGAACAGGAACAAGACAAGGGTTCCCACTCTTGCCACTCCTAGTCAACATAGTACTCGAGGGTTTGGCCAGAGAAATTAGGCAAGAAAAAGAAATAAAAGGTATCCATACTGGAAAAGAAGGTGTGAAACTCTCACTGTTTGCAGATGACATGATTCTATATACAGAAAATCCTAGAGAATCCATTGGAAAACTATGAGAAATAATCAACAACTACAGCAAAATTTCAGCAAATGCAACTTACAAAAATCAGTTGCATTTCTATAGACTAACAATGAACTCACAGAAAGATAAATCAAGAAAACAATCCCATTCACAATCACAACAAAAAGAATAAAGTATCTAGGAATAAAGTTAACCAAAGAGGTGAAAGACCTATACAATGAAAACTATATTATTGAAAGAAATTGAAGACATAAAGAAATGGAAAGATATTCCATGCTCATGGGTCAGAAGACTCAACATAGTTAAAATGTCCATACTACTTAAAGCAATCTACAGATTCAATGCAATCCCAATCAGAGTCCCAATGACATTCTTCATGGAAACAGAACAAAGAATCCTAAAATTTATGTGGAACAGCAAAAGACCCAGAATAGCCAAAGCAATCCTGAGAGGAAAGAGTAAAGCTGGAGACATCACAATCCCTGTCTTCAAAATATACTACAAAGCCATAGTAATCAAAACAGCGTGGTACTGGTTCAAAAACAGACACACATGTCAATGGAACAGAATTGAAAGCCAAGAAATAATTTCACACATATATAGACAGTTAATCTTTGACAAGGGAGCCAAGAACATACAATGGAGAAAGGAAAGTCTCTTCAACAAATGGTGTTGGGAAAACTGGACAGCCACCTGCAAAAGAATGAAAGTAGACCATTATCTTACACCATACAGAAAAATTAACTCAAAATGGATTAAGGACCTGAATGTAAGACCTGAAACCATAAAACTCTTAGAAGGAAATATAGGTTGTACACTATTTGACATTGGTCTTAGCAGCATTTTTTCAAAAACCATGTCTTCTTGGGAAAGGCAAACAAAAGAAAAAGTTAATACATGGGACTACATCAGACTAAAAAGCTTCTACAAAGCAATGGAAACCATGAACAAAATGAAAGGACAACCCACCAACTGGAAGAAAATATTTGCATATCATTTATTTGACAAGGAGTTAATCTCCAAAATATGTAAAGAAGTCATACTACTCAACAACAAAGAAAACAAACAACCCAATCAAAAAATGGGCAGAGGATATGAATAGACATTTTCCAAAGAAGATATACAGTTGGCCAACAGATACATGAGATGTTCAACATTGCTAATTATTAGGGAAATGCAAATCAAAACAACCGTGAGATATACCTTACACCAGTCAGAATGGCTATAATTATCAGGACAAAAAACAACAAATGCTGGAGAGGATGTGGACAAAAGGGAACCCTCATGCCCTGCTGGTGGGAATGCAAACTGGTGTGGCCACTATGGAAAACAGTATGGAGATTTCTCAAAAAATTAAAAATAGAACTAGCATATGATCCAGCTATCCCATAATGGGTATTTATCCAAAGAACTTGAAATCAATGATCCAAAGAGATTTATGCACCCCTCTGGTCATTCCAGTTCTATTTACAATAGCTAAGACGTGGAAGCAACCCACGTGCCCTTCTACAGATGAATGGAATACTAGTCAGTCATAAGAAAGACAAAATCATCCCATTTGCAACAGCATGGATGGAGCTTGATGGTATGATGTTAAGAGAAATAAGCCAGACAAAGACAAATACTGCGTGATTTCACTCATATGTGGAAGATAAGAAATACATGGATAAAGAGAACAGATTAGTGGTTACCAGAGGGGAGGGAGTTGGGGGGTAAAGGGACACATGTGTACAGTGATGGACAAAAACTAGACTACTGGGGGTGATCACGATGAAGTCTGCTCAAAAATTGATAAATAATGTACACTCGAGATTACACACTGTTAAAACCATTATGATCTCAATAAAATTACTGGAAAAAAAAAAAGAAACTAAAAGAGTAAACCTGAACTAAAAAACCTTCTGGATGCCAGTATCATTTTAAAAGAACTGGTGCAGGAACAGGTCAAATGACATCAATTAAAGCATTAAGCCAGCTATAGTCAAAAGACTTAAAGTTTTAAAATTACATTGATAAACCTTCTTTAGTTTTATCATCCCAAATTATTTTGCAGACCTGAAATTATTTAGTGGTAATTTATTAACAAAAATGTACTGCAGGGGCCGCCCGGTGGCGCAGCGGTTTAGTCGGTGCTTGGCAGCCCGGGGTTCGCGAGTTCGGATCCCTGGCGCCCGCCGACGCACTGCCTGTCAGCCACGCCATGGCGGTGTCCCGTGTAAAGTAGAGGAAGATGGGCACGATGTTAGCCCAGGGCCAGTCTTCCTCAGCAAAAAGGGGAGGATTGGCAACAGATGTTAGCTCAGGGCTGGTCTTCCCCACAAAAAAAAAAAAAAAAAAAAATGTACTGCAAAAGTACTCAACTAATGTCATCCATATTTTGTTATTGTTCTAAGAAATACCAACATAGTGTCATAAATACAGCTTTAAAGGACACCCATAGATATACCCAGTCAGGATTCCTTGTTTTTCTTTCTTCCATAAATAATGCCATCCTGAAATATCCAAGTTATATTTTTGCAAAAAGGATTTAGAAAGTGTGAAACATTACGACAAACTGCAGAATTATTGAGAAGAATAAAAAAAAAAATCTGACCATCAATTTGAAAATTAGTTGTATTTGCTGTTCTCTTTGCCCCAAACTCAACACTCTTCCCCCAGGTATTTGCATAATTTGCTTTCTCACTTGATAATGGTCCATGTTCAAATAGCACCTCACTGTGGTCTTGTCTGACCTCCCTATTTAAAATGACACCTTCAGCTTTATATTTTTTACATTTATAATTACTGGAAAATTATTATTTATCTATTTGGTTTTTTGTATCCCCCATTAGACATAAACTTGTTGGAAAAGGGGACATTCTTTCTCTTTTTCCGCAATACCTAAGATAGTACCTAGCTCAGGATAAACCTGTAATAAATATTAAATTAATTAATTAATGAGTAATTATGTATCCTCATTATGTACTCAACCTTCTTTCCCTGGTTTCTGATTCACGATAGAAAGTTCAGTAGAGTGGACATTTGTTTTGGTTTGTTTCTTTTTTATTTTGACTGCCCAGTTTCAATAATCACTTCTAAAACATCCTTATGGTTCTTTGTGAACTATCATCTTTCTGAACCTAAATTCCCCATACTTCTGGTAAGTTTGGCTCTATTCCCAGTTCCTTGGAAGGTCAAATTTATCATTCACAAAAGATTCATGGTACACTTACTTTATGCTAGTCATTGATCTAGGAGCTTAGAATATATCAGTGAGTGTATTTTCTGCTTTCCTAGAACTTTCATTTAACCAGGGGGAAACAAACAATATGAAAGAATGCAATACATGATGATTAAAATATATTTGAACTATGTTAAGTACTTTAAACACTAAAGTGGGTAGTTGAATAGCCCCTGGATTATAATACTGTGTTCATGGAAAGTTTCACTGAAAAGGTCTATTTGAGAAAAACTTAACGGAAAGCATTCCAGGGTATAAAAAAAATATGGTAGAAAAGATCTTAAGGAAGGAGTGGCAATATTTTTGAGAAACAAAAAGCAAGGAACAAAAGCAAGAAGTTCAGACTAGCTGGAGATAGCAGAGAGGAGAAAGAGTGATAGAATAGGATAGAGATTTGAAAGGGACTAGATCATTTTCCCAGCTTAATATTTAACTTTGTAAATATTTCTGCTTTAACTCTCAATGGATCCTGATGACCTAAAAGATGGATCTTCACACTTCTCCAATATGGAGAGAGTGGATGGTCTGAAGGAAGAGGGTTATGCCCTGCATATAGTAGTCACTCAATTAATACTTGATAATGATGACTTTTACACTTACATAATTTTGATAATTGTACAAAGATATGGGAGTGATCAGAGGGCTGGGAGAGGTGACTTTACAAATTTTCCTATGAAATATCCCTCATGATGCTCCACATTTTCAAGTACATAAGAATTACATCAGAGAAAGGTGATTAATTTTAATTGTTTATCTAATGACCTCGAGAGAATGGGGCAATAGGTGATTTCTAGGGTTCAAGTCCCAGAGATAATGACTATGGCTATAAGAACACATGCATCACTTCCGCCCAGGACAGGTCCTTGTTTTGCCTTCAGCAGATTTGTTTTGAGATTCTTCAGACAGATTGATATTAATTTCAATGTGGGGTGTGTAGAAAACAACGTGAAGGGGGAAATTTACTCTTTAGATCTACACAGTGCTTGAGAAATATTTAGCCACTGCAAAAGGTACACACATGAATGTGCAAGGAAGAGGATGTGCATTTATTCTAGAAAGCCTTATGTTAGAGGGCCTGGCTCAGCTGAGCTCCTCACTAACAGCCCATGAACAACAGGTACTGGGGTGGGGAGTAGGGAGAGAAGAGCTCTGAGAACTTGAGGGAATGTGCATTGTCTTGATTCGATAAATATTTTGAAGGGGAGTCAAGGTAGATGAGACAAATATTTTTTAAAAAATGAAACAATCAGAAACTGAACAGACTCTCTAGTGAAAAAAATTAGAAAGGACCAACTTTAATAAGATTATAAAGCAGGAAATCCATCTGTCCTGTGAGAGTAAAAATTACAGCAAAATGGGGAAAAGAATTATAGGAAAGAATATTTCAGCTGTTATATTTTCTATATAGCATTTGGGACACAAGAGCCATTATAATTAAAAATAACATCAGTTTAAAATGAATTCTTAAATGCCTCAGCTAAATTAAATATTACACTAAGAAAAAAAATGATAATTACAATGTCTGACTTTGAGATGGATTGTCTTTTGAGGTTGTCTTTAATACTCAAATTTATGAGTATAGGAACATAGGACCCTGAGTGTCTCAGTTTTGCATATGATCTAATATTTTTATTGATGAGTCATATGAAATCCATTTCTTGGGTTGTGGGGCCAGAGATAATCTTACCAGAAATGATAGAGAAAGCATTTGGGGCAATGGTAGTATCTTAGAAGTATTGGGAACCATTTAGAGAAATGTAATTCTTATGTATTACTATTTTCTAATGAAATGTCTTTATAGAGCAGTACTACCTCGAATTTATAGTCCCTCTCCCTCACAGGTAATACAGGACAGAGTGAATATCCTATATATCTTGAGTCTTTACTATAGTTTGTTATTCCTTGGAGAGAAAATTTCCCTAAATCTTATTCTTATTTCATCTTGATGCTGCTTTCTAGTATAACTCTGTGTCATGTATGCTGTCCTTGGACTATTTCCCATAGGTTGATAGCCTCTAGTTTGTCAATGAAAAGTATGATGATTAATGAGGGAAATATGTTAATATCTACACTAGAACATGGATCAGAGTCTGGTGTAATAAAATGGATCCAGAGCTGGGAGTCTGGGGGTCTGGGATCTAGTCACAGATGTGTACATTGGTCCTTATTTGCATTTCACTGGGAAAGCCAAGATTCTCCAGCTTCTGTGTGTCACCTCTAGAATAAAGAAGTAGAACATTATCTTCATCATCTGTCCAATTTTATTCTTCCTCAAGCAGTGAGGAAGGATTGACAGTCAGGACTCTCTGAGTGGAGGAGCACACTCTCTGAAAACAATTAATTAAGATTAATTTTGATAATAGATTTACTGAGTCAGAGAGAAAAACAAAGATTAAACTGCTATATAGAAATAACAATAAAGGCACAAATATAAAGCATTAGGGGTGTTCATTCTTAATGTCACAATGTGAACATATAATGCAAAAATTACTTGGTTTAGAAATTTCTAATTTCTGTTACTGATTATAGAGCTGACATAATCAGTCATCGTATTATGCTAGGCTTATCTTTTATGAACTTATAAAATTCAAAGAGAGCTGAAAGTGCTACAGGAGGATTTGATTTAAAATAACCATAAATCCCTCAGTTTCATATTCTTATTTGTAAATATTAAAAATTACAACTGAGAACTAAAAAAAGTAATTCAGTAATTGTATTGTTTTTGTGTAAAGAAAAATTTTAAATGGTTGTCAAGTTTTAAATTTTAGACATTTAGCATATCTTGCATAAAAAATACATAGAGAAATTCTGAAAGAGATATTTTGCTTCATCTTCCAGTCTTGGTAAGGGGTTGTTAACCAAGCTTCCTTAATAGCCTCCCTCTCCTTAATGTTTTTGTTTTCAGGACTGATTCATAGTCTAAGAAACAGAAACCATGTTATCGCCAGAAAGAAATAAAAGTGACACCACATTCCATCTCTTGGGCTTCTCAGATTTCCCAGAACTGCAGATCCCCCTCTTGATTTTTCTGGCCATCTACAGTGTCACTGTTGTAGGGAATATTGGGATGATTGTAATAATCAAAATTAACCCCAAACTGCACACCCCTATGTACTTTTTCCTCAGCCACCTCTAGTTTGTGGGTTTCTTCTATCCCTCCGTCATTGTTCCCAAGACCCTGGTGAACCTAGCTGGGGAAGACAGAACCATTTCATTTATAGAATGTGCAGTGCAATTCTTTTTCTTTGGTACCTTTGTGATAACTGAATCCTTTTTGTCAGCTGTGATGGCCTACAACCACTGTGTGGCCATCTGTAGCCCTCTGCTCCAGTTGCTGTGTCCCAGAACCTCTGCGCAGCACCAGTGGTCGGGTCACCTGCGCTGTGAGTGGCTCGTTCCTTGATCCTCACACGTCCTGCTCCCAAATCATTTCCGGGTTTCAACACAATCAATCACTTCTGTGAATTCTCCTCATTGCTTCCCCTCTCTTGCTCTGCTACTTATGTCAACCAGTTGCTGCTTTTCATTTATGCCACCTTTGATGGGGTCAGCACACTACTCATCATTCTCACGTCTTATGTATATCATCGTTGTCACCATCCTCATGACGCGTTCAGCCAGTGGGTGCTGCAAAGCCTTCTCCACCTGTGCCTCCCACCTGAGCTCCATCATCATCTTCCGCGGCACCATCCTCTTCCTCTACTGCGTGCCCAACTCGAAAACTCCAGGCACACAGTCACAGGGGCCTCTGTGTTTTACACAGTGGTGATCCCCATGTTGAACCCTCTGACCTACAGTCTGAGAAATAAGGATGTAAAGGTTATACTCAGCAAAATAATGGACACTAAAGTATTTTCTTATTAAGCATATTATTTTAGTAGAGTTTGTTGCTGACATGTAAATAAAGTGTGTCCATAAACATTGACTTTAAGAATACCTTTACAATTATGAAGAGTTAATGTAGAAGGGAAAGGCCGTGGATTTTGGTTCAGAGACTAAACATAGCTCTGTCTCTTAGTGGAAAATAAAACAGCTGTCTCTCTCATCTTTATTTTTTCATCTACAAAAGTGAGATAGCATAAACTAGCTCTTGATCTGATTGTGAACATTAAAAGACTATTTAGATATCATGTGTAAAACCTTGTATAACCTCAATAAATGATTTCATCCCCTTTCTTATAATATACATGGAGTACACTAGGCTTTCAATAAACATATGTATTTCTCTTACAAAACAGCAGGTAAAATAAGACTAGTGTTCATCATTCAAGGAATTCAAAATAATCCAGTGTTGACAGTAGGGCAGTGAAAAAAGTGGCCATTGTATAAGGTAGAAAATAATAAGTATCATAGAGGATTTGAGAGAAAGAAAAGTTCAAATCCATTTAGAGACTTTTGTATGCATTCAAATGCCAATGCCTTTTTCTAGAATTCTGTAAGGGAGAAAAACCACAGAAAACAATTGAGCACATATTGCATCATAAATTTTAAATTTAACATTCATAGCTAAATCGAGGCTTTTTAATCCATAACTATTTGATCCTTACAACACAGGCCATAGGTCATATAGTTTGGAAGAAGGATCAGAAGGCTAGAAGATAAAATTGAGATCCAAGTTTGGCTGCAGCAATTAATATTACCACACCAAATTGACATTCTCTGCCCAATGCACATAAAAAGTCAATTGTTATGGCATCAGCTTTTGAGAAAAGAAAAAAAAAATCTTTATTGCAAAGTTGACCTGCAAGGACATAAGAGGCAAAAGATCTCAAATCTGTCTGTCCAATTCAGGGTTTGTGGCAATATTTAAGAGGTTAGGGAGAACAGGCTGGTATACGGAAATGCTGGCAGGACAGGTTTCAGTTGGAGGGATTTAAACACTTATGGTGAGGCTTTAAACATTTATGGTAAGGTGTAGAAAGGGGCCTTAACACCAGATCTTCCTGGACAATGGACCCCTTGTTTCTGGTAAGAGTCTGACCCTCAAATTCCAGTCATGTCCTTGTCCTTTGTTCCATATGGGGGAGAATATTTGATTCCAATATCACTTCAGGTCAAGATTTTCTCTGCTGTGCTGGCTCTGGCTACTTAACTTGCAAATTTTGGGCTTGCCCCTGGAAAACTTTCTGTTGATAAGATGGGATCTGTTTGAACTGGTCCTAGAGGGCCCATGGTTACATTAATACATGGACTTTAATAGTGAGTACATTCTTACTCTTGATGTGAAGAGTATAAGAGTTATCCCAGATACTTCAGATGAAGACAATAAAGCTAAGGGTTCTGCCGCAATAATACTTATATACTTATGCATCTATTCTTGGGTAGACATATAAATATGTGAGGAGGATACACAAGTGAAAGAGAGATAGTTCATAACATCCAGAAATCCACACTCTGGCTGGAGACAAAGCCATGTAAATATGAAGACTGACAACTACATCACACAGTGGCCTAAGTGATAATTAAAGAAAGGCTGATTCACAGAAATCATGACTTGCAAAAAATAATGACCTTTGTCTGGAGGACTTAGAAAAGGTTTCATGGAAGGGCTCGTGGCTCAGTATTGTTTTGTAGGTGAATGAGATAAGTGGTAAGTTAAGGGTATCTAGAATGATGAGACATTGCATAAATGTGCAGATATGTAAAACAGCATACATATACATAAATGAATAGATAGATAGATGATACATATAGATACAGATAATTATGGAGAATGAGATTTGTACAGAAAGTGGAGAGTGATATACCTAATAGAGAAAACCTAGGAGGAAATTTTAGGAACTTGCATATGTACCTAAAAATGAGGATGAATCATTCAGAAATATAATCTGGGGAATGATTTGCTCATTATAGCTTTCACTTATTTATTTTAATTTAGTTAAAACTTATTTAATATATTTATTTTTGGAATAAATGATATATTCCTATGGTCTACTTCTTTTCTCTCCACCATGTGAAAAAAGCCTAATATATACTTCCAGAGATATTTTACGCATATTCAAACAAATATCTAAATACATGTTGATTTCCTTTGAAAAGAGTTAGCTTAGTGGCAGTGTGGCAGACAGATATAAGAGCATGAATCTATAGGCTTAAATACCAATTTGGAGACTATTGAACAGTATAAGTATGAAATAATAAAAATAGGATCTAAAGAAATGTCAATGGTGATAGGACAAGATCAAGAAATTTGTGGAAATTTGGTAATATAAGGGACTGCAGAGTTCTGGATGAAAGCTTTATAATAAACAGAAATAAAGATAATATCATGTTGCAAGCCGTATACAATATATTTGTTTATCAGATATCCAGGATGTTTGCAATAGCTTTAGAAACCCTAATATACTGGTTCTAGCCAGATGTAGCTTCTTCTGAGGATAATGAGGAACCAAATTTCCATCTGTAGTTCTATCGTCAATATATATAAGGAGATGCTCTGCCCCTAATAACCTTGGTAGGATCATAATGAAGTAGCTGAGTGACCTGAAGGTAGGATCTTCACACTCCCTCACTGTGGTCAGTGTAAACAGAGGGCAGTTATGCCTTACAGAGACCACAGACATAGAGGATACATAGGAAATATTTGTTGAAAGACAAATACTGCATGATCTCACTTATATGTGCAATTTAAAACAGTCAAACTCATAGAAGCAGAAAGTGGAATGGTGGTTTCCAGAGACTGAGGAGGGGGAAGTGGAGAGATGTTGGTCAAGGGGTACAAAGTTTCAGTTATGCAAGATGAATAAATTCGGAATATCTAATGTACAGCAATGTGATTGTAGTTAACAATACTGTATTTCTATGCTTGAAACTTGCTAAGAGGGTGGAACTTAAGTGTTCTCAACAAAAAAACAGAAAGAAAGAAAATGGCAATTTGAAGTGGTTGAAACATTAATTAGCTCGATTGTGGTGATTAGTTTACAATGTATATGTGTATCAGACCATCAGGTTGTTCTACTACTTAAATACATAGAAATTTTATTTGTCAATTATACCTCAATAAAGCTAGACCACTTTTAAAAAGAATAAAACAACTGTACAAAAAAAGAGAGAAATATTTGTTGAGTAAATAAAAAAGATAACTTTTGCTATGACTTATAAAAAAATTTGGGAAACTATGAGAAAAATGATGGAGCATTAGGAGAAGACATTTAAACTTTCAACTTTCAGTTAACTTTTATATAATATGTTTCTAAAGCTGCTATTGTGTATTTTCAGGTTTTCCAAGAAATCAGAATTACATCAGAAAACAATCATTAATTTCATCGCTTATTTTAAGTCCCCTGGAGAATAAAGCAAGCGACTTTCTCTAGGGTCCTGGTGGCACAGGGAGTGTAAGTAGATCTATGAAGCTTAGCATGTCCCCCAGACAGCTCTCTAGCAGCAGGATGGGGGCTGCCTTTTAAACCAGTTTTGTGTGAACCTCTGAGAAAATATGGCTATTCTTTGTCATGTAAGGTATGTAAAAGATGCTTTAGGTTCAGTCCATTCTTCACGAGAAAAATCATTTTGGGAAAATTTTGAGCCACTTTAAATATGAAGTATCGGGAACAAGAAATGCCCTCTTTCTACAGAGCTTTGTACAGAGGGCCTAGCTCAGCTGAGCTCCTCCACAGCACTGTCCACAACCGTCTCCTGGGCGTGGGGCCTGAGAGTTTTCACACGTATGCACGAGCTTCTGTGATTTTTTTGAAAGAGGCGTGCAACAAAGAATAAGCAGGTCGTTAAGGAGAATTGAATCAAAAGGAATAAAATAAACCTTCTGGAGAAATATAACAAACAGATCCTACTCTAAATAAGATTTTAGAGTATGAAAAATATAAATATACTGGCTCACATGGGGAAAAAAAACCTAAGGAACAATGACATGGAAGAAGGTTATAAATCCACACTTCCCAGACAGAGTCAAAGATAGTACCAATTGTTTAATCCATATAATAATATCATTTGGGAGATAAGGAACCACAATATTTAATTTGCACATTAGTTTTAAGTTGAATTGAGACTGAAGAAATGTGGAAATTTAGCAGAATGGAGGAAATAAGGCAATAGTTCTCAACTACAGGCACCCAAGGGAACATCTGACAATGTCTGGAGATATTTTTGATTGCCAAAATAGAGGGACCAAGGATGAGGATGGTACTGTCACCTAGTGGCTAGAGGTCAGAGACGCTGCTATACATGCACAGCATAGCTCCCCGTAACAAAAAAAAATCCAGCACAAAACTGTGTGAAGGCTAAGCAACTCTGAAAAAGACATTAAGAAATAATTTTATAATAGTGAGAATTGACTGGATAATATTGCCATCTAACTGGTCTTTAAATCCTTGGATATCTAAACATATAGGGCCGTTGAGAATTCTCAGTGTTACAAGGTACCTCCAACATTTAGTGCTGGAACGTATGGAGACATCTTGTTCTAGGGTTGCAGAAACAGAGATGACCTCACCAGACATGATAGTCTGAGAAAAAAAATCTTCATTATAAAGAATTATGATTGAGGGAATTCCTGGTATGCTTGATTTCCATTATTAAAAAGAGGAAAGTTCCACATCAACTGGGTTGTGTTCCTCACCATAACATCCTGAGTTCTGGATGTAGAGTTGACAGAATTAGCAAACAAAAATACAGAAGGCTAACTTTAATTCATAAACATTGAATGGTTTTTTAGTATGAGTGTGTTCATGCAATATTTCAGATATGCTTCTAGTAAAAATTCATTATCTGTCTGAGATTCAAATTTAACTGGGGGTCCTACCTGGGAACAAATTTGATCAATCCTACCATTCTCTCTGTATTAAGAACTCCTTTATCATAAATGTCTTCAGAGTATGGAGACATCTTAGTTCTCATCTATATTCTTGATAGGTAACGGAGGACATAATGAATATTCTTGGAGACTTACAGAAAGAGGAGAGAAGTGTCTAGAAAAGGGAAGAGTCTTTCTCAATGTTTAAGTTTACTTACCATACTTATTCCTAAACAGCGATTTTTGCTAACTCCCATTCGCTACATTTCATCTTGACACAAATCTTCAGAATATCTCCATGGCCTTTAACACATCTATTGCACTAATTTCCAAAGTTTTATAATATGAAGTTTGTCTTTTAAAGAGTCAAGTGAATTAGCAAAGAAATGTAAAAACATAATCTCTACAAAATAAAAATGCTAATATCTCAATTCATAATGTGGATCAGAGACAGGCATAGAGAGATGTGTACATGGCTGAGAATTTACGAATCTGGGTTCTAGATGTAGGTCATCCAATATCTATATGTCATTGGGCAAGCCATGGCTTCTTCAGGTTTCTGTATGCTCACCAGTAGAAAAAGGCAGTTCAGTAGATGTTCTTTATTAAAAACCATAAATCATTACTTACTATGATATTGACCTGCTTCATGAAAACACAGAATGATGATTAAAGTGCTAAACTGATATTTAAAGTATGGATATAATTAAGTATATGGACCATTCTCTCCTCATGTCACAATATAACCACATATTCTTATAGAAATTAGTGCTAATTATAGAAGTTATTTCAGAAGATTCACTTTTCATTAGTAATTGTAGGACCAAAAAAAAAACATTTTTTCATTTTGCTAGACATTCTTTGCAGAATTCATGAATTCAATAATATTACAATTTTTTACATGAGGATTTGATTACATGTTAACACTTAAATTTCTTGAATTCATAATTATTACATTTCTAAGTTAAAATTTTATTTTAGAACATGAACAGAATTGCTTTATAATTTTTGAGAAAGTAAAATTAACCAGTAATTCTGTTCTGAAATGTTAGGTATTCATGTTTGGGTACTGAACACCTATCAGGATTATAACAGATCTATTTTTGTCTCATCTTATCCTCTACACAGGGGATAGCCAAGCATGCATCATGTGTCAATCACTCTCCATAATGTGTTATTTCCAAGATGGATTTTCAGATCCTATCATCAGGAAACATGTTTCTGGCAGAGAGAAATAGAACTCCTAGGGCCACATTCATCCTCTTGGGCTTTTCAGACTACCCATAACTGCAAATCCCTCTCTTCTTTGTATTTCTGGACATTTATAGCTTCAGTGCAGTAGGGAATCTTGGGAAGATTATGGTGATCAAAATTAACCTGAAACTACACACCCCCATGTACTTCTTTCTCAGCCACTTCTCATTTGTGGATTTCTGCTATTCTTCCATCATTGCTCCCAAGATGCAGGTGAACCTACTTGCAGAAGACAGAACCATTTCATTTTCAGGATTTATGGTGCAATTCTTTTTCTTTTGCACCCTTGTGGTGACTGAATTAATTCTATTTGCTGAGACAGCCAATGTCCGCTTTGTGACCATTTGCAACCTTCTGCTCTACACAGTTGCCATGTCCCAGAAACTCTGTGCCGTGCTAGTGGTTGTATCACATGCATGGGGAGTAGCATGTCCTTTTCTACTCACATGTTCTGCTATCAAATTATCTTTCCAGGGTTTCGACATCATCAATCACTTCTGTGAGCTGTCCTCCCTGATTTCCCCTCTAGCTCTGACTCTTGTCTCAGCCACTTGTGTCTTTTCACCATTGCCACCTTTAATGAGGTGAGCACACTGCTCATCATTTGCACATCTTATGTGTTCATTGTTGTCACCACCTTAAAGATGCATTTAGCTGGCAGGCACCACAAAGCCTTCTCCGTGTGTTCCTCCCACCTGACCACCATCACCATCTTCCATGGCACCATCCTCTTCCTCTACTGTGTGCCCAGCTCCAAAAACTCCAGGCACACAGTCAAAGTGGCCTCTGTGTTTTACACAGTGGTGATCCCTGTGTTGAATCCTCTGATCTACAGTCTGAGAAATAAGGATGTAAAAGTTATAGTCAGTCAAATAGTGAAAATTAAATTTTTTCATATTGAATGCATGCACTGGTAAATATTTGCTTCAGCTGTTGCAGAACACCTTTCTTATTTTTGAATGAACTGTGTATCAAGAGTTCATTTTTAAAAATCACTTCAGATTTTCAAAAAGGAAGAATACTTACAATGGAAAGAATGTGAGATTTGGGTTAGAGAGACTATATGTGGCTCTTGTATAAAGCAGAGAACATCAATTTTCCTGGCTCATTCACTACTTACAAATTGATATAATAAGATTTAGTTCACAAAGTAGGGTGTGGAAAAAAGAAAACATAGGCAATGTATCTCTATATTCTATATGTGCAATAAACGGTAGTTCTGTTCTTGTTTCTTCTCTGATAACTGATAGGTTGCAGTGCTAAATAAAAAAACAAGTTTTTAATTTAAATTTATTGAAAGAGATGACAGAAAAAGATATAGTCTCACTTTCAAGAACCTCACAATCCAGGATGGTTAATAAATATCATAATAGCGTTGGTGGGGAGATAGAGTGCAAAACCATTTGTGGCTATCAGAGAGATTGCTTCATAATTGCATGCTTCATTTACTTGGTCCTGAAGGATAGGCAATTTTTTAAGAGAAAAAAAAGAAAGGCAGTAGTTTTATTCAGGAGTAAGGAGCATGAACAATGTTCAAGAAGTGAGTACATATAATTAAGTCAATGACAACAAATATTTGAGCTACTATTTTATAAGGTACTATTAAAATACAAGGTATTTTATTAGGTGCTCAAAGGGACAAAAATCTGTATAGGTTGTAGCTACTATTCTAAAGTATCTCAGAAAAGAGCTCCAGTATAGGATCAAAGACTTTATAAGAGGTTTAGGGATGTTAGCTTACTTCTTGAAATAGTGAGAACAAAAGCAAAGAAAACATAACCATGTTCCACATTTTATGCTTCCTTCCTATCACCTACCAATAAGTGCAAATATATTATTAATTCATATGGCAGCTTGACCAAGGGTATATCTCAGTTTTCTTCATCAGGACGCTCTAGGCAGTCTTCATAAAATAATTGAATGAATTTGTTCTAAGTATTGAAAGCTATTTGCATTCCTTGGACTAAAATCTTGATTTAAATTAGCTCTAATTTTTAATTATAATCTAAAGAAAGAAAAAATCAAACCTAGATTATGGTGTATGTTAAGGAGGATTAATTTTTCCTCTAATAAGTATAATATTTATTATAAGATGTCCTCATAGACATAGGTATCTAATTTTGAAACTTTATACATCATATTGATCTTTTTAATCTCTTCCATCATCAATTTTGCATAAATTATTTATACATGTTTTCCATTTTATACTTTTTGTGTCTGAAAGAAATTCAAAATTTAATCAGTAAAATATTGAGAGAACAAATTCTAGCTGTTTTTGTGAGGGTAAAATAAAAATGAGGCAACAATATTATTTTGTTCAATGAAATAATTTGAAATGGCTATATGGTTTTAAATTTAATATGATAAATTAATATCACCTTTTTTCTGTTTAATATTTGGATGTATAATGACAATCAACATCATTTTATACATTTGCAAATACAGTGTCTTCTACACATTGTCATTTACTTGATATTTAACTGAACTAGAACAATTGTGGATAAGTAGCAGAAAATGTATATTGGTCTTGATTGGAATCAGGGATGAATAATCAATTTTCAGAGAATAAATCTTTATGTTTCTTTTCTATCTTTGCAAAAGATGACTAATTTTTTGTGAAGTCAGAGACACAATCACCTTACATTTTATTCTGAGGAAATGGAGATAAATATTTTTTAAATACTCTGATCATTGTTTTAAAATTAATAGGTGATATAATCAATACAATAATTTGAGACTTTAACCCTACAGGCCTTAACACTTTTCGCTAAGTACTGATGTAAAATTTCATATTCTTTCATTTTCTAACTTAAGATTTCAAATTATGTTTGGTAGCTTCTATAGCTGCTATACAGCATGATTTTTATTAGTATTATTCAATCTTTTTAAACTCATGTGCTTCTTAGATAAATTCATTTAAAAATCTAGATAACTTAGCATTTTCAACTGAATTCAAAAATGTCATCATAAATTTAATTTGAAAAGAAAAATCTAATATTCAGTGCACACCATGGCTATCTTATGTTCATAATAATTAATTTGAAATATATAAATCGGATTTCATATTTCTTTTGTCCCTGAACTCATATTTAAGTTCATCTACTCTGCAAAATTGTATCCTTTAATGATACCAACATATTACCTAGCAACAAAAATATGTGTAAATTGACCTATTATTTCCTTTGTTAACAAAGTTCTAGTGATTTTTATGTACACTGATTTATCATTATAATGATCATTACCTTACTCCTATTCAATAATTTAACTATATTGGAAATTATTGTAAAATTTCGAAGATAAACTATAAAATGTCATTTTAAATACATCTCTTGATAATATTGATTGGGATGAATTTTATTTTTTCTTTCAATTAATAAAACTATCCATGGATGAGTATTTTTATTGCTGAAATAATACAGATTTTATTATACTTAAATGTGATTATATTACAAAAAGGAGGATGGGAATACAACTGTGATTTTTTGTAATAGTGATGTCACTCAATATTTTCTAACATCACACACATTCAGTCAAAAACCTCATGAGCCCTTATTATCAATAATTATTTTAATAATTTACTAAATATAATTATATCCATTTCATTTATTGTTTAAAGTGCATCTGGTAATCCTATTTTGAAATGGAATTGTTCTAAAGTATTGGAGAAATTCACTTTCTTACTTTCTTAGAAGTTTATTAAAAGGATTTGGTATGATTTATTAAATGACAATTTTTAAAAACATTTTACAATTTCACTTAGTTGAATCTTTCTTAAGCAAATATTATGAGTCTTCTGGCTTAAGTGTAGGAGATAGCAAGGTAGAAAAAGATTTTCTCCCAGTATTACACCACAAAAAGCTAGGTATTCTGCAAACATTAAACATTTTTGTAATCCACTGGGTAGTTGGGGTCACTGGGAAACCAAGTAACACAAGCATAGAGGTACCAGTGACTACATTCCATTGTTAGGGGAGGAGGAAGATTCAGGAGAGAGATCCTCTCTGGGGTACATATGGAAAGGGGACACCTAAAGTGTATTAGACATTGAAAATATTTTGTAAGCCAAACCTTATTCCAACTATAGTGTAACACTAGATGAATTTGAATCTTGTGGTGCATTGAGGTGGCCAGAGCATCAACACTGAAGCCCACCTCAACTCCCACATTTAATGTTACACAAAAGAAGCAAGTTACTTTCCAGGCAGAAATACCATTTACTTCAGTCTCTCTTGTCCTACAAATGATACCCATTCTTAAGCAAAAATTATATAGTACACAAATAAGCAGAAAAAAACAATCTACCACAAAAAGACAAAGGTATTAACAAAACTAGATTTGGATATGATGTAGGCATTAGAAATAGCAGACAGGCAGTCTAAAATAAATGTGATTCCTACAGGCTTTAGTGCAGAAGGTAGACAACATGAATACATAGAAGGAATTTCAGCAAAGTTATGGAAACTATGAAACGTAATCAAATAAAAGTGCTAAAAATAAAAAAAAACAGAGATAAAAGGTATTTTTAAGGGGCACAACAATAGCTTCAAGACAGATGAGGAAAGAATTAGTGACATTAAAGATAGGTCAATAGAGAACATCCAAAATTACACACAAAGAAAAAAAAGAGTGAAGAAAATACCTAAGAGCTAGGTAACAATATCAAATAGTAAAATCTATAATTAGAAACTCAGAAGTTAAAGAGATGGAGGCAAGGACAGAGGGAATATGTGTAGAGATAACAGCTAAGAAATTTCTGAAATTAACAAAAGACACCAAAACTAGATCCAAGGAGCTAAGAGAACACAAAGCAGAAAGAAAATATACACACAACAGAGAAGATAGGAAAGTAAAAGAGAAAATATGGAATGTAAGAGCCATTATATATTGGGCAGGGCTCCTCAACCTCAGGAATATTGCCATTTTGTACTACACACTTGTGGGGCACGATCCTGTGCGTTGTGAGCTGTTTAGCAGTATCCAGGGCTTCTACACACTAGACGCCAGCAGTACTTCCCTGTAGTTGTGACAAAGATATTCTGTGTGTTGTCAAATGTCCTCCATGTGTTTGTTGGAGGGAAAAAGGTGGAATCGAGGACAAAACCAAATCTACTTTAGAACAGCCAATCTAAAGAAAAAAGTATAAGCATTACAGCAGATTTCTTGTCAGAAAATGTGAAAGTCAGAAAAAATGGACAAAAAACTGAAAGCGTTGAAAGGAAAACAACAAAAATCAGTCACCCCAGAATGGTATACACATGAAAAAAATCTTTCAAAAATGAAAGACCAAACAACTTTTTTGAGACTAACAAAAACTGATAAAATTCAATACCTGTAGGCATTTACTACCAGATATATTAAATTAAGTTATTTGGGGAGAAGGAAAATACAACTAAAGAGAAAATTAAAACTGCACAAGGAAATGAACACTGGCAATTGCATAATGAATAAATGTATTTGTTCTTTCATGTTTTTAATTGTTCTAAGAGACAGACTGAAAGAAAGAAATAGCAATGAAATATTGTTTATAGAGTCAGTACATGTTAAATATGTAATAAGAGCATAGAGCATAAAGGATAAGAGAGGACTTAGAAGTTTACTGTTTCCTGATCCATATAAGACCTATGCTTTATGTAAAAAGTTTATCATAAACTTCTAGAAAACCATTATAAATTTTAAAGAAGTAAAAATAATATGTCAATAGAGGAGTCAAAATAAATGGATTCATAGAAGATACTTTCCATAGAAGAAAGAAAGTGGGGAGAGTTTGAATTTGGAAAAATCAATAAAATTGACAAAATTTTATCTAGAATTACTAAGAAAAAGGGAGACAAGATAAAATTAACATAATCAGAAAGCACACTGACCTGGCAGAAATTAAAATTTCTACAATTTTATAAATTATTATATTATATTTAAACAACCTATGCAAACAAGTTAGTCGACTTAGATGATATAGACAAACTCCAGAAAGACAAAATTACTAAAACTGACAAAAGAAGAAATACAAAATCTGACTAAACAAAGAGCAAGTAAATAAATTGAATTTTTAATTAAAACATTCTACTTTCCTACCAATATATAGACACAGATGGCTTCACTTTAGTAATTTTACTAAAAATCTGTAAAAAAAAATAATACCAGAATGATGTCAGCCTTGTGGTGGAGTGAGTTGTTCCCTTTGCCCACCGCTTCTAAGTTACAACTAAATGGACATTCATTACACAATAGAGGATTCCCTACACAACACAATAAGATGCCTGAGAGATCCACATAGTTATACAGCTGAAGGCAGGTGGACTGGAGCCCTGGGAACTAGGTGAGCAGAACCCTCTCTTTCTCTGGTGACAGTGATCCAGGTCACGGATCCTCACATAGCAGCCAATGTGACTGTGAGTGGAGGTGGGGGCAGTCCGGCCTGCACACAAGTGTTTTTGGAGTAGTAGCCCAGCCTGTGGGAACACCACTTACTGAGGAAGCCCCACCCAAGAGAATGCTCCCCACGGAGTGGCAATGCATCAGCCTGGGCAAAAGCACCCCACCCACCTATCACAACAGCTTGGCCACCCTGCCCAGAAAGCAAAGTTGCTGGCCACACTAAGGCTCCCCACCTGCTGAGTGAAGCAGGCCAGTCTATGCCAAGGCACCCCACCCACATGAATGCTCCCCACAGAGTGGCAGCCACTCAGCCTGTGTGAAGGGGCCCCACTCACCAAGTACAGCAGCTTGTCCAGAGCCACCCATGAACACAGAGCCCAGCCTGCACAAATGTGCCCCACCTGCTGAGTGCAGTGGCCCAGCTGTGACCCACAGATGAGCAGCACAGTGCCCCTATCCATGTGAGTGTGACCTGCCAAGGAGCTGTGGCTACCCTGCATGAATGCAGAGTGGCTCAACCAGCACAACTACTGGCTGAAGAGGTGGGAACAGAAAACACTGCTCCTGCCCCCCATCCAGTGGTGGCAGGTAGAATCTGTGACCTGATACTACCATATGCACTGTCAGAGGATCAATTCCTCAAACACCATGGATAACTCCAGCAACACTGCAGAACAGAAGGAAAATGACAAGACTCCAGAAACCAAACCTGAAGTCACAGAAGATTACAATATAAATGACAGACAATTCAAAACACTTCTCATGAAGAAACTCAATGAGTTACAAGAAAACAGACAGTTCAATGAGCTCAGGAATAAGATTAATGAGCAGAAGGAATACTTTACCAAAGAGATTGAAAACCCTTAAAAATTATACAGAAATTCTGGATATGAAGAACACTATTAATGAGATAAAAAACAATGTAGAAACCATAAAAAAATAGAGCAGATGCTATGAGGACAGAATTAGTGAATTAGAAGGTAGGAATCTAGAAATACTTCAGGTAAAGGACAGAGAACTAAGATTTTTTTTAAAATGAAGAAATTCTTTGAGAAATATCCTACTCAATTACAAAAAGTAGCATAAGTATTATATGCAACCCAGAGAGAGAAGAGAGGGAGAAAGGAGCAGAGAGCTCGTTCAAAGAAATAACAGCTGAGAATTTCCCAAACCTGGGGATGGAACTGGGCTCACAAGTACATGAAGCCAATTGAACTCCTAATTACATCAATGCATAAAGACCCTCTCCAAGGCATACAATATTAAAACTGTCAGAAGTCAGTGACAAAGAAAAAATTCTAAGGGCAGCAAGGCAGCTTGGCAAACCTTCCCAGAGAGCAAAGTTCCTGACCACACTAAGGTGACCTGTCCACTGAGCAAAACAGGGAGCCTATCCAAAGACACCCCACCTACATTAACATTCTGCACAGAGTGGCACCAACTCAGCAGTTAAGAAAATAACCTACAAAGGAACCCCTAACGGATTTTCAGCAGAATTCCCAGTAGAAACCTTACAGGCTGGAAGAGAATGGAATGATATATTCAAAATACTGAAATACAAAATTTTCAGCCAAGATTACTCTATCCAGCAAAATTTTCCTTCAGTTATAAAGGAGAAATAAAAGCTTTCTCAGATAAACAAAAGCTGAGGGAGTTCATTGCCACTAGATATCCCTTACAAGAAATGATGAAGAAAGCCCCCCTACCTAAAACAAAAAGGCAAAGGTTTACAAAGCTTTGAGCAAGGAGATATACAGACAGACAAAATCAGAAAATTGCAGCTATCAGATTAGGTTAACCTACAATTATAACATAAAAGAAAGCAGAAAGGAACATCAAAAATAACTATGAACACTTCAAATTAGTCAGAAACTCACAACACTAAAAAGAAAAATTTGTGACAACAAAGACAGAAAGAGAGGAGAAAGGAGACAGGATATGCTAGGCTAATGGAGATAAGAGGCTATCAGAAAATAGACTCATCTATGATATCTCTTATACAAACATCATGGTAACCACTAAACAAAAAATGAGAGCAGAGTCACAAATCATAAATAAGAGAAAACCATCACAGAAAACCACCAAACTGAAATGGCAGTCAGAACTACAAGGGAAAGAAACAATGGAAATATAGATCAACCAGAAAACAAGACATAAATGGCAGTATTAAGCCCTCAGATATAAATAATCACTCTAAATGTAAATGGATTTAATTCACCAATCAAAGGACACAGAGTGGCTAGATGGATTGAAAAACAAGGCCCAAAAATATGATGCCTCCGGGAAACATATGTCAGCTTTAAAGATAAACATAGGCTCAGAGTGAAGGGATGGGAGATGATACTCCAAGCAAAAGGCAAGCAAGAGAAAGTGGGTGTAGCCAGACTTATATCAGAAAAAAAGCAGACTTCAAGATTAAAAAGATAATGAGTGACAATGAAGGGCAGTAAATAATGATAAAAGGGACATTCCATCAAGAGGACATCAAGCTTGTGAAAATATATGCACCTAACATAGGAGCACCAAGGTACATAACACGACTATTAACATACCAAAAAGGAGAAATTAACAGCAACACAATAATAGTAGGGGATCTCAACACCCCACTTACATCAATGTAGAAAGAAAGTCAACAAGGAAACAGGGGCCTTAAATGAAACACTAGGCCAGATGGAGTTAAAAGATATAGAGAGAACATTTCATCCAAAAACAGCCAAATATACATTATTCTCAAGTGCACATGGAACATTGTCAAAGAAAGACAATATGTTGGAAAACAAGGGAAGCCTCAATAACTTTAAGAAGATTGAAATAATGCCAAGCATCTTTTCTGACCACAATGCTATGAAACTAGAAATGAACTACTGGAAAAAAAAGCTGGGAAAGTCACACATATGTGGAGACTAAAAACATGCTGCTGAACAACCATTGGATCGATGAAGAAATCAAAGGATAAATTTAAAAATTTCTGGAGACAAATGAAAATGAAAATATAACATACCAACTCTTATGGGCCATAGCAAAAACAGGCAAATTATAGCAATACGGGCCTATCTCAACAAACAAGAAAAATCTCAAATAACTAATTTTAAACTATACCTAACAGAATGAGAAAAAGAAGAACAAAGCCTAAAGCCAATAGAAGGAGGGAAATAAAAATTAGAGGACATTAAAAGTAAATAGAATCTTAAAAACCAATAGAAAGGATCAATGAAATGAAGAGGTGGTTCTTTGTGATGAGGAGACAAACAACATTTACAAACCTGTAGCCAGACTCACTAAGAAAAAAAGATAGAAGGCTCAAATAAAAATAATTAAAAATGGAAGAGGAGAAATTACAATGGATACCACAGAAATATAAATGATTATAAAAGAATACTATGAAAAACAATATGCCAAAAAATTGGATAACCTAGAAGAAATGGATAAATTCTTAGACTCATACAACCTCTCAAAATTGAATCAAGAAGAAATAGAGAACCTGAATAGACCAATCAGATGTAACGAGATTGAAACAGTAACCAAAAGCCTCCTAAAAAACAAAAGTCCAAGACCAGATGGCTTCTTTGGAGAATTCTATGAAACATTCAAAATATATTTAATACCCATCCTTTTCAAACTATTCTGAAAAATTGAAGAAGATGGGACACTTCATAACTCATTCTACAAGGCCAAAATTACCCTAATACCAAAACCAGACATGAGCAACACAAGAAAGGAATATTATAGGCCAATATTGCTGATGAACATAGATGCAAAAATCATAAAAAAATATTAGCAAATTGAATATAACAACACGTTAACAAAATCATACACCATGATCAAGTGATATTTATTCCAGGGATGCAGAGATGGTTCAATATTCTCAAATCAATCAATGTGATACAAAACATTAGCAAAATGAGGAATAAAAATCATGCGATCATCTCAATAGATGCAGAGAAAGCATTTAACAAGATCCAACACCCACTTGTGATAAAACCTCTCAGTAAAATGGGTATAAAAGGAAAGTACCTGAACAAAATAAAGGCCATATATGACAAACCCACAGACAGCATTATACTTCAGGGTGAAAAACTGAAAGCAATCCCTCTGAGATCAGGAACAAGACAAGGGTGCCCACTCTCACCACTCTCATTCAATACAGTAGTAGAGGTTTTAGCCAAAACAGTTAGGCAAGAAAAAAAATACAAGGTATCCAAATTGGAAAGGAAGAAGTGAAACTCTCACTGTTTGCAGATGATTATATACATATATATAAATATGTATTTATATACATGTTATAAATATATATATAAAAACCTAGAGAATCCACCAGAAAACTATGAAACAATCAACAACTACAGCAAGGTTTCAGGAAAGAAAATCCCCAACATACAAAAATCAATTGCATTTCTATACACTAATAACAAACTAACAGAAAGAGAAGTCAAGAATACAATCCTGTTTCCAACTGAAGCAAAAAGAATGAAATATCTAAGAGTAAATTTAACCAAGGAGGTGACAGACATATTCATTGAAAACTATAAGACACTACGGAAAGAAATTGAGGGAGATTTAAAGAAACAGAAATACACTATATGCTCATGGATTGGAGAATAAACATAGCTAAAATGTCCATATTACCTAAAGTAGTTTATAGATTTTATGCAATCACAATAAGAATCCCAATGACATTCTTCATGAAAATAGAACAAAGAATCCTAAAATTTATATGGAACAATAAAAGATCCCAAATAGCCAAAGCAATCGGGAGAAAAAAGAGCAAAGCTTGAGGAATCACAATCCCTGACTTCAAAATATACTACAAAGCTACAGTAATCAAAACAGCATGGTATTGACATAAAAACAGACACCAAGATCAATGGAACAGAGTTGAAAGCACAGTAATAAAACCACACATCTATGGACAGCTTATCGTTGACAAAGGAGACAAGAACATACAATGGAGAAAGGAGAGTCTTTTCAACAAGTGGTGTTGGGAAAACTGGACAGCCATGTGCAAAAGAATGAAAATAGGCCATTGCCTTACACTATACACAAAAATTAACTCAAAATGGTTTAAACACTTGAATGTATGACCTGAACCCATAAAACTCCTAGAAGGAAATACATGCAGTACACTCATTAACATTGGTCTTGTTGGTATCTTTTTTAATACAATGTCTACTCATGCAAGGGAAACCAAAGGAAAAAAAATAAACAATGGGACTACATCAGACTAAAAAGCTTTTGCAAAGCAAAAGAAACCAAGAATAAAACAAACAAAAAAACCCAACCCACCAACTGGGAGAAAACATTTGCAAATTACATATCTGACAAGTGGTTAATTTCCCAAATATATAAAGAACTCATACAATTCAACAACAAAAAAATGATCAACCTGATGAAAAAATGAGCAGAGGATATGAAGATTTTTTTAAAGAAGATATACAGATCACCAACAGGTGTCTGAAAATATTTTCAACATCACTAATTATTAGGGAAATGCAAATCAAAACCACAATGAGATATCACCTCACACCCATCAGAATGGCTATCATTAACAAGACAAAAAACAACATATGTTGGAGAGCATGTGGAGAAAAGGGAACCTTCATACACTGCTGGTGGGAATGCAAACTGGTGCAGCCACTATAGAAAACAGTACGGAGATTTCTCCAAAAATTGAAAATAAAAATACCATATAATCCAGTGTCCCACTACTGGGTATTTACCCAAAGAACGTGACATCAAGAATTCGGAGATTTATTCTCCCCTATGTTCATTGCAGCATTATTCACAATAGCCAAGACATGAAAGCAACTCAAGCTCCCATCAACTTTTGAATGGATAAAGTAGATGTGATATATATATACACACACACACACACACACACACACACACACACTCACAGTGGAATACTACTCAGCCATAAAAATGACAATATTGTCCCATTTGCAACAACATGGATGGACCTTGAGGGTATTATGTCAAGTGAAATATGTCAAACAGAGAAAGACAAGCACCACATGATTTCACTCATATGTGGAAAATAAACACATGGAGGAGAATAGATTGGTGGTTACCAGAGGAGGAGGGGAAAGTGAGAAGGGCAAAAGGAGTAAATGGGCACATATGTACGGTGACAGATAAAAAACTAGACTATTGGTGGTAAGCACAGTGCAGTCTACACAGAAACTGGTGTATAATAATGTACACTTAAAATTACACAATGTTATAAACAAATATGACCTCGATAAAACAATTGAGAAAAAAATCATACCAATTGTTGATGAACTCATGTCAAAAGTAGAAAAGGAGATCCTTTTTCCAATTCCTGATATTAAGCCAGTAATACCCTGATAATAAAGTAAAAGAAGAAACACAGAGAGAAAATACAACACAATATCCCTCACAGTTACAGAGGCAAAGACCCTCAGCAACAGTATTAGCACAATAAATCCAACAACATATACAAAAGGATGGTAAGTCATGACCGAGTGAGATCTGTCCCAGGAATGAAAGGTGGGTTTAACATATGTAAAGCAATTAATGAAGCACATCGCTTATCTAGAATGAAAGGCAAAAACCATGTGGCCACTACAATAAATGCAGAAGAGTATTTGACACAATCCCACATCCATTTAAGATAATAATTCCCAACAAAGTAGAAATAGGGAAAATTACTTCAACCTACCAAACTTGCTTCTAGCATCACACTTAATGGATAAGGAATCAGTGATTTCCCTGTAAAGTATAAAACATTGCAGGTGTCTACTCTCAGTACTGATGACAGATGATAGATGATAGATGGACGGATAGATAGATAGGTAGATAGATAGATAGATAGATAGATAGATAGATGATAGATAGATAGATAGATAGATAGATAGATAGATAGATAGATAGATGATAGATAGATAGATAGATAGATAGATAGATAGATAGATAGATAGATAGATAGAGAGAGAGAGAGATGATACATTACTAAATCAATCAGTCAGTCATCTGGATTTGAAGTAAAACTAATTTTATTCCCAGACTATTTGATCTTTTAAGTAGAAAATCCTAAGTTCCACATACACACATTAAAAATGCTAGAGTAATTGGGTTCATCACAATCACAAGATACAAAATCAATATACAAAAACAATTTTAGTTCTACACAGTAGTGAAATAATATCTGAACATGAAATTAAGAAAACAATATGATTAATGATAACACAAAAATACTTAGAAATGAATTTAATGAAAGAAGAACAGTACTTAATATGAACAATTACAAAACATGGTAATTGGTACTGGTGTAAGGCAGACATATATCAATGTAATAGAATCAATGATCCAAAATCAATACATTAATGGTTGATTGATTTTGAAAAAGCTACCAAGGCTATTTATTGAGGAAGCATAATCTTTTCAATAAATGGTGAAGAGTAATTGACTATTCATATGCAAAAAAGATGAGCTGAAACCTATACTTCACACCCTACACAAACATAAACTCAACATGGATCGTAGATCTAAATTTAAGAGCAAAAAGATGATGGATGTTTTATATCATTAATGTATAAAGAACACATATTAGAGTATAGGAAGTCAAATACACTTATTAAAATAGGCAAAATGGTTGAAGAGATATTTCACCAAAGATATGATCTAAAAGAAATATTAGAGATGGAAAGACATGTAATGAGCTTAAGGTGACTTATTGAGGAATAAAAAATCAATGACAGCCTTAAGAACAAAAATATTCCAATTATTCCTTTTTTTGACCCACAGGGTCTACTCACAGGGGTAATACACCAAATATGGGTTGGTGAATGATTTTCTTTTCTTTTGTTAATTATGAAAGATGATGTGGGAATGTAGAACCAGAACATCTCAGGCATGGTGCACTCTCTGGCACATCAATTTTAGGGACATATTATATGGTAGTTGAGAATATAAACATTGATTTACTTGAAACTATCTTTTGACCAAGTACACCTTGAAAAGTGTTTGTGTACCCCCAGTGAAACAGAGACAAGGAGAACACTGTGGCCTGGGCTGGCATTATTTTAGTCAGAAGAACATACCTAGAACAGATAATTGAGATGATCCCATTTGACTGCTTCCAGCATTGAACAAGCATTAGGGAAAATGCAGTCTAAGACCTGGCTCTGGGTCTGTTCTTTTTCCTATGCAATCATATGGGTAGGAAAAACTAGAGAACAGTAAGGGGCCTTTTCCTGCCATTCATTTTGTCTGTCCAAATTAGAACTCACTGTCTATGCTTCCATCATTTCCTTTGTAAGACAGGCATAAAAACAAAATTGTTCTCTTGGCTGGTTATTATAAAAATTAAATAAGTTGATACTTTAATATTTAGAAAGGTTGTAACGCATAACATGTGTGTAAACTATTATATGGTTTTCTGACCAGTAGGTTTATTTCCTTCCTATCATTTGAAGGAATTCTGATGTGGCTTTAGTCACTGGGACCTGCAGGAATTTAGGAGATTTTGTAATATTGTAAAAAAGAGAGAATATATAAGTAATGTTCATGATATTTTAGCAAGGCAATATGAGATGTGACCCACATGTATGACACCATGATGTAATATAATGAACCATGAAATCTGGAAGAAGGCATGCTTGGTTTTAAAAAGTTGTTTCCCAATTTAGGGTATTTAAAAAAATTCCTGGGCCAGCCTGGTGGCATGGCTGTTAAGTTCATGCTCTCTGCTTGGACAGCCTGGGGTTCTCTAGTTTGGATCCTGGGTGTGGATCTACTCACTACTCATCAAGCCATGCTGTGGCAGTGTCCCACACAGAGCAACTAGAAGGAGGTCCACCTATGACATAACTATCTACTGGGGCCTTGGGGACAAAAAAGGAAAAAAGGAGGAAGATTGGGAACAGATGTTATCTCAGGGCCACTCTTTCTCAAAAGAAAAAAAAGTTCTCGCACTCCTTCCTGGCCACCACCCCACCCACCCCTTCTCTCCTTTCCTGATGATATTCCATAGAAATTATCTGTCATATCACATGCAGTATTAGTTTAATTTTAATGTATTTTTATACCATAGAGACTAATAATTGACTTGAAACTTGAGGGACCTTTTCCCCAAGAGCTTAAATTACAGTATAAATAAATCTCTGTACTATACACATCCTAACATCTTCAGAACCAAGGAGGAAATGTCTCTCCCACCTGTGTTAGCAACAAGTAGGGCCTGCCTACTTAAAAATGAAAATGAATATATTTCCCCTGCAAACAATTATTTTAAAGATACGTCTACCTCATCTGTCTTCTAATTAGAGAATATTTTAACAGAACCCACATTCCTGTGCACTTACTATTTAAAATGATTTTTTCTTTTAGTACTGAGAAACTGTTGGTGGTGAAACTGGAACAATTTCCTCTGTAACATCAAACACTGATGTGTATCAAATACAGAGTAAACAAAATGATAATGTGTATGTGTCTCTCGCCTTCTCTTTCTACCATTTTCCACACCAATTTCTGTCATGGAATCTAGAACTTATAACTGTGGAGGAGCTCCCTCATTGTCACCCTAATGCTGAGAGTTGAGTTAATGCCTCTGAGCTGGTCGTGGGGAATCGGGACATGTGAACTCTCTCTGCTCACTACATGAGGTGAATTCTTTTGGATTTGTTTTGGGTTTGACATAAACTAGGTTGTTATTATCAGCCAAGAACATTAGGAAGAAAATTTTGCAAGTTTATTTTTCTGTTTTAACTCTGAAGCAGGCAAATGACTCAGCTTTTTTTCTTCAGGTAATGAAAGAGCCATGACTTCAGGAAAGTGATGTTTCCACTTCTTTAAAATTAGTTCCAGATGTGGAGACAATATCAGACTGTTTTTCCAGTCCAGAATCCCTTCACTCGGTTTCACTGTACGTCTGATATGAAGGCACGGGTGTATTCCTCCAGCCCTCTAGGAAGGAGGGCAGAGAACAGAATTCCTCAACTCCATTCGCCTTTTCTCTAGACAGGACTGAGTGGTAGATCCCACTTATATGGGATACACAACGGAACCACGTCCCCCAACCAATCACTTGGGAAAGTTTTCACTTACCTCCTTTTTAATGTGGATAAAGGATTTATCTTTCTAGGGTTGTAGCCAAATCAAAGTGATAATATGTGATATCTCCATCATATGTATCCATACCTCTACATATGCATCTTCATTTACATCCACATGAATAGACCAAGTGTACTATTCAGTATCTTTTTTTAAAAAAATTAACCATCTCCAAAATGTAATTTCAAATAGTATAATTTCCTACCCTAGATATGATGCACCATAGTGTAAAAATTGCTCTAATTTTGACAATTAATTTTCCCATTGTTTATATTATAAACAATGCTTCAGTGGAGCTTTGGGCACAGTTTTTCACAATTTTATCAACGTAATTAGATATTTATTATAATAGCTTATTAAGAACAAAATCTCTTATAAAAAATATATAGCTTTTACTGTTGTCAGGGTTAAGACTTTGGATATATGTTGTCTAACTGCCTTCCAGAGAAGTGTATACAAGAGTTACTTCTTTCTGAGTCATTATGGACATTGATCACTATCATTATAATTATTTAAGTTACTTTAATTTGATATAAAAAATGACGATGGTTTTAGTATATGTTTTAATTCTCTCTTTTTCATTCTGCAAAATTCTAAATTTAAAGAATCCTTGTGAGGCACTAATCTCAAAAAAATTGGTCACGCTCCCCAGCAAGGGAATCGTACAGGACCTCCACATCCACTGCAAATTTATGCTACTGATAAACTGAGCTACAAAAAATAGTGTACACTATATAGGATCATAGTAACTGTTACCCTACTTGGACAGAAGTTATTATATTTTTCAGGGAGCAGCAATTTATCTCCATGGGGCTTTAAAATCATTGAATCTATTTCAAATTCCAACAAAACACCTAATTCAATTCATCAACCCAATTTATTGTGGTGGATAACAGTTGGGAATCATACAGGTTTCTGCTGATACTTTAATTTTGATCAGTGGGATGCACTGAGTGTGAACATTTTGAATTATTTGACAATTGTGTTTTGAATACACGGTGTTTGATATCAATGTGATATTTTTCTCTTTTTTTTTTTTTTTTTTTTTTTTTTGGTGAGGAAGACCAGCCCTGAGCTAACATCCGTTGCTAATCCTCCTCTTTTTGCTGAGGAAGACTGGCCCTGGGCTAACATCCGTGCCCATCTTCCTCTACTTTATATGGGACGCCGCCACGGCATGGCTGACAGGCAGTGCGTCAGCGGGCACCCGGGATCCGAACCGGCGAACCCCGGGCTGCCAAGCGCGGACTAAACCGCTGCGCCACCGGGCCGGCCCTCAATGTGATATTTTTCAAACGTTAATGTAAATGTGTTCTTTTCTCTCTTGTTCCCTTTTTAGAAGAAACACAAAACTTATTTGGTTTCCCGTACTGACACCTGGTGGAAATGGGGTAGGAGAACTGCGCCGCTGTGACAGAGTTCATTCTTCTTGGATTATCAGATGCCCCTGAGCTGAGTCTTTCTCTCCCTTCTGTTCCTTCTCATATACAGAGTCATGGTTTGGGGCAACCTGGGCATGATTGCACTGATTCAGGTCAGCTCTCGACTTCACATGTGTCCCCATGTACTTTTTTCTCAGCCACTTGTCCTTTGTGGATTTTTGCTATTCCACGATCATCTTGACAAAGATGCTGTCCAATATCTTAAACGAGGGAAAAGCCATTTCCTTCCTGGGATGCATGGTGCAATTCTACGTGTTTTGCACATGTGCAGTCACTGAGGTCTTCCTGCTGGCTGTGATGGCTTATGACCGCTTCTTGGCCATCTGTAGCCCACTGCTGTACATGGTCTCCATGTCCCGGAAACTTTGTATGGTGCTGGTTTCTGGCTGCTACCTCTGTGCAGCTATGTGTTCTCTGATTCACTTGTGTTTAGCTCTTGAAATCCCATCCTATAGGTCAAGTGTAACCACTTCTTTTGTGATTCACCCCCTCTCTTTACTCTTGCTTGCTATGACATCTGTATTAATGAACTCCTGGTGTTCATTGTGGCCACTTTCAATGAGATTGTCACCAACATGATCATCTTGACCCCTTACTTGTTTATTCTCGTTACTGTCCTGAGGACGCGCTCTACAGAGGGAAGACACAAAGCCTTTTCTACCTGTGCCTCCCACCTCACAGCCATTGTTGTCTTGCAGGGAACAATACTTTTCATTTATTGCCAGCCCAGCATTGACAACAGTATGGATACTGACAAAGTAGCCTCGGTGTTCTACACTGTAGTGATTCCCATGCTGAACCCCTGATCTATAGCCTGAGGAACAAGGTTGTGAAAGAAGCTGTCAAGAAACTGTTGGGATCCAAATTGCCTTTTGAAAAGCTATTTTCTTAGCTAGACTTGGGGTTTCATTAGAGACCTTTAATGAGGGGCTTGTTTTGAGTGGATGTGAATGAAAAGTAAAACAGGGAAATATTTTTTGACCTAGGGAAGAATGCATGCTTTTTTGTTTTCCAGTAGCCTATCTTATTAAGGCAAATCTTTTCCTCTTTATTGAAGAGTTCAAGTGCACCTGCCACCTTTGCTGCCCTTCTCTGATCTCTAATTTCTTTGAATGGATTTTTGGAGTGGCATTGCCAGATTCAATTTCTTGGTTTGAGATAACATGAATATATTTCCAACAAAGTGCACATAAAGAGATATGCCTTTCCATCATCCTTAATGCATGCAACCATTCCTATTAAATTGACTTCATTTTGTTACATGAAATGAGTACACACTTGTCTCATATTTTCCATTTTTTTGTTAACATTTGAAGTAAATTTCCTATGTGTTTATATGTATTTCTGGGTATCATTTTTTAGTTCTTTGGTTATTTTCTCTTTTATTACTTTGTCAATTGCAACGTAATAATTTTAGAACTCCTAAAATCTTCTCTTCTGCAAAGTAGTGATAATAATACTCTACTTTTCTAATAAAACTTTCATGACAATTAAGTGATTTATCTTAAGTTCTTAGCAATATCCATGGCATATTATAAATGATTAATAATCAGTTTAATATAATATAAATTATTGCTACTGTGTTTTTACTTTTATCCTTTGTTCTTTGTTTTACCTTAATTCTTGATTAAACAAGTGGATCATATATTTGATGCCATACCTTTTTTAAGTTTCCATGTCCTTGTTAAGATTTTGGGATCTGTCTGGTGCTTTGTTAAGAGAACTATTTAATTATTTAAGAGAATATTAGAATATATTCTCTATATTTTCTAAATCTATTATATTTTAAACCAATTCCATTAGTTTCCCATGGCTTCTGAAAAAATTACTACAAATTTGGTGGCTTAAAACACTAGGCCTTTGTTCTCTTAAAGTTCTGGAGGTCAGAAATTTGAAATCAGTGTCACTTGGCCAAAATCCAGGTGTCAGCAGGACCACACTCCCTCAAGGAGATTCTAGAGAATAAACCTTTCCTTCTCTTCCAACTTCTGGTGGCTGCAGGCATTTCTTGACTTGTGGTCATATTACTTCAGTCTTCAAGGCTAGCATCTTTAAACCTCACTCCTCTCCATCTTGACTACATTTTCTTGTGTGTGTGTGTAAAATAATTTTCTGTCTCTATCTTATAAGATGGCATCTATCTTATGTGATGGCATTCAGAGCACACCCAGATAATCCAGAATAATCTCCTCATCTCAAGATCTTTAACCTAATTACATCTGTAAGCAATCTTTTTCCAAATAAGATGACATTTACAGGTTTCAGGGATTAGAACTTGATATATATAAGGGTTCATTTTCAAGCTTAACACACCCATCTTTTAAAGGTCAAATCATAATTTACCTTTGCTATGTTCCTACAATGTTAATACTTCATTTGTTTTATTGCTTTCTTAAGATTTCATTTTGTATTTGTTATTGTCTACATTTTTACTGGAGTCACTTATTTAAATGCAACATCAGTCCTTGTTGCTTTAGTGAAGTAGGAAGAAGCTTGACTTGACATTAAACACCTGGGTCCGGGTTCAGATCCACATGAGAAATTTTGAGGAAGACACTTAAACTTGCTTGACCTCAATTCTCTCAAATATAAACTGGGGATAAGCTGCCAGCCTCAGAGAATTTTTTGTTGAGCTTTTTAAAATTTTTTAGAAGAACTTGATTGTTGGGCTTAAACACAATAACAAAACAGCAAAGATCTGTCCCATAAAATACACTCTTATTAATGATTCTTTAAAAGAAATCTTTGAGGGTATGGATCATTTAGAAATATTCTAGTACCCCTGGTGAAGACAGCTGTTCACTGTTTCCTTAAGTTAATGAAGAAGTAATGACTAAAAGAATGGAGTTATATTGTGCTTATGATGAAAATATGGCTCCATATTGTTTTTCAAATATTTTAAATGGAGTGAGATTTCCCATATCACCCATGAGTCTTTGCATTTTAAGATGAAGGTAAGAGAAACGTCTTTCACCTTTGGTCCTCCAATTAGAACAGGATTTCTCAGCCTTAGCACTGTTGACATTTTGAGCCAGAGAGTTCTGTGCTGTGGGTATCTGTCCTGTGTATTAAGAAATGTTTAGCAGCATCCCTGACCTCTCCCCATTAGATGTCAGGGCCACTCCTCCCCACATTTGTGACAAGCAAAATGTCTCTAGACATTGTCAAATCTCCCCTGGAGAGCAATATCACCTGAGTTGGGAGTCACTGAACTAGAGAGCATCAATAGACTAGAGCTCTAGTCTCTTTAGTGAAAGCTTCGATATTAAACTTCCCTGTGTTTAAGAAGCCTTTTCAGCTACTCAGGTGCTCACGTATTATACAGTTATTAATTTGATCTCTCCAGAATCTGCAATGGCCCTTTCAGAGACCTTGGATATTAGGGCTTCAGGGACACAGAGTTACCCACACTTTACCATGGATAACTATTGGTCTCCATGTCCTACTAAGATATAGACACACTTTTCATATCTAAAGACTAATTGTTTCATTTTATTAGCAAAAAAGGACATCAGCTTTACATTCAGCTTCACAAAAACTTGAAATGTTAGATTTTTCTTTCCCTCCCAATGTTACTTCATAAGTAACATCCCCAGTTGTTTGGGAATAATTGAGGTGCACTGAGTGCTCCTCAAGCATGTCTGAAAAGCAACCCCATAAAAGTTGCTTTTGCACTTCTTTAAGTGGTTTTGTTTTACATATATAATCTGGTCACTCTCTTACTTTTAAACTATAGGGGTCGATATGTTTTTCTCATTTTCTTAATAGTAGCATCTCGGTTTTCTGGTAGGGACCCAGCCTTTCCTGTTCTTGGTGGGTCTCTGTCTTTGCAATTAGTGAGGTTTGGGGAAGTATCAAGGGCAAGACAGTGATTGTTTTCTGGGTGGACACTAGTAAGCTAGTGACTTAACTATGGGATTTTGCTGGAATTATTGGAAGAGTTTCTTTCTGCTGAGATTAATCCTCTGGGCAGAGATAGAAAGTCAAAACTGCTCATATATCTCCTTGCCAATGTGTATATATTTATTTCAAGTATTATCTTTCTTCGGTAGGCAACGCATTCCCCATGAATCTTATTTCCAAGTCTCCAGTCATGCCATGGACTTTCCAATCTCCACATAATTGCTTATGTTGTTTCCTCCACTGTCTCTCATTCACTATTGTATAATTGACAAAATTCTTAACGTTGAGTTCAAATTATCCTCCTTTTCTCTGTTTTGTACCTAGAACACTGCGTGGCACAAGATAGTCACAGAGTAAATGTATTTATTGAATGAAGGTTCTCTGATCTATTCTGGCCTTCGATGGCCAGAATTCCTTTTGAACATAAATGCACATACAGCACATATCAGAATCATTAACTTCATTCATTCATCTACAGGTTTGCTTTCAAGATCTTCTAATTCTCAATAGCTAGATAGATACATTTTAGGTTTCCAGTTTATTCCACAATCCTATCACATAGAACATTCTGATAGTTGTTTGACAAATTGTTTTGAGCTGGTTAAATCAAATTAGCAAATATCACGATCCAATTTTGTATAAAATAATCTACTATTTTGAGAGCCAAAATATATTTTTCTTTGAGACATTCTCGGGATGTGGAAAACCACATTATGTCATTTCAATTTTGTTTAATCAACTCCACAGTAGAACTGTTTAATTGCTCACATATCTTTTCCCACTAGGATTTGGATATTAGTGTGTGTGTTTTTGGGATCTGATGTGAGATTGGAAAGCTAATCTCAAAACCTCAAAGCAAAATGTAAAAGGTCTTGCATTATTCTAAGGAACCACAGCCTTCCAAATGGAGGCACAGATGTCTTCTATGAACACAGAATGCCTACCCAAATGGATTATGGAAACTGTTGCAATGGGTCAATTTTTAAATCTTTAACAGCCAAAGCTGAGTTTTCCCCAGTGAAAAATGAACTGATGCTGATAACAGTGTAGTAAATAAGTGAATGAGAGAACATTAGTGATCCAGTGAGTGTTCTTAACATAATCCTAGGATATTAGAGCTGGATAGGATTCTAAGTGCTCATCTTCTTATACTCACCTGTTTTACACGTAAGAAATTGATGTTTTGAGAATAAATATGTCTAGAATGACACTTTTTAAGTCTTCAAGGGATTTCCAACAGAAACAACAAGTGCAAAAAAGCACATTTAACACATAATATTCTTAAGACAATCCTCAGCATTATTGGACTCGGATTTGGAATCTAAAAAAACACAATTCTCTGTATCTATTATTTCTTTTTAAAAGTTGAGTAGGCTTAGATAAAAATTAAAGCTGACAAAATTTGTATATTATGTTATTTATTTTATCCCATGGTAATGCATTGGTATCAATAGTTATCAAGACAAATAAGAGTACAAAGTGGGGCTAGGGGGTTGGATTTAAGAGCCCTAACCCTAACCCTAACCCTGACCCTGACCCTAGCCCTAACCCTAACCCTAAACCTAACACTAACCCTAACCCCTAACAGCTAACCCTAACCCAAAGGCTAACCCTAACCCTAACCCTATGCCTAGCCCTAGCTCTAAGCCTAATCCTAGCCCTAACCCTAACCCTAACCCTAGCCCTAACCATAGCCCTAGCCCTACCCCTACCCCAACCCTAGCCCTAACCCTAGCCCTAGCCCTACACCTAACCCTAACCCTGACCCTGACCCTAGCCCTAACCCTAACCCTAACCTAATGCTAACCCTAACCCCTAACAGCTAGCCCTAACCCTAACCCCTAACCCTAACCCTAACCCTAACCCTAACCCTATGCCTAGCCCTACCTCTAACCCTAACCCTAGCCCTACCCCTACCCCAACCCTAGCCCTAACCCTAGCCCTAGCCCTAACCCTAAGCCTAAACCTAACCCTAGCCCTAGCCCTAACTCTGGCCCTAGCCCTAACCCTAACCCTAGCCCTAACCCTAACCCCTAACCCGAACCCAAACCCTAACCAGAACCCTAACCCCTAACCCCTACCCCAACCCTAACCCGAACCCGAACCTGAACCCTAACCTGAACCCTAACCCTAACCTGAACCTGAACCCTAACCCCTCACCCCTAATGCCTAACCCTAACCCTAACCCCTAACCCTAGCCCTAGCCCTGACCCTGACTCTAGCCCTGACCCTGACCCTGACCCTAGCCCTAGCCCTATCCCTAGTCCTAGCCCTAACCCTCACCCTCACTCTCACCCTAACCCTCACCCTCACCCTCACCCTAACCCTAACCCCTCACCCTAGCCCTAGCCCTAATCCTAACAGTACCTCTCACCCAACCTTAACCCCACCCTGCCCCTAGCTCTGATCCCTACCCATTACCCCTGACCCTGTCACTGACCCCTGCCCCTGACCCTAACCCTCTAAGCCTGACCTGGACCCTGACCCTAACCATGATCGTGACTGTGAGCCTGAACCCTAACTCTGAACCCGAACCTAATCCTGCCCCTTTCCCTGACCCTAAAGTAACCCTGATTCTGACCCTGATTCTAGCCCTAAAATAACCTCCAACCCCAACCGTGAACCTAACCCTGTCCCTAAAGCCGAACCCTAGCCCTAGCCCCAGCCCTAGCTCTCACGCTCACCCTCACCCTCAGGCCACCCCTGTATCAGTTTGTGCAATATCTAATGATACCAATTTCATTCTATGTGAACTATGTGTACTGTCAACATATACAAACCTAGTTACTACTGCAGAAAAAATGGGTTCATTCATGATCTCAAAGAATTTCAATTGGGGTAAGAAATTATTCTGTGCCTCATGCAAGTCCAGAGTGGCAGGAGAGGAGAAACTCTTTTATTTCTTCCCTGAGTGGAAGAGGAATTGGAATGCTGCTGTAAACCACGAGTCCTCTGGAGGAATTTAGAATTTAACATGCAGTTTTCTTTCACTGGTTGAGTTGTGACAGTCTCCTATTGGCTGAGCTCTTTGCAGGATGTCTTGCTTCTTCCTGTTGGGCTCTGCTCTCAAGGTCAGGTGGACAGCTCCCTCCTTCTGGCCGTCCTCAAGTAAGGGAAGGAGCGTTGCCATGAGAGTTAATGAGGGGATCAACAAACACCCAGGGACTTTAATTTTTCCCCTAACGTGTATTATGAATGTCAGCGACCAACAAAGAATTTTCCCTTCTAAAACCAATGTGTTGACAGTTATCCGTCAGCCTATACAATGAACAAGAGTTTTTTATTTTTTTTTACTTTACAAGTTCACAATCATTTTATTGCAAACACTTAACCCAGGAAAACTCTTCTTCAATTTGATTTGTCAGTGTTTTATATTATTCTAATTTGGTAACCAAAAATATTCACAATATGTTTGACTTAACCAATATTTGGAGAATGTCAAGCAAACCTGAATATTCCTATTCTTTCCTTTATATTATTTTATAAACTAATAAGAGCAAAAATCCGAATAAAAAGCATGTTAATGATTTGGTTGCTTTGGATTTGGGACCTGAATTTTAGAAAAAAAATAAGACGGTCCGTCTCAGGCTAGAGCACTAGTGCTTGAAGTAGTAGGAAACGTCTGAGTTTGGGATGTTATTTTGAAGATGGAGCCAGCAAGATTTTCTGACTTCAAGACTTTGGGCGAGCGGCTCAAAAAAACAGGTTTTAAAAAAATCAGATCTGAAACTGAGGACTGTCCCTCAGTGTCTTTCCGCTCCTACAGCAGCTGTTTGCAGCTGCAATTTGAGGTGGTGCTCATTTGAGGGGGGGTCAGCGTGGGAGGGATGTGGTTGGGTGGGGGCGGCCAGCTGGGACCACACATCTACCCCTACACCCTGTTGTGTTGCAGGCTAGCTCGGAGGCCGCGAGTGGACGCGCGCTGGGACGCGCACCACCTTCTGGTCCTCCCCCAGGTGAGGCTGCGGACTGGCGGCGCAGCTACCTTGGTGGTGCCTATTGACTTGAATCCATCCCCAGACTTGCTTCCTGGTACACTTGGGTTTTGGTGGTAGAAGACTGAAACTCAAGAGGGAGCCTGGGTGGCCTATTGTGAGAAATATAATGAGACCACATGTGCACCTCCTGGAAGAGAGCTTTGCACAGCACCGGGAACTTAGAGCTGGAGTGTGCCCCATCTTCTTGCTGCTTCTTTCCTTTCATTCTCTCTCCTCCATCCCCCACGCCGCATCTCAATAGCTCTCCTCTCTCTGCTCACCGTTCTCTCATCTTAAGCTCGCACAGGGTTTCTTTCTCTTCCTGGAGAGGATTGCCTTTTCTCAGAGGAAAGAGGTGATATGAAGAAGGGAGAAAGCTGGAACACAGCCTCTGGGAAAATCACAGTACATACAACAATTAAACTGAATAAGGGCCATCCCACTCCCCCTGTCAGAGAGGAAGCACCAAATTTGACATAATCTCCTCCTTGCAAGAGACTTTAACTCTCACTTGATTCCTTCAAATGGAGCAAAAATTATCCAACAATCCAACCCACGTTCAAGTACTTAATTGCTGTTGCTTTTAAGTGCCAACCACCTAACCTGTTTCCATATGTTCTGTGAGGCTATTTGGTATTGCACATCAGTGTTAATGATGTGTTTGTGTCTGAACTTTGAAGGGCTTCTATAAAAGTAAACAAATAATAAAGAAGTTTCAAAACATTTTTAAGTGATGCCAGTACTATCAGGATGCTTGGATTTCCACTTTGAGAAAGTTAATCTTGTAGGTAGCTTTGTGTACATGTTGATATTCACTTTCTTGAATATCAACCCTTTTGTTAAAATAAGACAAGCATTTAACTTTTCTGATAAGGCTAAAAAAATCAGATTCAATGTAGAAAAATTATCTTTGGAAAAAACCAAACCACTTATCAATTTATTCATGCATAATTACACAGGTAATATTATTCACAGTATGCGATAGGACAAGAAACACAGAGTCCCAGATAGTGCACAGTCGATTATCTGATGCCAATAATGCACAACCTTTGTTCCTGCGTATTTTAGAGCAATAAAAAAGGCAAGGGTGGCAAGTATCACAAATGGAGTAAGTAATCACTTCCATTCGATGCAGCCATGTGAGCATGCACACTAGCAAGGAGGACATGATCCCTGATGCTCTTGGGTTTGCCCGTCTCCTGACAGATGGGGACTCACAGCAAGACAGTCACAACTGAAACCAGAAGTGTCAATAATTTTCTGATTGCAGAGTTTTTAAAAAGGAGGAAAATATGCATGTTTGCATGCATTCAAGAGAAATAGAGTTTCTATAGCATCCACGTGAGATTCTGGGGGTTCCTTATACTTAGCCAAATATACAATCTATGAGAAGCAGACAGCTTCAGATTTATGGGTTTCATTTAATATGGCTTCTCAGGTTCCCAGGTCATTTGGGGAAAGACTGGGCAGGGTCACTAGGAGTCAGAATCGACTCATCGGCACTAACAATGATAAAAAACGTTCACAGGGCTCAAAAATCAAAAAGCACTTTTGGTGCAAAAGGTATCCTCCAAACCCTGTTCTTCACCCACAGTTTCATCTTTCGTAGGAAATCTGCTTCCAATTTCTTGTACAATCTTACTTCCTAGATAAATACATATATGTACACAAATGATTTATTTTCTTCTTTTTTGAACAAATAGCATTGTACAATACACTCTTTAGCACTTTTTTCCTTAATAATATACTTGCAGATGATTTTATTTTAGAACTTTAAAAACCTGCTTATAATTTCTTATAGAAACATAATATTCCATTGTCTGGATGTACCATTTAACCCATCCCATACTGATGCACTATTAGGTTATTTCCAATCTTTTCTTGTAACAAACAGTACTGCTGCCAATGCAAATAACCAATGACCATGCTATAGATAAGAGAGATAAGGTAAGTTTTACTTGAGCCCAGCTGAGCACTAGTCCGAGAAGGCAGTCTCCACAAAGGAAGAAATTGTTCCTCAGAAGCATGGTTTTCAGTACAGTTTCATACCTTTTTAGCACACAGAACACACATCAAACACACCCAGGACACATATTCATCAAAGTTTCAAGGAGATATTCAGTTGCAGATTAGCAGGTCAACATGACTCTGATGATGAGAAAGAGAATTTATCTTCTGGAATACTGATATGGCATTACTAACACTGGCGTCCTAGGAGGGGAAGTATGTGTTCTTATCTTAAAAGAGTGCATTCTTTTACTTTGAAATAATGTTTAATGCGTTCTTTACCTTAATGGTTAAAGCAGATGTACATGGCCAAAATGGGGAATGTTCACTTTACTGAAATTAGTTTCTGTGTGCACAGTTGGAAAAAGCCAGCTATAAAATCAAACAAGCAGAATGGGAAGCATATTTTAAGTGGTAGTTAGAAGCTTTAAAGTGTAGTAATGATAAAGTGACATCTTTACAGGAAACTAATTGAAAATTATTAGAAATAGTTGCAAAATTGGAGAAAAGTTCAGGAGCTGCCCTGTCTCCTCCAGTTCCTTCACCTTCTTTTCTGCCTTCCTCTCCATTCAAGGACTCTTCACACGTTAAGGGACTAACAACTGTCGCACTTTCACTGTGATCGATGACACCTACACTCCCCAGGTAGTTTGTGCAACACTGAGATACTACTTTTTATGTGGATGTCAGGCCTTCACTTAATTATTACACAAAACTATCCTGTGTCTTTGGAGTAACTTTTAGAGACTTCCCATTCTTAAAACACCTCCTCCTGCAGGAAATGGCATTTCTCTGGGACAGACACTCAGAGACCTGGAACAAGGGAAGCAGGACTGTTCAAGGGAGTTCCTGAGAGAGACACCTGATCCCTCCTCATCTCTACTCTGGGGGCTCCAACTCCAAAAGTAGGGATAACACGGCTAGGAAAGGTGCTCCCAGATTTGTCCTGACCCCCTCGGGAGTCACAATGGAACTGCCTCTGCTCTGGAGGTCCAACAAACGTTAAACTAAGTTTCATGGTGGTTACAGATAATTACACAGCCTTTGGGTTCTTCTTGGCTAGCAAAGAACTTTGTTTTACAGCAAATGCTGCTTGCAGCACCTACCTTAAACACTATTGGTCAGGTAGAAGACCTGTGGTTAAGTTAAAAGAAAAGATTACCTGAATCTGTGGAATGGATTCAGATGGATTTGGGACCCAATTACATGGCCAGCTTTTGAAATCTAGGCTCTTTTCTTTGCAGCCTATTAACAGGATTCATAATCACTTTGTTTCCAGTAACAAACTGATTGTGGGTGACCACGCATCTTGTCCAGTCTTAAATGCTACTGTGTAGTCACTGTCCTTTTAAATGATTCAACATCTCTTCTTGCAACAAAAGGCACATGAAAGACTAACTTTAATGCAGAGGCAGACTGTTCCCCAAATAACCTTGTGGTCAATGGATCCTGATGATAGTGCGGGTCTGAACCCTGCAGGCAGATGTCCTGAGGGGGACTTTGCCTTTGGCCAAAAGGCAAGATTGAAAAGTAAGAAAACAGACCTAAAAGCTTGTAGCTGGAAGCTGACAAGTAAACTGTA
This sequence comes from Tapirus indicus, assembly GCA_031878705.1. NCBI lineage: Eukaryota > Metazoa > Chordata > Mammalia > Perissodactyla > Tapiridae > Tapirus > Tapirus indicus. The sequence goes on along the minus strand of CM062925.1, from coordinate 93,737,735 downwards.
ACATTCCCTACCAAACATAAACATCTCTAGCAGATTTTTTTTTTTTTTGGTGAGGAAGCTTGTCCCTGAGCTAACATCTGTGCCAATCTTCCTCTATTTTTTGCATGTGGGTCATCACCACAGCGTGGCTTGATGAGCAGCGTGTAGGTCTGTGCCCAGGATCTGAACCCACAAACCCTGGGCCACCAAAGTGGAGTGCACAAACTTAACCACTACACCACCAGGCCAGCCCCTTTTGTGGAATATTTTAACCAGTCAAGACCACTCAATGATTGTGATGGAACAAGATAAAGGAAATTCACTTACTCTGTCACTATGTTTGAAACCAGACACAACAGCACTCTGCAACAAAGACCACATTAATTTCCCTGCCTCCTAGATAAAGATTGCCAAGATAACCACCAAATTGCCCCATTTTTACAACATTGGCCTCTGCTCCTCTAAACATTCCTTAGAATCACCCAGCTAAACTCTGTAATAGGCTCCCACAACTCCCTCCTACGAAGCCTCCATGTCTCTGTGTTGTTTCCTCTCTCGATGCAGCACACTAAATGTTGTCATGTGTTGGCTGTCAGTAACTGCTGTGGTCTGGATGTTTGTGTGTCCCCAGAACTCACATGTTGAATTCCTAACCCCCAAGGTGATGATGGTATTAGGAGGTGAGTCCTTTCAGACGGCTCTTCCTCATGAATGCCATTAATGTCCTCATAAAAGAGGCCCCAGAAAGCTTGCTTGCCTTTTCAGCCATGAGAGGACATGGCAAAAAGAAGGCTGTTTACAACCAGAAAGCTCTTACCAGATATCAAATCTGCCAGTGCCATGATCTTGGAATTCTCAGCCTCCAGAACTGTGAGAAATAAATGCTTTTCGTTTATAAGCCGCCTAGTTTATGACATTGTGTTACAGCAGTGTGAACAGACTAAAACACTTGCTGTCCGAATCTAGGGAGGATATTTTGGAAACTTTTTGCTCCAGTACCTTCCATGCTCAACCTCTGCCCTGGTTCATGCCCAGCAGATCTGCTCCAAAATCTTTTGAAATTAGAATGTGGATGATTTTGAATTCCTGGGCCTCAGAGAGGCAAGCACTGATCAGATAATCCAATTTGGCATGAACGGATTAAGCTCAGAGTAGACAATTACTTGGAAATGAGTTTTCTTGAGAGGAGCCATACCGATAGGCCACCCCTCCCTAGGGTGGGGCTGTTCAGATGCACAGGGCCTGTGTTTATTTAGCACAGGGCCTGGGCCTTTTCCTGACTTCTTCCAAGTCATTTTTTGAGAGGTTGCTTGAGCTTGCCCCTGTTCTGAATCAGGTAGAAGCAGTTCAGAACATGGAAGGCAGACTTGCAGCAAGAAGCCCTGGTGGACCGCGCCTGAAGCCTCTGACCTTCCGTTGGTATTTTACGGCAGAGGACCAGGAGGAGCACATCTCTGGTGGGTGGCCCTTGCCCACGCCCCCTCCCCCATCCCTCTCTTCCCGGTTTCCAACCTTCCCCTACCCTCAACCCCCATCTGTCCCAGGTTGCTACAGCAGAGCCCCGCCCCAGAGCTGGTGGATGCACATCCCTCCTCCAGTCTCTCATGTGCACGGGCTGCCCTGATGCAGACGTTCACTGCGTGGAGGTGCGCAATCACGCCTTCATTCAGCTGGTGGGGTGTTCTCGGCAACGGACCAGATGCATCAGTTACCGTAGTGGGACCACCTGAGGCAAGGCAATGGCTGTCTCAATGATCTGGAACCCGAGGTAGACGTCCTTGGCCGAAGTGTGCTTGAGGGCTCGATGGCCGACTTGTGTGCATCTTGGTTTCTTCAAGAATCGCTTGGTGGCTGGGAATCCAGGTGCTCCCCAGAGCCCCGGAGAAGGGAGGGGCCTGGAGCCACAGCCACTTCACAGAATGCAGTCAGGAACTAGAGGGAGGTGTGGATGGAGCAGCCAGGAAGGCCAGGGCTGGGGTGACACCCCTCAATGTCCCCTTGGGGACCCTGGCCTGCCCTGGGGTCCCAGTTGTGCACCCTGCATCACCAGGGCACTCTCTCCACAGCCAGCCCTAGATCAAGGACGACCTGGGCACCTACCTCCCCCAGCAAGCAGCTGTACACGGGGGCTTGCCTTTGCCCACCAGGATGAGTGGGACTGTCTCTCTTAGGCTTCTCAGGCTTCCCTTTACCAGTTGGTTGGTTGTTTTGGATTCCATTAGACGCCACTATCAGTAATACAGGACTAATTTCCCCTGGGCTGTTGAGCTGTGAGGGGAAGTTTTGGCTTAGCCATTGGTGAGGAAGATGTGAAGGACACTGACAGAGTTTGCGTGTGTCCCTCTCAGGCCTTCTAGGTGTATGTCTGAGAGAAATATCTCCTAAATGTAAGGAAGTGTTCTAGGGGCAAAGATGTTCAATAAGTGACTCAATGTGCAAAGCCTTTGAAGGGCCGTCTTCTTTCTTTGGATAAATTACCTGCCCAAGAAGGGCTTGGGGCAGGTCCAGTGCTGAGATCTGGGGAAGCGTGATGAGCGGCCTGTGCTACCTCCGAAAGACACAGTCCAGTAAGGGTATGAAACAGAAGCTGCTTCTTCCAGACTCAGAGCCTGGTCAGGCTGCTCTGGGTTGACTGAAACAGGGGCTTCTAGAAAAGAAGGAGCCCCCCTGGAGTCCCAGGATCCCCTGGACCTTAGACAAGTGAGATAAGAAAGATGGGAGGTCTAGATGGAGACAGAAAGGGGTGAATTAGGCAGCCTGGCAAATGTCAGGTACCCAGCATTGTCCCTGATTGCCAGAAGTTTGCGGGTGTGATTGGTGGGGGGATGGTTTCTGGGAGAAAAGGATCCTGAAGTCTCTCAAGACATGAATAAATTGACTAGTAAGGCTTCCTAGATCTCCACTCCAGAACTTTCCTGAATGCCAAATCCACATTGGCTCTCTCTCCCCAGGATTATATCAGGTAAACGTGTCCTCACTTGCACTTGTCTCTTCCACCTTCTCTCCTCTGGGGCCTGTATCTCACAACGAGGCCACCGTGGTGCTCTGGGTAAGAGAAGATGGTGTCTTAGACTAGAATGGAGTGGGGGAAGTACTAGGAAATGGTGGAATTTGGAATATATTTTGAAGCCAGCAAGAGATGCTAATTTCTTGGTTTGGAGCCAGTTATTAAAAAAAAGTTAGACCAGGTTCATGGTAGAAAAACACTCATGAATCTGGCTGGAAGGAAACCAAAACACTATTCTCAAAGGGAATATCATGCTTGCTTCCTTTTTGATAATTTAAAGATTAATGGCTCATAAAGTAGAGGGAAAACTTTTGTTGTTGTTAAAGACACTTGCAAAAAGACTATTTTCTCCCTCAATTAAGTTTCACACCAAGAATTATCAAATTAACATTCTCTCTTCTTGGGGATATAATTCTGATCTCTAAATCCCAGTCACCAAAGATTTCTGTGTGGGCACAACTCAGGTATTAATGTAGGAGTTAATATCTCAAACAGCAGAGTGAGACAGCATGCATTGAAATCCTGACTCTGCCACTAAATAGCTTTATGATCTTTGACAAGTTATTGATTTCTCAGGGCATTAGTTTTCTCATCTAATAGACACTACCTATAACGCTATAGGTATAGTAAATATATTCATATAATTTTTTTCCTACATCCATCACTGTTTTTCTTCTAACAGAACTATAGTCTTGTAGGTCTCCCCTCCTTCTCTAGTTCCAAAGGGGGAGTTCTGACTGGCCAATCAGGACACAGACATGGTGACTGTTACCAGGTTCAGGAATGAGCATGTGACATGTATTAGTCTAATAAGGTGTCAGGAAAGAATTTGCATTCCACGGTTGGGTGGAAGGCTCTCCACCTCCTTCCCTCTCCTGTTAGATGTGATCAAGGAGGTGTGTGGCACCAACTGCCACTGGCACCATCTTGTGGACAATGAGAGGAACCACTAAGAGTATCTGCAGACAAGGAGGACAGCATGGAGAAAGAGCCTGGAACCCTGATGTAATTGAGCAAATTGGTCTCTGCCTGGAGTCACCCTACCTCTGGACTTCAGTTATGTTAGATAATCGAAAGTCCTTATGTTTAAGATTGTTTTAGCCATGGTTTTCTTATACTTGCAGCCAAACTCACCATGATACATTACCTGTGTTAATGTGGTGAGGATTGAATGAGAGAGCACCTGGGAAGCACTTACCGGCACAATACTAGGCAGTCATGAGGCATGGGTTGTTATTTTAAAGTTTGGGATCCAAAGACGCTGTAGGTTGGCTCTGGCTGTGGGCCTGGCATTGGTAGGATGTAGAGCAAAGAGAACTGGGTAGGAGGAATGTGGTGTTCCAGGGCTCAGGGTCGGGGAAGGGAGAATAGACTTCCTTTTTTCTTTGGAGCCTCCAGTGAAGTATGAGAGAAGTCAGTCTTCCCAGTGAATGGGCACAGTTTAGGCACAGGTGTCATCTATGGGGTCTGAGCCAGTTGTGTTGGGGGATAGAGGAGGGACGGGGCCAAGGATGCTGAGGCCCAGGTGGTGATGAGAATGGGGCTGCTTGGGGAAGTGTGCCTCTTAGCCCTGTAGAAACACCATGTCTGGTTATTTGGCATTAATTTCTTCCCAGGCCCCTTTGGAAAAACACAAAGACCTTTGGGAGAAGTAACAGGTTAAATCTGTGACACAGTGTGAATGAGGCTTGATTATCACTCTCTTCTGGACTAAAAGGCCTCTGAAGTTATGGGTTGGAAGTTGCTGAAAGCTGAGTAAAAGGCCCAGAGAGACCAAGACACTTTCATTCATTCTACATTACTGTCTACTGCATAGTGCATTGTGAGAAGCCTGAGGCATACATAATGTGAGTGAGATGTCCTTGCCCTCAAGTGGATTCAGTCTGGGGCACCTGAGGTGACATTTAGAGGTGATGCCCAGGAGGGAAATCTAGGCTGGAGATCTGTGACTGGGGGGATCATCCTACATTCATAGTTGAGGTTATAGATAAGACCCTTAGTGGAGAGCGTGAAGGGTGAGGAGTAAAGGGAAGAGGCTGATGGTGGAATCTGTGGGAACACTGACAATTAAGTGATAAAAATCAATAAGGAGCTTGGAAAAGTGACTAAAGATGATTGAGCCAGAGAGGTAGGAGACAAACTGGGAAGCAGTCTTAAGAGAAAGAGCAGTCACAGTGTCAACAATAGAAAAGCCAAAAGGGATGCTGATTGAATGTGTCCATTGAACCAGCTTCTAGAAGGTTATGGATGAACTTGTAGAGCAGCTTTTCTGTGGTGCTGGGTGGATGTGGGTCTGACTGTCACGTGCAGGATGGATGCTGTGGAAATGAAAATACGTTGGGGCCGGCCCAGTGGCGCAGTGGTTTGGTTCGCGCTTGGCAGCCCAGGGTTCACCAGTTCGGATCCCGGGTGCCTGCCGACACACTGCTTGTCAGCCATGCCGTGGCGGCATCCCATATAAAGTAGAGGAAGATGGACACAGATGTTAGCCCAGGGCCAGTCTTCCTCAGCAAAAAGTGGAGGATTGGCAACAGATGTTATCTCAGGGCCGGTCTTCCTCACAAAAAAGCAAAAGAAAAGAAAAAAAAGAAATGGAAATGCCTTGTATAATTTACAAGTAGTTGATTCTAAAGGGAAGGTGAGATGTAGAGTCAAGTAAAGAGAAGGAAGGTTCTTGAGAGTTGCTGGTAACATGGGAGAGCCTTACTTATGTTTACAGCGGAAAAAGTGGGAGTGAGATGCTGCAGATACAGGGGAGGAGAGGGGTGATGGGGGACAAGCAGGGCCTTGGAGGTCCAGAGCAGAAGAAGTCTTCCCTAAGGGCAAGGAGTTCCCCACCACTAAGCCTCGTGGTAGCAGCTCTGGTAACAAGAGGTGGTGCGAGAGCATTGCCCAGAGGGCTCAGGGGAGGAGCCTCAAAGAAACCATCTCTGACCTGGGCGGTGTGGTGTGATGTCTTCCTGGCTCACATGGGGGCCAGTGGCACCTGAGCAACAGCAAAAGGAAGGAGTGAGAAGAACCCAGCTCCTTGGGGTCACAGGGTCAGGCAGGGATTGGCCATCCACGAAAGTAGTCACACCAGTGTAGGCAAAAGAGAAGGGAAAGAGAAAGAAGCAAATAATGGAGAGAAATGAACATCACTAAGGATAAGAAAAACAGTGAATAGGCGAAAAGCTGGAAGAGTAGGTGTTGTGACGGTGTGTGGGAACACCAGAACTGGATGTCTATCCTCGAGCAGACGGGATTGGAAGTAGTCTCCAAAATTATGAAAGAAAGGAAGTGGATCACGTGACTGGGCAAAGGGAAACACATCATCCCACGTGCCTCTGGATTTTCTATTTATTTATTTGAACTGGAAAAATGTCACCATTCACCAGTGTTGTGGTGCTGCGATTTCCAGGGCAATGCATGAATCTGTAGTTTGCACATAATATATCTGATAAACTTCTGCTTTGAAATGTAGCAAAACCCTCAATAATTTGGAATTAGGTAGGCTAGAGGGTAAAGTTTGTTGTAATTAATGAAAATTTAAATTTTTTTAAAGAAACCATTTTTACTTGTATCAGATTCTTGAAGCGGTTGAAATTAGATTACGAAAGTGGCCACTTCAAGGTCTGGGAACCTGTTTTGATCAAAGGTGAGGGTGGAATAACTGTTTTAAGTACATTTTGCTTCTAAATTGGGGGGTCAGAGGCACTGCTCAACTCGTTAAAGGTGTTTAGAAGCTGTTTGCACTTTCAAGCTGGTCAAGCAAGCGCGTGCCATACATGATTTATTTTCACTCTCTGGAAGGTGGTGAGTGGATGCATCCCTGTTTGATCTCCCCAGAGCCAGGGTGGGACGTTCCCTCATGTCATCTCAGGATGACACTCCCTCCTTCCTCCTCCTGGGCTCCTTCAGGGCTCTGTTGCTCTGTCTTCCAGACTTCTCACAGCTGAGCCTCCTTCCAAATGATTCCACTGGAATCAATCATGGACACAGCAAAATTGCTAGTGGAACAGAAAGACTGTGATATTTTAGGGAAGAAGAAAAAGATCCTTTTTGGAGCAGAAGCCCTCCCCTGGTAAGGAGAGCTGGAGAGGTGCTAGAAGCGGCCAGTCTGAGTCGCCAGGGCACCCACCTGCTCCCCATTTCTTATCACTTGTTTGGCAAACCCTTTTATCATAGTTAACACAAAGCTCATATGCACTGGTACCTGAGTTCTGATATATCAAACTAAAAAATGTAATATATATTAATATATATTATATAATATATATCAAATATATATTTGATATAATATCAAATTAATTATTCTATGCTACCCTCTAAAACATTTGCAAATCTCTCCCCTCTCCAAATTACCAATGATTTCTTCAGCAACATTGCAAAAAGATAACTTTTATACTTCAGTCCAAAATCTGTATACAGTCCGTTTGGTTGACTGGGATCAGTGAGTTCAGACCCAATCAGTTAGTTTCAGATAAAAACAGTCACACTAGCTGTTTATAGACATATTTTTAATGTTTTACTTTAAAATGAATAATCCCAGTAAAAGAGAGCAAAGGAAATTACATTTTAATGGTAGCTTGAAATGGATATGATGGTCCTGATTTATTTGTTGTCAGGAGACAGACAATTGTATTGTCATACATGACTTTTAGAACTGCTCACTTAAATGCACGCAATTATATTGAATTAAGTTTCTCTTACAAAAACACAACCACATCATTTAAGGCAAAAAAATCAGCTTCTGGGGAGATGTTAACATTATGATATTTTTTCACTCTGATTGAACGAAGTGATCCATTAATTTAATTGATCAGGTCTCATCATTTCTTATAGCTTTGCTCTGCAAATGGGCATGAGAATTAGTCACTTGGTGCCTGATCTCCTTTCTATTAGCCTGGTCTTACCTGCAAAATAAGGACTTTCGGAATCACTGAATCAATGGGAGGTGAGAAAGGCACCTTCAAATGGGAGATAAAGACTTAAAAACTCAATGAAGTGTCATACTTTAAACAAAACTTGCAACCTACAAATATTAATTCAGTTGAACAAAATGCAAACATTTAGATTAGACACAGCATAATTTTTTGGTTAACCTCACATAAGGGATGTTTGCAATTAAGTGTTAACTTGGTGAGCCCTGCATATTGAAGAAGGCAGACGAACTGAGAAAACATGTGGCTACTCAGCACTCAGTTGGATTGTGCTTCAAGACACCGTTAGGGACTGACCAATGGACTTTGCTAAGTATAAATAGGAGGCCCCTCTCAACTCCATAGAGAATAACACAACAGACAGAAACCTACAGTTTTGCACAATATGACTATCTATTAACATCCAATAATTTTGTGCTAGAGTTAGATGGACACAAACGGTCGTGGCTTCAACGGTGGCGCAGCGGTTTCGTCCGCGCTTGGCAGCCCGGGGTTCGCGGGTTCGGATCCCGGGCGCCCGCGGACGCAGCACTGCCTGTCAGCCATGCCGTGGCGGCGTCCCATATAAAGTAGAGGAAGATAGGCACGATGTTAGCCCAGGGCCAGTCTTCCTCAGCAAAAAGAGGAGGATTAGCAACAGATGTTAGCTCAGGGCTGGTCTTCCTCACCAAAAAAAAAAAATAAAAAAAAAAATAAAAAAAAAAAGTTTTCACAACACAGTTTATCACACTTTGCTGTGATTAAGACCTCAGTGATGTATTTAGGTTTTGTTTCTGAATCTTCAGTCTTCAGAATGCTGGATGAACTGTCTGAGGCCTAAAGAGGCCTATGGAGGGGTCCCCAATACATTCAGAGTTCCTGCTGCCAGTGGGGTTCAACCCAGGACAGAGAATGTCCAGAAATCAGTGCTCCCTGAAAGTGGCTGCCTCCTTCCTCTTCCTTGACCGATATCTAGAGAGAGCCTGCCTCGTGCATGGCCGGAGTCTGGCTTTAGGTCAGTGGAGTGTGTGTGTGAGTGTGTGTGTGTGTGCAATCTCCTTGGGAGGGTGTGTCACAACTTCAGGTTGAGTGGAGACATGGATGGATGAAAAATTGCAATTAATAATTTACTAAAATTCTATATTTCAAAAATAAAAATAATTGCTTTAATAGCTTGATAAAATCTTTTTAATTGGAGTGTAAAATTTAGACTCTATCTCCTGTGTGTCTCCAGCAGCCAAGAAGATTCTGAATGATACACTCCAGGGGAGTGTGCTAGAATCCAGGTGGGGTGAGAAGGAGATTTCAAAATTTCAGTGTTTATCAAAAGGGAAAAGGATTTTAAAAGGTTGAGAAGCACATTTTAGGTAGAGTGGACAAGTGGTTTACTTGAGGATGAAGGCTGGTTAAGACCTGGAGAAGTTCAGAAGCAAAATAGTGACAGGGATGGATAAGCAGTCGATGGAGAAGAAAAGTAGGAGGAGAGTCAGGGATGGAGGAAGCCGGTTGGGAGAGAGAGCTGCGGAGGACTGCTGGATCTCGGGGCCTCCCCCTTCCTTTGGAGAGCCCGTTGATATCCCTGCTCATTCATCCTGGCTGCTAGAGAATTTTTCTGGAGGTAGCACTATCTGCCAAGGGAAAAAACTCTCCCTTTCTGAAGTCCTCCGTGGCTAGAGTTTAACCGACTTCCCCTTGGCTTTCGAATGCCGTTACCTGGGCTGACGTTCTGAGGGTCTGAGACAGCTGGACTGTTTCTCACAAGCAGTCAGCACTGCCTGCTTTCTGCTAAGTGCATTTCTCGTTTTGTTTCCCCTGGTCTTTGTGCTGCTAAATGATTAAGTGTTTTGACTTGCAGACCCTGCCAGTGTTATCTGGCTTCTAACTCTAAATGTTTATACCAGGAAACTGAACCAATAATTTCAGATTTGGGGCAACATTCTGGGGGAGAATAGAAAATGTTCACTACAGTATAAAAAGTAAAGGAAGTTTATTTTTAGCCTTTTATATGCAAAACGTGCTACACAATAGCAAAAAAACATTCAGGGCATATTAAAAAATAAATACCTTGCAAAATTCTCTGTTTATATATAAGAATAAGGGATGAATAAGAATAGGTAGCTGAATTACCTGGCAATCTTCATTTTCTAAAAACTCGAGTTGTTTTGTTGTGGTATCTTTGTCTCCCTCTTGTGCCCATAGAGGCGAGGCGTTTTCTTTAACTTCACCTACTTGCCGGTGTTGTCCGGATCTTCCCACGCCTTTCTCGCCTCAGTCTCCCTCACGTGTATCACTCCTGGGATGCTGCCTGTACCTCAGCTTCTCACACCCCCTTATGTGGTGGTGTGCACAGGCCCGGGGGCCACTGAGGAGAGCTCAGCCCCACCCCGCTGTCCTCTGCTGATCAGGTGGCATCTGCTTGCGTAGAAGCTGACCACGTATAAAGTTGACTCAGCCAGCAGGGAATGTTTCCAGGAAGTCACGTGCGTCCAGTAGTCAGTCTGTTTGCCCCACTGGCCCTGAACTTAATTATTTGCACATTTTCTAATTGAAGAACATTCTCGTCACAAAGAACAAGATGAAAATGATGTGCAAAGTTGCTTGCCACAGCATTAAATCACCAAAAGCACAATCGACATTCAAATTACATTAATAATAAAACGACTGAATAGGAATAAGTTGGCACATGTATCTTGAAATAAGCAGCCATTTCTATTATTTGCAAATTCTGCTTTACTTGATACCTTGTTAGCAGCTGTTGATAGCCATTGTGTTTAAATACACATTATGGCCTGATTTTGAAAATGTATTATATATTTAATCACACAGCAGAAATGCCTGAAATTTGAAGGTGTTTACTCCAATAATTTCAAAATACAGAGTCAGATCTTCTAAGTGACCTAATCTTGACATTTTCATACACCCCATAGCATTAGCAGTGTTGGTTTTTCAGAATTTTTAACTCAAGGTACGTAACTAAATGAGTGGGTTAATGTTGATGTACCTTGAATTTCAACCATCCCTAAACATGCATTTTCATGCAATTAAAAGCTAACTGGCTTATAAACTACCTTTCATGTTCTTCCTGATTCTTGCTATTTCAGCCTTTTAGAAGGGCTTTCAAATAGTTAATGCAATGATATGTAATGGCTAAAGGAACTGCTATGCCTGGAAAGAAAACGAGGGACTTATTTCAGTTTGACATGAGGCAAGATGAGGGCATCTGTACTTTCTCTTGCCTTAGAGATGCTCTGAGATGATCGTGACCTTCCAGTCCTTAGTCTGACGCAAAAGCAGTTTCCCTGGCAGGCTGTGGCACGGCATCAAAAGTGTCTGTCTCTGTCTCTTCGGGACCCACCTCTTCATCAGTTATAAACAATTTGGATTCCCTCCATTTAGGGTAAAAAGGTTGGCTGCCTCTGGAGCCGCTTGACTCACTCCCTGAAAGCTGTATATTCAGTTCCTCTGTCGACCTGATCAGGTTTTGTACTGGCAGAGATTTGCCCAAGTCCTTGGGCACCGCGGGGCGGACAGACAACAGAGTTTCTCCTCCCATGTCAAAGCTTTTCCTCAGAGAACGGTCCTTGGTCAGATTTGACTGTGCAACCTGAATATTGTCCTTGGGGGCAACGAGGCAGGTGGTGAATGGTTTCCTGTAAGCCTGAGGGGTTTGAGTGCAGGGCCTCTGGCCGGGGAAGATGCCTGATGGCTGCGAGAGGAGGCGGGATCTGTGCAGTTGTTGGGGCTGCTGGCTTGGGCGCCATATTTATTTGGTTTGCGATGCTGTTGGTGGCTGCCACTGTGGAGCCATCACTTTGACTCACTGGCACCTGTGTCGCTTGCCTGTGCACAGTAGGGCTGAGCGTGTAGAAAGTCTGTGCACTGAACTCATTTGGGGCGAGAATGAGCTGCAGGCCCGGGAGATGTCGGCACTGGCTGACCCGGACACGCAGCCACTGTTCTGTGCGGAACCGGACAGACCTCTGCCGTCCACGGGGCTGTGACAGTCGGAGGTCTGCTCACACTCAGAAGGTGGAATCTGGAACAAGGCCAAAGTGAGGGCTGCGGCGGAGCCTTTCCGGAGGACCTGCTGATATATGTCTAGTAGGCAGTCCAGCTTGGGTTCAATGGACCGCACCTAAAAATGGGGAAGATGTTACATATGAGCACAACCTTTGCTCCTAGAATTAAAAAATGAAATCAGGGTGTGTCAGTACAGTTAAATATTGAGTCTAAAGTACGATGCAGTCCTGACCCTTAGCATGATCCTAGAATGTACCATGCAACAGTGGTGGGGCTGAGGGAGGATTGCAGAGGAGAGGAATGCTTTGGCCTTGACATCGTCACCCCTGCCCTCCAATTCTTTGAAATGGACACTTGATGTTCTCCAAAGCCATATCAGCACTATACAAATGCAACTTCAAGAGTCCTCAGCCCAGTCAGGTGCCTTTCCTAAGCCTCTTCTATGAAGACGTTCTGGGACTCTACTGCAGTCTAGTAAGGAACTCAGTCTACAATGAAATCAAGACCTTATATATCAATCTAGGTGATTCTGAATTTAAAAATAAAGGTACCAAATGCTTCGGAACTAATACTTGGAATATTTATGATTAAATTGAGGAGCAATTTGATTTCTGGAAAATTGTCTTTCTATGATAAGATACAGCCTCAGGGTTAACAAACATTCAATCTGTCAGCATAGTTATAATGATATATTTTTTTAAAAGAGTGACCTAAAAGAGAGAAAATGAAAATAACCAAAACACAAATGAAAAATAGATCTTTGTTATTTTACTGTTGAAAATCTATAGTTGCTTCCAATTCAAGTATTAATTAATGAGATGAAATTTTCTATTCCTTATATGGAAATCCAAGTGTTTTAGAGAACACTGTCTACACACAAAGAAAATTTAATTTTATTCACTCTTTCTTGATTTTATTACTTTTTAAATATATTAATCACTAAAATATGTCTGTGACATTGTGATTTATAATAAGAAATATATATTTGGTCTTTGTCCATGGTTCCCGGTTCACAGCTCCCCAAACTTTTGGAATTTCCTAAGCGATGAAAGCTTGAAGGCGTCTCATATTAAGGTGACTATTGGAGTGCAACTAAGGACGAGGGCTGGTTGCCAGGAGAACCAATCATGTTATTAGGAGATTGGAACTTTCAGCCCCACTCCCAGCCTTCCTAGGAGGGGAGAGGGGACTGGAGGTTGAATCAATTGCCAACTGCCAATGATTTAATCAATTGTGTCTATGTAATAAAGCCTCCATAAAAAAAACAAAAGAATAGGGTTTGAAGAGTTCCTGGGTTGGTGAATTTTGGGGAAATTTGGGGAGAGTGGTGTGCCTGGGGAGGGCACGGAAGCTCTGTGGCCTTTACTCATCCCTTGCCCTATGCATCTCTTCTATCTGGCTGTTACTGAGTTATATCCTTTCATAATAAACCAGTGATCTAGTGAGTAAACAGGTGTGCTGAGTTCTGTGAGCCACTCTAGCAAATTAATTGAACCCGAGAAGAGGGTCATGGGAATCTCAGATCTGCAGAGGGTAGATCAGAAGCATAGGTAACAACCTGGGCTTACAATTGGCATGTGTAGTGGTCGTGGTGGGGCAGTCTTGTAGGACTGAGATTTAACTTATGGGATCTGACACTATCTGGGTAGATAGTCTAATAATTCAGTTGAATTGTAGGACACCCAGCTGATGTTGGAGAATTGTTTGATTGTGTGGTAAACCCCACCCCTGCCCCGCCCCCCACACACATTGGAAATTGGGTCTCAGAATACCTTTTAACATACAATTGGCTATAATCACTTGATTAAACAAAATTCTGGCTAAAATGTTTACTGGGATAGTTAATTGAGTTGTACCTGTTTTTTAACTTTGACCACCCGGCCAAGCATACTGAGGTCACCCGTGGTCTCATGTTCTACTGTTATTTTCTGTCGGTTCTTCTTATCTGATGTGATTTGCCCTTTTCCAAGAATTTGATCAACACTATAGGAAAAAGAGGAGATCTCATTATGAGTGCTGAAGATGGAGATTGCCCTAGGCCAGAATGAAGTGTTTTGAAATGAAAAATCAAATACTATTATATTTAATTTATGTAAGATAAAATAAAAATGAACTTATTCCAGTTGATGTGCTTATTCTCTTAACATGAGAATTACATATGAGATTAATTTTCCCATTTCTGGTCCATGATGAAATCACCTACAGGAGATCTTCTGGAGGCAAAATTGTCCTAAATTACAAAGTAATTTGTGTTTCCATCTCTGACCAGGCATTTCCTGACTTCAACCACTTAAAATATAACAAAATCATAGTTATGATTATTTCTTGTTAATACTAAGATTATTCAACGAACATTTACTGTACATCTGATAAGTGAGAGATAAACAGATAAAAATGTCTCTGTCCTTTGGAATTCTAGTTGAGCTAGAAACTCAAGATCAGTTCTGTAAAATTCTGTAGTAGTTTGACTTCATGTAAACCTTGGAAGCCATGGACAGTTCTATTCAAGTCTTGGAAGACCCCAGCCACCTATGCAGAGATTGTAACATGAGCACAGGATGAGTTAAAACAATTTCCAAGCAGATTTGATCACCCTAAATGGGAATTACTTTCTTCTTTTTTGTGTGTTTTTGAACTGAATTATCAGGACTATTGACTCAACTTTCCAGTTTACTTTGTCTGCATAGAAATATAAGCAGTGCCTATCTTCTGCCATGACATCTAATCTATTAAACTGCAAGTTCTACAAGGACTGGGTCATTATTTTGTTAATTTCTAGATGTCCGCAGCATGTGGCACACACAGGCTCAATAACTATCTGCTGAATGAATGAACAAATTGTGATTTCTATAATTGATCAACAGGTGCTTTACTAAGGACCAAGCATACACCTCACACTGGGCTAAGTGTGCTGTGGGCATGTAAACAAATGTTTAAGACTCAGTCCTTGTATTTTAAGAACCATTCAATCACAAATGCTGGTAATTTGTGCTTGATAGTGAAGCAAATCTCTTAAAAACTGAATTGATTAATATTTTGGCTTCACGATAACACAAACACATGGTTGGAATAACACATTGAGCTATTTCTTTTAATCACTCAATCAGACGCTCCCTGGAAAGACAGTGTGTATCTAGCACATACAGGAGTGGAGGGAAAGACCCAGTCTTAGTCTAGAGCCAGGAAAATTGGAAACAACACAAGAGCCACCCCTGGCTTCTCCATCCGGACTGGCACGGCTTGCCAAGGCTGTGAGTGCTTGACGCTCTGCAGGAGGCTAAACGCTGTAGGAGGTCAGGGAAGGGAAAGGTCTGTCTTCATGGGTCTGAGAGTCAGGTAAAGTCAGTGAAGGAGAAAGACTAGCTTATTCCTGAAGGATGGTTAGGATTTAGATAACAGAAACAGCAGCAGCTGCAGCAATCCTTCAGACAGCATCAGCAACAACCACTGACATTCACTGAGCACCTAGTTAACGTGCATGAACTCAGTCATGACAACCCTGTGAGGCAAGCAGCAACATTATCCCCATTTTTACAGATGAGGAAACTGAGACACTCTATAGTTGGAGGCTTTTAATGCTTGATTTACATCCTTAAATAAAATCTATGTTAAAAGCAAGTCCAATTCTCCACTAAAAATGAATCAGAAATAGGGAATTCAAGAGTTTACTACAGAGAAGTTCCTCACAGATAGTTTCTATGCCTAGTCCTTTGCAACAAATAACATTTTCATTGCTTACCGTGTTTGAAGGCTTTTAATTCTACATATGTCCAGATGACCAGCAGAATATTGTTCAATGACATCTTTTACATCATATGGGCGTAATGTTTCCTTAAACTTCCATTTTGCAACATGAAATTTCATAATTCTGTAAGAGAAATATATTATGTATTAATCTGTATAACTTTGCTAAAAGAAGTTACTCAAATAGCTTACTATTAAATATAAGAAACTCTGGGGGGAAAAGTCATGCATCAAATTATTTCTAAGGAAATGCAACATAAAAGCCCGAGATTACAGTGGACAATTTAAGAACACCTCATGTCAGGACAACTTGAGAGTAGAAAACACACTAAAAAAAGAGACTAAATACTAAATGTTGCACCTTTTTAATGTCTATTGAAACCCTGAATTAAAATTAAAGTCAAAGTGCAAATCTATCTTTTCCATGTGACCCCAAAAATGCAAGATATAATACCTAGTAATTGCATCTCTTAAAAAATATAAAAGTTGTTAAAATGGTCTTTTATGTAACTGTATGCATGCTTGAGATGCAGATGTATCTGCAAAACTCTCTTATTCTGTCTAGTAAATGTACATTTGTATAGAAATTAATGAAAATTTCAACAATTGTTTCTGCAGCATGCTGCTCGATTAGCTAGCCAAGTTCTTTTGTTTCCAGCAGAGCACACGCATCACCTAAGCCGGTGTCGAAGCTTTCAGAACCAGATATCTCCTATTACAGTGCCTCCCCCAACATGGGCCCACGCTTGAAAACAATATTTCAGCAATAAATCCCTTGATGCCATAAATAGCTAAGCTGCCTAAGATAACCAGTTACTGCAATAACTTGATAAAATTTCTGGAGTAAACAAAGAAGCGTAGCATTTTAATGAGTCTGTGCAGGCTTACTGTTAATGCTGTTGGTGTTTTCTCACTATTAAACAGCTCACAGACTCCCATTATCACACTCATGGATCCCAGGCTGGAAATCAGCTCTATGAACCAAAATTTATTGTCCTTGGTAGAAAGTGGGAGAATTAGGAATAAATGCAGAGTTTAAAAAGAAAATACTCGTTACCTATCCTAAGTGATAGCTGATTGCAAGGAATCCAAATTGGTTTATCAGTTAAAAAGCCCCAAACTCTGTCTTGTAATTGTATTATTAACTTCAAATTAATTGTATCCTAACTTCTCCTTAATCATTTATCCATAATATTCTTACTCCCTCTCTCTACCACATTTTCTCTACCAATCTCTTCTTTATTCAGGACAGATTTTTTTGTGTGTTTTTTTGTTTGCAAGGACATTTAAGCAAACTTATTCAGCAGAAAGTAAAGGAAATGTGTTTTAATTTAACCTCTTAGTATCTAACTTTGGTTCCAGATTTGTTTATCAGAATTTAGGTTAGATTGGGGTTCAATCTCCTATACTGAAAAACTGAGAAAAAAATAGGTATCCTGTGAGATTTTTGGCCCTGAGAGATTACTTTCAAAACATGTCTTCCCCTCCAGGAGATTGTTGGCTACGAGGAGGCAGGGATGGGCCTCTTCCATTCAACAGTCGGTGCCTCACAGACATTAGCTGTTGCACAACCACCTCTTCCACTACGACTGCTGCCCCTGCTGTTCCTTCTCCACAGCGTGTGCTCAGAGCTTAGCACATTCCTGACCCACAGTGGAAAGAATCATCTGTTGAATAAGAGGAGGAAGGAAAAGAAGAGTTCCTCTGATCCAGGTCATATGAAGAATACAACCAGAAGAAAAGCCAGAACCCTCTTTGCTCACCTTCACAGTAGCCAGTGGTGCCTGGGTGGGCAGGAGGAAAGGAAAACCATTACATTCCTGGGGGGCGTCTTGGTTGTCATTGGGTTTCAACATTATTGCCACTTGTGTGAAGTACTTTATGTTCTTATCTTCAGCACTTAATAAGCTATTCTTATCTCCCTTTTATATTTAAGGAAACTGAGGTTCCAAGAACTTAAGGGATTTGCCCCTAAACAAGCAAGCGGTATGAAGCAAAGCCAGGACCCACCCGGATCTGTCCGGTTCTCACCCCACATCACGGCGGTTGTTCAGGGATTGGGAAGGTTGACGGGCTCTTCCGCATGGTGGGGGAAGCCATCCCACATGCAGAGGGCAAGCTGTGGTGCGAGTCACTGTGTTCCCACTGGCTGAAGCTCCGGTGTCTGTGGCTGGTGGCTGCTCAGCCCAGGGTGGACCCATGTACCTCCAAACTGAATGGTTTTGTACTAACAGGGACCTGCCCTCGTTTCTTCATAGAAGTTGTGTGAGTTCTCTGTGGTAACTTGTTCCAAAGCTGCACATTGCTTTTCTCTTTTCCTTTCACAAATATTTTAAGAGAAGGAACAATTTGAAGGCATTCAATAGACGATATTACACTCCAGCCCTCACTCAGTTATATTTTATGCAGTCTTTAAATAATCTCATTTTTATTTACATAATTTACTATATAAGCTAGCCAAATTAAAAGAAAATCTATGTTTTATAATTTGATCAATCAATATTAAACTGGACATTGGTCACCTTTTGTTTATTTCAGTATGGCCGTCTGATGATAGGAATGCAAATTAGAATAGATATGAAAGTTCTTAAGAGGCTTACCATTTATTTTACACATCATGCCACTCCTCAAGTGGTATTGCTTTCCTTCCAGTGCTTTACTTCCAGATTTTTCCACTTTTATGTGAAACAGTGAAAATTGACTTAATAAATATCATTTCAATTATTTGGAAAAGAGGAGTACATGCAGTGATAGACGGGAGCAGATTTGTACTGATTCCGAAGAGCTGATGTTACATATTTGGAATTTTGCTTGTTGTTAAACACGGCCATCATTAAAAATTATATAAACTTAAAATAAAATAAATCATATTAAAAACAAAGGTAATACATACTCAAGACTCATCAGTTCCTAATTATTTTACTACATTACTCTCTATGTTCTCGAGTTATACACACTATTGTATCTGTATGGTGGAAATACTATCTAATAATGTCATTTGTACTTCTCTTCCCAACTTCTTGCTCAGTGACACCACACTGACAGCTTGAAATCAGCGATGGCAGGAATACTTACACCATGGAAATTGACCAACACCACAAATCAGGGCTTTCCCCTCCAGAAGAGCCGGTCATTAAGCGTTTACCAGTGTATTACTGAGTGTGTAAAACCATGTTACCTATTAAGGATTCCGTTTCTTAAGATGGAAATCAAATAGATTTTCTTAAAATTTTGTTTTGGGTTTGTTGTGGGTTGAAAACAAAAACATTGAACCTGATGTGAGCTGTAAAAATTCTACCTCAGGTAATATGTTTCATAAAAGTGAAGGAAATGTTTAAAAGCAGAGGTATTTTTGACATCAATAGTTTATATAAAGGATGGTGACAGTCATTTTGCTTTTGCTAAGGGCAGACCAATGGTTCTCAAAGCTGCTTTCCTTTCCATCTGCACCACTGAAGCCTTAGAAAGAATACGCCGTTCAAAATGCAAATGAGACCGTATTGCCACCCCCCAAAAATCCATTGTTGGTTTTTCATGGCCTATTGGTAAACATCAAATCCCTTAGCACATCCTATAAGGCTTCTCTCCCCTCATCCCTTCCCACTTCCTCCCTGGAACTTGAGGTTCCAGCAACAATGAAATATTTTCAGGTCCACAAAACATCATTCACTCAATTATATACTTAAATTATTTTTATATGCCATTTCCTCTTCCTGAAATCCTACTATAGCTTTGAGACTCAGCTCATTCATGAGTCTCTTATGAGTCACTTTTTAAATGGAAATTTCTGTGATTCTTCCACAGGAGTTAATCACTTATCTATTATGCTCTATTTTAGTACCTAACACACCACTTTGTAAGTATTTGCTTATGTATCAGCCTCCTCTAACAGACTGTATGAGGTCCTTGAATGCAGAGTTAGGTCTTCTCCCCTTGAAAATCCAACCCTAACCCTAATCCCTAATCCTAACCCTAGCCCTAACCCTAATGTTAACCCTAACCCTAACCTGAACCCTAACCCCGAACCCAAACCCCTAAACTGAACCCAAACCCGAACCCCTAACCCTAACCCTAATCCTAGCCCTAGCCCTAACCCCTAACCCTGACCCTAACCCCGACCCCGACCCCGACCCTAGCCCCAGCCCTGACCCTGACCCTGACCCTGACGCCAGCCCTAGTCCTAGCCCTTGCTCTGATCCTGACCTTGACCCCATCACCTAACCTCAACCTAACCCTAGCCCTAGCCTTACCCTTATGCTAAACCCTAACCTTTTCCCTTAGCTAACTCTAACGCCAACCCTAGCACTCACCCTTACCCTAATGTTCACTCTAGCCCTAACCCTAACCCTCAGTCTCACCTTTCCTCCTGGCCCTAACCCTTAACTCAGCCATTGCCGTAACCCTAGCCTAGGCCTGACCCTTACCCTTAACCCCTTTAACCTGACACTTAACTCCTTACCCCTGACCTTAATCCTAAACCTTG